>CM034463.1:29984023-30337723 GCA_019925255.1 Litchi chinensis | reverse complement strand
GAAATAAATTTTTTTTGATGAATATTGTTTTCACGTGAATTGTATCCGTGTAAATAGTAATTTTCGAAAAACGGACCTCATAAAATCAAAAGTCCTAGAATTAGTACTAGAGT
The DNA here is from genome assembly GCA_019925255.1 of Litchi chinensis. Taxonomy (NCBI): domain Eukaryota; kingdom Viridiplantae; phylum Streptophyta; class Magnoliopsida; order Sapindales; family Sapindaceae; genus Litchi; species Litchi chinensis. The sequence goes on along the minus strand of CM034463.1, from coordinate 30,337,610 downwards.
TAAACAAATGAGACGATCAAAGATGAACTCATTTGAAGATATTATGTAAGTGATTCGAAGTTATTGGATGAAAATACTCTATTCAATTTAGTACCGTATATAGTATTTATGAAGAAATAAAATAAATTAAAGTGCCCAGATGTGAAATGAGATTTTTGTAGAATTTCAGATAGGATCGAAGATAATTTATTTATGAAGTATTAAAATAATTTAAAGTGATCGGATTCGAACGTGTAATCGAATTTTAATAAAAATTTCTGGATGTGAATTGAGTTATAATAAATTTCTAATTGATCGGAAATGATTTTGAATACAAAAATCGAAAAGTGTGAATAGATGTATGAAGTGGGACAGTTGGCATGAAAAGAAAGGAAGAGACAATGCATGAAGGACATGTGTCACAAAGAAATGAGAGATGCTTGACAAGTGGCAAGAAATTATGAGAGATATATAAATGAAAACAAAAAAGAAATTAATGAAGAGAGGTGTTTCATTCGGTCAAAACAAGAAGAAAAACAAGAAGCACTCGTCCATTGAGAAGCAAGAAAGGAAGAGTAAGTCCTTATGCACGAGAGAGTGTGAGTGTTCAGCTAGAGAGGAAAAACTAAGGTAGTTTGCTACACATGGAAGATTGAAGCCATTTTTGAAGGAATTTAACACATGCATTGGGTTGATAAGAGAAAGTGAAGTGGTGCTCAGCCAAAGTGAGAGGTGTTCTTGGTCAACTAAGGGGAGAAGCATTCTATTGTGAAGAACAAAGGAAGACAGCATGCTACCTGAAAGGTTTGAAGGTTTTTAATGATTTCCACACATGCAAGGGTGTACACAAGTTTAGGAGCAAGACCCATCCATTTCAAGTTGATTTCAAGAGGTAAGGTTTGAGTTTCCATGACTAGTTTATATAAATCTTGAGGTTTATGGTTTCTAATGGATGGTTTGTGATTTTATGCATGGATTTAGAGTTTGGAGATCTCAAAGTTGTGGGAAAATAAGGCTAGAGGTTCAAAAACACTTGGTAAGTATATGTCGACGTTGGAATTCAGTCGACGAGAAATCAATGCCCAATACCTGCAATCAATGTGAGAAAGCACAAAAATCTAGAAAAGACAAAGACAGAAAACAGATGATCAAACGAAGAACACCAAATTTTACGTGGTTCGGCAATAAAAAGGCCTACGTCCACGACTGTCCAACTCTTAATCTCTGCAGAGTGACAGTATATTATTGAATATTGTCTGATGTTGTTACAACGGTTTCAATCCCTATTTATAGGGAAAGAAGAGTTACAATTCTGGCTGTAGCAAATCAGGAAGAGAATCCTGAATTAATTACATTCCCTAAACAATTGGGAAAAATAAGGAAAAGAATTATAAATTAATCATGCTTCCTAATATATTTAGGTGATATCAGGAAATTGCTATAATTATCTTGAAATAATGATGACTTGAATTTGAATTTGAATTAATCTCCATATCTGATGAGGAAATCATGGTTTGATTGGGTAACTACCATATTCGGAGAGAGAGAATCACTATTGAACTTGGTAACTGCCTGTTCTGGAAGATATGATACTTATCACGTATCTGAGCAAGCTGATGTGTCATAGTGGTCCTCATCTCGAGCTCGCTGAGAAACGAGCTGCGCAGGCGTCGAGCTGCGACTTGCCTGTATTTATGAGTCTGTTGATGCCAGCTGGAAGTCTTGATGGTCTTTGAGTCAATACTAGGCCTCGTCTGATGGGCTTTGACTATGTTGACCTCATTGGGCCTTCTCATTGGGTCTTAAATGGGCATAAATTGGACTTTTACCAGCCCAATTATTGAGTCCGAAAAATACACATAACATTAGCCCCCCAGCTCTCAGTTCGCTTGGGCGAGCTGGGAGCTTGCTTTTGCTGGTAAAAGTTGGCTTCCTTGGCACATTTATTTTTGTAACCGCCTCTGGGCACTTTTCGAATTCCACCTTTTCAGCTGCGACACGTGGCGATCATGCAGGTGGTAACTGAAACGACGTCTGCACGTCCTTTACTCACACATTTAATGCGCACGTCCTTCAACTGACGGCTGCATGATTTCCAAAGCCACGTTTCACGCGGCACCGTCAGATCTATGACGGTTACATTTCCCAAAGATCTGACGGTTGGGACTCATGCTTGCTTGCCTATATAAACCGATGGACCCTTTTCATTTTCTCCTTTCATCTGTCATTTTCACTCGAAGCAAACAAGTGTTCAAGCTTTCCATCATCCAGGACCCACTGCCTTTTACGAGATTCTCAGCCTCCTTCGTCGTTCTTCTACTTATCAACGATTCAAGGTGAGACTTCTTCTTCTTCAAACTTTCTATTCTGGGCTCATCATGCTCCATTCACCATTGTTGCTCCTGCAATGATACATATATTTTTATACATTTTATTTTCTATTTATTTTTTAGATGTCTTCAAGTGGGATTCGCAAGGGGATGATCCCAAGCAACGAAGCTCGTGAGCGCGATAAAGCCCGAGTTCATGCCATTCAGGGCAGAGAAGCCCGTGCAGCATTCGCCCGTCATCCCTCATCATTGAAGCGTCCTGAGGTGGAAGGACTTGTCAAGCAATTCCACATCCCTTTTGGTTGCCGCATTTTACTTCCTGATTCGGACAATCATGCTTGTTATCCACCCAGGGGATATATCGCTGTCAGCACCCAGCATCTCGAGCAGGGGTTGCGGTTCCCCGTTCCACCGTACTTAATCGAATTTCTCAACAAAGTCAAGCTCGCACCATTTCAACTGACTCCGAATTCTTACACACAGTTGATTTCGCTGGCCATAGCTTTCTACAGGATTGGCCTTCATGCCCCTACACCAAGAATTATCCAGGAGTTCTACTCCTTCAAGGCTCTGAGCGCGGGAGAAGGAGAGAAACCAGATGGGATTTACTATCTGACAGCTCGTCAGTCACAATACAAAGACCTTTTGCCCAAGGGAGAAGCGAAAGGTAAATCCAACGTCGGGCCATACAAGACGAGCTGGTTTTACATCTCGTGCCCATCTCTTGCAGACCTCCGAAACTTCAGTTTCGTTATGAAACCAGGTATTCATAAGAAAACTCCCACGAGCTGATTTTGTTTTACATCTTCATCACTTATCATTCTTTAATCATTTACTGTGCAGAGCTGAAAATGGACGAGTTTTCTCTCAGCAGCGGGGAGGAACGAGCTCTTAACAAGCTCGCGAAATCGAACGACGCGGGCATCAGCAGCAGATTTGATGATGTTATCCTTAGGGCTTACAAGCTTGCCCCTTCTACGGAATCACATTTTCTGCGAGCTGGGGAGGACATAGGCAAGATGAGTGACAGGCCTAGACTTCCTTCTGTTTTCGAAGTTTCTGTTCTAGATGCGTCCACTTCCCGACCTCCACCAACGGTCTCTTCATCATCAGAGGAAGTCATTCGCTCGGATAACATTCGCTCGTCTTCTCCACCTCGGAAGACTTCATCTCGAAGCGCTCCTGCTCGCACCTCGTCTAAAGCGAGATCTTCTTCAGCTCGCACACCAAAGAAGGCGAAGCCGTCTTCAACTCGCACTCCTTCAAAGGGTGCGTCTAAAAAAGGTTCTTCTACAGATCCTGCTCCAGCTCGGACAGGATCAGACTCAACTCCTGCAGCTCCTGCTGCACAGGCTGACCCATCATCTTCTCCACGTCATGCATCTACTCCAGGGGCTTCACTGTCATCCCCAGCTCGCGCTCCAGCTCCTGCTCCTTCTTCCACGAAACTCCCGGCAAATAGGAGGAAACTTGTGCTCATGAAATCTCCTCCTGCACGCCCTGCTGAGTTTCAAGCTTCCTCAGCTCCTTCGGCAAAAAGACCTGCTGAAGACTTGGCCACTCCAGTGGCACCCTCCAAACGCTCCAAACCATCTGGCCAGGACCAGGCTCCTTCAGTTGCTGCATCTACCAAAGGGCCTGCAGTCACTGAAGCCACTGCCCCTTCAACCGATGTTCCCAGCGAAGTGCATGCTGCTGCTGGAGCCACTACTCCCTCGACTGATGTTCCCAGCGAGGTGCCTCTCCCAGATGTTTTTGCAAATCTTCAGCGACCTACGCCTTCCAGCTCGCAGCCTGGAAAAGGTGATGCTCCTTCAGATGTTGCCCCCGAGGCAGCCCGAACTGCCCGCAGCACATATGCGACTAGGCGTACTGTTGTGTCGCGTCGTGGCGCTTCTCATGATGATGCGCGCGATATCCCAGAGCGTGAGAGAACTCCTTCACCCACCAGATCAGATGTCGAGCTGGGTCCTGGAGGAAGATACTTGAATGCTTTCCTTGACAGCTGGTCAACAATTATGCTTAATCATACGAACGTCTTGGAAAATAGGTGCCTTAGGGGCGAGGATCTGGATGAGTTCGTGGCTCGTCATTGTATGCTGGTAAGTTAATTTTTTCTCATCTGCTGATTTTCTTCCTTGACAATATTTTAATGTGTTCTTGATTTTCAGGGTGCCCTTGCTGCGATGAAGCGAAAAAGGGAGACAAGGGCTGCCAAGGATGAGATGAGGAAGTTGGAGTTCGACCTGGAGGCAGCCAATGATGATTTAGCTCGCTTTACCTCGGGCAAGATAGAAGGTCAAGAAGCCCAGATCGCTGAGGCAAACGCCGCAAGGCAAGCAGCCGAGGATGCCTTGAAGAAAATGGAGGATGATCATGCTATGTTAAAGGATGAGCTGCTCAAGGTAAAAGAGGATCTGAGGCAATCTGAGCAACAGGCCGCACTGGACGAACAGCGAGCTTCAGCTGCAGAAGAGAAAATTGAAGTGCTTCATAGTCAGATTGATGCTGCTCTGGCGCGAGCTGAAACTGCCGAGAAGCAGGCCGAGGAGGCCAATAAGCGGGCCGGTGAGATGGAAGCTGCAGCTAAAAGTGCTAAGGAGGCTGTAGCCAAACGAGCTGAGGAAGTGACAGCTGCGGATAACCGTGCGAAGGAGGCTGAGCATCGAGCTGAGGTACTTAGGCAACAAGTGGGCGAAACTATTCAGCGAGCTGAGGCTGCGGAACAGCAGGTTGAAGATATGAAGAAAGAGGCTGAGGTCGTCAACCGCCTAGCTGATAATGCCTTCGAGGAGCTAACAGCCTTTAGAGAGCAGGCTGCCCAAGAACTGGAAATGCGGGTTGCAGATGCAAGGGATGAGGCTGAAGAAAGGACAGGTCGCGATTTCCTCTATACACTGTGGATGTCCCATCCAGACATGGATTTCTCTATCTACGGGGACATAGGGCTCGAAACCATTGAGGATTTTAAATCAAAAGCTGCCTCGTCTGCCCCTGGTCCGGAACCTTCGGCTAATCCAGACCCTCCTGCAGAGAACTAGCAATTTGTTTTTTCTTTTTCATGTATATCTTTTATCTTTCAATTTGTAATCAGTCTTCGTATTTTAATGAAAATTTCTTTCATTACTTCTCTTGTGTTGAATGTTACTCAGGCCAATGTACTTAATGCTCTTCATTTTTCCTGCGAGCCCAAAAACCTGATAATAATAAAAGCAACACTTAACAAAATTTTGTAAGTATAAGTAATGGGTATTTTAGAATGTTTGGCGAGCTATGCAAGGGTACTTAGCTACTTGCTTTTTAGGCTCTTTAATTCATAGCGAGCTATGCAGGGGTCGTCACCTCGCTGCTTTTTAGGCTCATTAGGCGAGCTATGCAAGGACACTTAGTCACTTGCTTTTTAGGCTCTTTAGGCGAGCTATGCAAGGACACTTAGTCACTTGCTTTTTAGGCTCTTTAATTCATAGCGAGCTATGCAGGGGTCGTCACCTCGCTGCTTTTTAGGCTCATTAGGCGAGCTATGCAAGGACACTTAGTCACTTGCTTTTTAGGCTCTTTAGGCGAGCTATGCAAGGACACTTAGTCACTTGCTTTTTAGGCTCTTTAGGCGAGCTATGCAAGGACACTTAGTCACTTGCTTTTTAGGCTCTTTAGGCGAGCTATGCAAGGACACTTAGTCACTTGCTTTTTAGGCTCTTTAATTCATAGCGAGCTATGCAGGGGTCGTCACCTCGCTGCTTTTTAGGCTCATTTAGGCGAGCTATGCAAGGACACTTAGTCACTTGCTTTTTAGGCTCTTTAATTCATAGCGAGCTATGCAGGGGTCGTCACCTCGCTGCTTTTTAGGCTCATTTAGGCGAGCTATGCAAGGACACTTAGTCACTTGCTTTTTAGGCTCTTTAGGCGAGCTATGCAAGGACACTTAGTCACTTGCTTTTTAGGCTCTTTAATTCATATTCCTAACCATTGAGCTCGGAGCCCGTCAGCCTGGTGAAGAAAGTTGAATCAAAAACAGGAGAGAAATGGAGATATCATTTACAATTAATCCATTTTACATGTAATGAAAAACTTATTGATAATAGGGGCGGAGATGCTCGGCATTCCAAGCTCGGAGGACTTCTGCCCCGTTTACATTGACTAGTCGATAAGCTCCATTTCCCAAGGCTGTTTTGACAACATATGGTCCTTCCCAGTTTGGGCCTAAGGATCCATCACTCGGCTTGCGGGCTCCTGGTAGGATGAGGCGTAGGACTAGGTCTCCTACGTTGAATCTGCGAATGCGAGCATACTTGTTATAGTATCTCGCTATTCTCTGCTGATAGACAGCTACCCTTAACCTAGCGGTTTCCCTGTGTTCCTCGAGCAGGTCCAGGTTTGCTGCAAGTAGCTGATCATTGTTGTTTGGATTGAAGGTCGCTCTTCTTTGCGAGGTGACTTCAAACTCAGCCGGGATCATAGCTTCCGATCCGTAGACCATTGAAAATGGGGTCTCGCCAGTGGAGCCGCGAGCTGTGGTTCTATAGGACCACAATACTTTTTGGAGCTCGTCTACCCACGCTCCTTTCTTGGCTTCCAATTTCATCTTCAGGGTCTGCTTGATAATCTTGTTTACAGCTTCCACTTGGCCATTGGCTTGTGGATGGTCTACTGCCGAGAAACTTTTAACAATTTTGAGGTTGTTGCAAAACCTAAGAAACTGGTCACTGGCAAACTGAGTTCCATTGTCTGTCACGATCTGCTGTGGGACCCCGAATCTGCTAATAATGTTGCTCCACACGAATTTCTCAATCTTTGTAGTGGAGATCTCAGCAAGTTCTTTAGCTTCAGCCCACTTAGTGAAATAATCCACTGCGACTACTGCATGTTTACATCTTCCACGTGCCATCGGTAGGGGACCGATCAGGTCCATTCCCCAGATCGCAAAGGGCCACGGGCTCACCATCTGTTGGAGGTAAGCTGGTGGAGCTCGCGGAATATGAGCAAACCTTTGACATTTGTCGCATTTCTTCACTAAGTTGAGAGCGTCCTGTCTCATGGTGGGCCAGTAGAAGCCTTGGCGAAGTGCCTTCTGAGCCAGAGACAGCCCCCCAGCATGGTTCCCACAGTGGCCTTCGTGTATTTGCCTCAATACTGTTTCACACTCATGGCCATCAATGCATCTTAATAACGGTGCTGTGAACCCCTTCTTGTACAGTGCATCATCATAGATGCAATACCTGGCTGCCCTAGCTCGTAGTCGTCGGGCTTCCAGCTTGTCATTAGGCAGCTTTCCGTCCTGCAAGTATTCAAGAATAGGGCTCATCCAGGAATCAGGCCGTACAGATATGACCATCGTCACACTCTTTTCTTCAGTACTTGGAGCTGGTAGGAACTCAACTGGGATAGCCCCAAGGAAATCTGCATCTCGCGTAGTTGCGAGGCGAGCTAATGCATCAGCATGCGAGTTCTGAGCTCGCGGGATCTGCTTCATTTCGTATTTCTGAAATGCACCTAGCAGCTCGTGAACTTTTTGGAGGTAGAGGGCCATTTTTGGTCCCCTGGCTTGATATTCTCCTATTACGTGGCTGACGACGAGCTGTGAGTCACTGAAAATCTTCAAGTGTTCAGCCCGCATCTCCTTAGCCAATCGTAGACCCGCGAGCAGGGCTTCATACTCAGCTTCATTGTTTGTCGCCTGAAAGCCAAACCTTAGAGCACAGAGGATTTTGTGGCCCTCAGGACTGATCAGTAGAACTCCAGCTCCAGCCCTCTGCTCGCTGGATGATCCATCAACAAAAAGCTCCCAGGCCGGTCCTTCAGAAGACTCAGCTTCATTATCCACGGGTCCTGTAAATTCTGCAATGAAATCTGCAAGAGCCTGAGCTTTGATAGCCGTCCTTGGCTTGAATTGGATATCGAATTGCGCGAGCTCCACTGCCCATTTCAACAAACGACCTGAGGTGTCTGCTTTCTGCAAAACTTGCTTTAATGGATACTTGGTGAGGATTTCTATGGTGTGAGCTTGGAAATAAGGTCGCAGCTTCCTTGATGCAATCACCAGGCAGTAAGCCAATTTCTCCATCTGGGAATATCTGGTTTCAGCATCTTGTAACCGTTTGCTCACATAATAGACTGGGAGCTGCGTCTTTTCTTCTTCCCTTACCAGCGCCGCACTTAGAGCTTGCTGAGACACCCCTAAGTATAAGATCAGCTTTTCCTCTTCTATGGGCTTGGAAAGAAGTGGAGCTCGCCCCATATATTCCTTCAACTGCTGGAAGGCTACTTCACACTGCTCAGTCCATTCGAAATTCTTTGCTTTCTTTAGAATGTCAAAGAAAGGGACACATTTGTCTGTAGCTTTCGAGATGAACCTACTCAATGCTGCGACCTGGCCATTGAGGCTTTGTACGTCCTTCACTCTGGTCGGCGACCTCATGTCAATCAGCGCCTTGATCTTCTCAGGGTTTGCTTCAATCCCCCTACTATTGACCATGAAGCCCAGGAACTTCCCAGAAGCCACTCCAAATGCACATTTAAGTGGATTTAACTTCATCTGGTAGTTCCTCAGAATTTGAAACATCTCTCTCAGATTGCTAACATGATCACCGATCTGCTTGGACTTTACCAGCATATCATCAACGTAGACCTCCATAGTCTTTCCAATCTGTTCTTTGAACATCATGTTCACCAAACGTTGATAGGTCGCTCCAGCATTCTTCAACCCGAAGGGCATCACCCTGTAGCAATATAGCCCCCGATCAGTCATGAACGAGGTGTGCTCTTCGTCTTCAGGCCTCATTGGGATCTGATTATATCCTGAATATGCATCCATGAAGCTCAGGAGCTCGTGGCCAGCGGTAGCATCCACGAGCTGATCTATTCTTGGCAGGGGAAAGCTGTCCTTTGGGCACGCCTTGTTCAGGTCAGTGAAGTCGATGCAGGTCCTCCACTTCCCGTTTTTCTTTTTCACCAGCACGGGGTTGGCAACCCAGGTCGGGTAGTAAGCCTCTCTGATGAACTTGTTAACCAGGAGCTTGTCCACCTCTTCTTTCAGTGCTAAGTATCGTTCCCCTGTCATTACCCTTCTCTTCTGGCGAACTGGTTTGAAATGAGGATCAATGTTTAGCCTGTGAGACATCACCTCTGGATCTATTCCCACCATGTCCTCATGATTCCATGCAAACACATCCAAGTTCGCCTTTAGGAAGTCAGCGAGCTGGGCTCTCAATTCCGGAGTTAATCCTCTTCCCAGCTTCAAGCATCGCTCAGGATCTACCTCGCTGACTGGTACATCTTCTAACTCCTCAATTGGACCGGTAGCTCGGTCTGCATCTACCTCGCGAGGGTCCAGGTCGTGACTGACTCCCTTCTCAGTCTTAGTTCGTGGCTCGCCCCCTGAGACCACGTTCACCTTCTTTCCTCTCACGCCCATCTTCACAGCATCTTCATAACAACGACGAGCTAGGTGCTGTTCTCCTCGAACACATCCGATGCCATTGAGAGTTGGGAACTTCACAGTCAGTGTTCTGGTTGAGGTAACCATGTCCAACTCGTTCATAGCAGGTCTTCCGAGGACCACGTTATATGCTGATGGGCCGTCGATTATCAAAAAGTCCGTCAAGGTTGTTGCTTGACGACCTGACTCCCCTAGAGTTAACGGCAGCTTAATCTGCCCCACTGGTATCACAGCATCTCCAGTAAATCCAAATAGAGGCTCCGGGGATGGCTTCATCTGGTCTGCTCGCAGCCCCATTTGGTCAAAACAACTTCTATACATCACATTCACCGAGCTCCCAGTGTCGATCATGATGCGCCTAACTTCCACATTGCTGATTTTTGCTCGTATAACCAACGCATCATTATGAGGACAGATCACTCCTCTAGCATCTTCTTCTGTAAATACGATCTCGTCCGAGGTCGGCTTCGCTCTTTTGGCAGGTCCCTCCGACCCGCTGAGTTGAAATGAATGGTTCGCCTCTCGGACATACCTCTCATGCGATCTGTTAGAATCACCTGCGATATGGGGGCCACCATAAATAGTGAAAATAGTTCTTACCGCAGGTTCCTGGCCTTGCTCGATAGCTCGCTGGGGCTGTTGTTGGTGTACTGGCTGTTGCTGTTGAGGTCGTTGCTGATGAGGTCGCTGGTCAGCAGGTCTTGCCACATATTCCCCCAAGCGACCTCGCCTGATTAATTTTTCAATGGCGTTCTTCAACGCCCAGCAATCTGAAGTACTGTGCCCGACCTCATTATGGTAGGCGCAGAACTTGTTCTGATCTCTGTGCTGAAGGGGAGCCCTTATAGGATTGGGCCTCCCGAAGTCCTCCTTATTCCGCTCTGCAGCGTAAATCCTGTCTGGAGACGTAGTCAGGATGCTGTATCCTTCCTGGCGACCCCAACGCTGAGGTCGCTCATACCTCGGCTCTCTCCTCAATCTCTTCGCAATCTGATTACTCGAGCCGTTATTCCTTCCTTCTTCGTTCCGGCCATTGTTTCTCTTCTTTGGCTGACTGGAACTGCCCGCTTCATTCTTCTGAATCTGTTTCTTCGGGCCGAAGGTCTCTTCCCATCTTATCTCTTTCGCAGCTCGCTCGTAGAACTCTCCCAGATCCTTCACTGGGGACTTGTAAATGCTCTCGTATAGTTTTCCATCCTTGCGCAGCCCAGCTGAGATCGCTGTCAGAATGCTTTCGTCTGATGGATGCTCGACATTCGCGACCTCGCGTCTAAATCTGGTGATGTATTCCTTCAACGACTCACCCTGACGCTGAAAAATGGTGGCAAGGTGGCAGGATGGAGCGAGCTGCCTTCTTAGTGCCCTGTATTGACCAACGAACTTCTGTTGGCATTGCTCCCAACTTCCTATGCTGCGAGCTGGGAGATTTCTGAACCACGTTCTTGGAATATCCCCCAATGTGGCCGGGAACACTCGGCATTTCACCATTGGATTTCCTGTCTGCAAATCCATCTGAACGTTGAAAGCGTCTAGATGGTCATATGGGTCACTGTCCCCATTGTATTGCTGAATGCTCGGCATCTTGAACCTCAGAGGGAGAGGCTGTGTCTCAATCTCCCTTGTGAATGGGGTCCTGTCTCCGTAGAGCCCACGCTGTTCTGGAACTCTAGGTCGTGCTTCCAACTGTCGGACTCTTTGGAGGAGCTCCTCTACTTGGGGATCTCGGAGCTCGTATCTTCTCCTATGATCAAGACTTGGAGCCGGATGCTCAGGATCATACCTTTCATCCTCGAACCGATCCTCATGACGATGGGGCCTTACCTGCTGACCATCCACCTCATCGGCATAACGAGCTGCGACTCGAACTCTGCCTTGATCAACTTCCATTCGCCTGTTCCCCTCCTGGCTTGGTCTTGCTACCTGGCTATCAGGACGTGCGACCTCCCTTTCGTGTTGAACAGGGTGTCTTCCACCCCTCGAACGCGCATTAGATGAGCGAGCCGAATCTGCAGGTCGCGGGACCTCCCTTGCTAGCCTTTCAGGTCCCTGCGCTATTTCGAGAGGCTGAGGCACTCCCTGTGGTGCCTGAACTTCCACCCTAGTCACGTTGTGTACCTGGGCCTGTACCAACATGTTGACGGCTTGCGTGAGCTGCCTAACCGTATCCTCCAACGCTTCTTGCCTTTGTAACAACGCATTCTGCCCTTCGGCCGTTTGGGCAACTGGAACCGATTGACGGTGAGGCAGAGGGGGGATGCCTGGCGCGGCCCCGAGTATCTGTCCTTGGGACGGGCCTGCTGCATGCGCGGTTGCGTCTTGCCCAGGCTGTAAGTTTTGTTGGGATTGGTTCACGTGACTTTCCGCCTGGTCATCATCTCCAAGGAACCTGTTTGATCTAGTCTTTGCCATATCGTCAGAAGTTGATAAACTGGGATGAAAAAGATTGCAGTTAGGGCCCTCCTTCTAGCGCCAAAATGTCGACGTTGGAATTCAGTCGACGAGAAATCAATGCCCAATACCTGCAATCAATGTGAGAAAGCACAAAAATCTAGAAAAGACAAAGACAGAAAACAGATGATCAAACGAAGAACACCAAATTTTACGTGGTTCGGCAATAAAAAGGCCTACGTCCACGACTGTCCAACTCTTAATCTCTGCAGAGTGACAGTATATTATTGAATATTGTCTGATGTTGTTACAACGGTTTCAATCCCTATTTATAGGGAAAGAAGAATTACAATTCTGGCTGTAGCAAATCAGGAAGAGAATCCTGAATTAATTACATTCCCTAAACAATTGGGAAAAATAAGGAAAAGAATTATAAATTTATCATGCTTCCTAATATATTTAGGTGATATCAGGAAATTGCTATAATTATCTTGAAATAATGATGACTTGAATTTGAATTTAAATTAATCTCCATATCTGATGAGGAAATCATGGTTTGATTGGGTAACTACCATATTCGGAGAGAGAGAATCACTATTGAACTTGGTAACTGCCTGTTCTGGAAGATATGATACTTATCACGTATCTGAGCAAGCTGATGTGTCATAGTGGTCCTCATCTCGAGCTCGCTGAGAAACGAGCTGCGCAGGCGTCGAGCTGCGACTTGCCTGTATTTATGAGTCTGTTGATGCCAGCTGGAAGTCTTGATGGTCTTTGAGTCAATACTAGGCCTCGTCTGATGGGCTTTGACTATGTTGACCTCATTGGGCCTTCTCATTGGGTCTTAAATGGGCATAAATTGGACTTTTACCAGCCCAATTATTGAGTCCGAAAAATACACATAACAGTATACTAATGAAAATGAATTTTTGATTTGAGTTTGAGTTGGTATAAGTTTGAACACTAGTAGTTTTGCCATGATACATGGAGTGATTTTGATATGAATTTAAGTGTAAAACTTGATGAAAAGTTGGTGTGAGTGTGGGTGTAGGTCACAACCAAAGAGTTTTTAAAATGGTTCAAATTAAATTTAACTTATTTGAGTGATTTTCATGCTTATTTACATGTTAAAATATTGAGATTTGGTGTTGAAATTAAAAATAAAAACATGGTATACCAAACTTCCATTTTCTACCATGTTGAGTTTAAAGTGGTGGATATTTGTTTTTAGGTATTTTGAATGATTTTCTAGGTTGTGTTGATGATAAAATTATCATGAAATTGAAAAAGAATTCATTGGAATATCAAATGGTTACTTTGCGGTCAAACTTTGTTTAATTGTACAAAGTGTGAATTTTATGAATTTGATTTGATTTTACACCCTTATTCATGTGTTTGAGCATAAGTGTGATGAAAAAATTGAATGAGATTGATGGTGAGAAGTTGGTCAATGTTCGGCCAAGACTAGTTAGAATCATTTGAAAATTTCGTTCAACATGTTAGTGTGGAATTAGGATTCAAATGGGCTGTTTTACAAGTTTAAATGTTAAGAAATTTGAACGGAAAGTAAATGCAAATAATTGTCATTGATACGACTTAAAAAAGGTGTTTCAAAATCCTTGTATAGCGAAGCGTTGTGTGAGTTGATATATGTTAATGGAAATGTACTTACGAATAACGTTGGTTGTGATGTTGTCTAAGAATAGATTATGAAATGTGTAGGTAACGCAGAGGCGAGGAAACTTGAATTCGTAAATTATCATGAGCTAGAGAAAGGTGAGTGTCCCTTTCAAAATGTTTTGATGCAATTATTTTCTAATTACCATGAATTTATGTGATGGATTTAAATTCATGCTTTGAATGCTTGAAAGTATATTTTTATAATAAATGAGTTTTAGCATGAAAACCTCTTGCATGAATTTTAGAAAAATTATGTGAATTATGGATTATCTGATGAAAACTAGCATGTATGGAAATATTTTATAAGCCTATGGTACACCGTATAGATATCTCAGATAGTTATTTCCGATCATAATACCTTAAACGTGCATGATAGTGTCAAGGATGTCTATCACTAACAGCGGGAGGAAAATCATGGGAGAGATTATGTCAATTAGTCCAGTTCAATGTGTCGCTCATGCACGTATAGAGGAATATAACGACTAGCTCCCGGTAGCAATACGTTACGTAGAACCGGACCTATGGCCTAGACCATATGGAATTTAGTTTACAGTAACCTAGGGTGCTATGTGATATGCAGACGTTGGTGGTTAGCTTATTTTACAAAGAGAAATTTTTCAAAAAATTTTATTACCACTACCTTTTATAGTTTACAGCAAAGATGAAATAATACAAGCTGCTACATTTTCAGATTTGAAAAACGCTACAAAATAGTTTTCCAAAATCAAAAATCCGCTTTTCACTATGTTAATAAATTCTAGTTTTATTATTATATTTATATCAAATGTTATACATGCATTGCTTCAAATGGGGTTTTCAGAAAATGCATTTCAGTTTTATAACATTGAAATAGTTATAAAATGATTTTAAAGTTTTAAGGAGGCTATTTTGGGAAGCATGGTTTGAAAAGTATGACACTCATTGAGCTCGTTTAGCTCACCCTTAGTTTTATGTGTTATAAACAAAACTTTCCAAGGACAAGTGTAGGTCATTAGTAGCAGGGACTCCAACCCTGGAGTAGTTGAGCGCTATCGTGTACTGCTATGAAACTGTGTTTATACATATATGACAATTATGTTTTTGAAAACTTGTGTAATAACTTTGTATGTAATCGTAAGCAATTTTTAGAAAACATATTTATGCATGACCTGTATATGATTTTCAAGTATCTTTTAAATTGAAGCATGTTTGTGGCTATTGTGAAAAGGAAAAAAAGGCTTGAGGCCTAGTAGTTGAGAAATTTATTTGCTTTAGAAGTATATTGATTTTCGATAAATTTTTACAGGGTGAAAATTAAAAAAAAAAAGTCGTACTGTCGGAATTTTTATAAACCCTATTTTGCAAACATACTTCAAAAAGAAAAGAGTTCCCACCCATTTCTGCAAAAAAAGAAATTTCAAAAGGGTTTCAAAAAGCTTTTCAGTAAAAGTAAAAAGGCTTAGCTTCATAAAAGCCTTTTAATCGGAGCAGATTTTGACTGGAAGGCCACCATGGGGTTGTGGGGTGGGTTGCCTTGAGTATAAGAGTCGGGGCCCGTCAGTGTTAGTATCAAAGCCCAGTTTAGAAATCGGGTTGTATATTTTTATGTTATGATTTTATAAAATGTTTTTACAAGAGCAACTCGGAAAGATTTCATTGTTTTTCATGCATAAGATTTCAGAAATTTGCATGTATTTCATAGTTTTATTTTTGTTTTTGTTGAAATCATAGCATTATACACCGATGAGGCCGTAGGGGTCCCAAACGAGGCATTCTGGAAGCTCCAGCACCTGATGCACCATTAGGCTAGGAGGCCGAACATATGATGGATTCAATAAATGGCTCTATGAATTGGCCCATTCAGGACCGTTGGGACCGATAGATCCAGTCGGTGGGGGTTTTAATGCAAAACAAGTCGCTCAAATATTGATTGCGACCATGCGTCAGCCACGAGAGACCCCAAAAGCATCCAAGTGTTTGATCGAGTGCGTTTGTAAATTGGGTGCAAAACCGTTTGACGGAAGTGGTGATCCCAAAAGTGCCCTAGCTTGGTTAAATCGTGTCAGCAAGATTTATGGAGTTGTGGAGTGTTCTAATGAATAGAAGGTCTTACTTTCCACCTTCCTCCTGGAAGATCAAGCAAAGGATTGATGGGAGGCTCTGGAAAGGTGAAATCTATGTGGAGTTTCATGGGAACAGTTCTAGAGAGAATTCATAGATGGATTCTACCCAAAGAGTTATAGGGATGCCTGGGTAGAAGAATTCTTTAGACTGGAGCAAGGTGCAACATCCGTGACTGAATATGAGAATAAGTTTTTTGAACTAGTCCGGATTGTCCCCTTTATAGCTAAGGATGAGGAACAGAAGTGCAAGAGATTCATTGCAGGTTTAAATCCTAACCTTAGAGTTTACTTATCGCTAGCCTCTCAAACGCATTACAGGGAACTGGTAGAAGCCGCTATGAAAGTAGAGATGAATGCAATAGCCATTGCCCAAAGTGGAAGAATGGAAAACAAGTGTAGCGGATCCAGTTTGCCCTAAGAAGGACCTAGTAAGATTTCCAAGAAAAATACCAAGTCTAGTTAGTTTGATGACAGAAGGATGAGATGAGGGACATCATTTATCAAAGGTTAGTTAGATCACCTGCGGTGCCCAGAAGCTTCGGTGATACGGGAAGTTTAGTATTAGAGTGTAGTAAATACGGAAGGAAGCATATGGGCAAATGTCGAATGGGCAGCACTGCTTGTTATCACTATGGGTAGGAAGGTCATTATTTAAAAGATTGCCCACAATTAGCCACTCGCGTGAGATCAGAGACCGGACCCTCAACACTTATACAGGCCAGTGTCGACCAGAGATAGGGAGATAGAGGCTCCCAAACAAGAGGACTAAGTCACACGACTCTAACTAGAGGTTCAAAAGGCAGATGAATACCCTGCACACAAGCCCGAGTGTTCACAATTACCTAATAGGAAGCGGACGCTGCTCCGAAAGTGGTTACTAGTATGATTTCTATCCTTAATCATGATGCATATGTATTAATAGGTCCTGGAGCTATGCATTTTTTTATGTTTGCATATTTTTCTGCTAAGGCAAATGTAGAATTATAGCCACTAGATTGTAGTTTAGTAGTTCCCATCCTACCGGAGACTTGCTTTTAGTTAAAAAAGTAAATTTGGGTGGTAAAGTAATGATAGAAGGCAAAAAGTTCCCGTTAATATGATTCTGTTAGATATTCGGGATTTTGATGTAATCCTAGGGATGAATTAGTTGTTCAATCATCGAGCCATGGTCAATTATTATAAGAAAGAGGTAAGATTCATCAAACTGGGGGAAACGGAGGTAGTGTTCTGTAGGATATGGAAAGTACTTGCCACTAGTGTTATTGTGAAGCTCGAAATTTTCTTTATTTTAGAGAAATAAAATTTCTCGTCGATAAATAGTATTTTCGAATGAATAGTGATTTTCGGATTCGTAAAACCCAAAATTTTCTCTTCTTCGGAGAAACAAAATTTTTTTCGATAAATAGTATTTTTTGTGTGAATAGTGCCTACATGAATAGTGATTTTTAAAAAGCGGACCACGCGAATCAAAAGTTCTGAAAATTAGTACTAGTGTTAAACGAAACTAAGATGGATCAAAGATAAGTCCATTAAAAAGATTTTAAGTGACCTGAAATTTACAGAACGAAAGTACTCTATTTGATTTTAGTCATCTATACAATATTTATAAAGAAATAAAATAATTTTAAGTACCGGATATGTAATTGAATTTTTGTAGAATTTTTGGATAGGTCCGGAAATCATTTTTAGTTTTGAAATAATAAAATAATTTAAAACGGTTGAAACCGGATGAGTAATCGAATTCTAATAAAATTCACAGATATGAAAATTTAGTATAATAAAATTTTCGGATGGATTCAAAATGATTTCGAATACGAAAATCGAGAAGTCTGAATAAATGCATGAGACATGTGGCATGAAATGAGAGAATGAAAAAATGTATGAATGACAAGTGTCAACATGAAAACATAAAAAAAATGAAATGACAATGACAAGTGTATGGTAATTTTAAATGAAAGAATGACAAGTGTAAGGTAATAGTCAAATATATATATATATGTAAATGAAAAGCAAACCAAGAAGAGATGAAACAAATGAGAGAAGAAATGTATTCGGTTAAAAGGAGAGACAAGAGTGCACGATCAAAACAAACATGAGAGAAAGTGAGGTGGTGCACGACTAAGAATGAGAGGAAAAGAAAACTTTCAGTCAAAGAAGAGTTGTCCACAACCAAGAAAGAAACCAGGAAGCAATAAGCTTTTCTTGAGGTTTTGAAGTGATTTTTAAAGATTTTCAAGCACAAACAAAGAAGCATTCAATTTTAAGAAACAAAAGGCCTGCTCTGCTGTGAAACCCAAAGAAGACAACACGTAACTCATGGTGGTTTGAGGTGATTTTTGATGGTTTTCAACACATGCAAGAGGTGTACACAAGTTTAGGAGTGAAATCCATCCAGTTGAAGTTTGTTTGCAGAGGTAAGATTTAGTTTTCCATGAACCAATTTGAGTAGATGTTGGATTTATGATTTAATGTTTGAGTTTGAAGATTTCTAAATTGAAAATGATGGGTGTTGAGTTACATGTGAATTTGGTATGGTGTTTGAAGGAAAATTTGTGTTGTTCTGCATAAAAGTCATGGCCAAATGGGTTTTTAGTGGGTTAAATTTAATTTGATTGTTTTGCCATAATAGTTGGTATGATTTTGGATGTAAATTTAAGTGAAAAACTTGATGGAATGTTGGTGTTGAGTTGGATGTAAGTCACAGCTAAAGTAGATATTGTATGGTCCAAAATGTGTTCAAGTGGTTTGAGTGATTTTCATGCATGAATATGTGATGAAATCATGGATATTAGTGTTGAAATTAGAAGCAAAATCTAGTATACTAAATTGCCATGAATGTATTAAAGTGATAAATAATTGTTTTTGGATACTTTGAATGATTTTATGGGTTGTATTGATGATGGAAAAATTATTTTGGATGTTTTGAATGATGTTAGGGGCTGTTTTGATTATGAAAATAGCTTGGTTATTCAAAAAGAATGCATTAGAATGTGAATGATTACTTTGCGAAAAAAATTTGGTTTATTATGAAAGTATGATGCTTTATAAATTAGACTAACATTTATACCCCTAATTATATGTTTAAAAGTGATTACAATGAAAAAGATCGAATGAAATTGATGGTGTAGAAGATAATGTGTGTTCGGCCATAATGAGTTTAGAATGATGAACAATTATTTTTGTATGTTTGGAATGAATATATAGTTTGCGTCGATAATAAATTAACATGGAAAATTGAACAGAATTCATTGGAATATAAAATGATATGTCACGACCAATATAGGGTGAGAATGATTCGACAATGTCCCTTAATGCATTAGTATTAATTTAGGCTTCATTCGATGTCTTTTACATGCTTTGATAATTAGAATTTCGAATGGAAAGTATATGAGAATAATTGGTGTAAGTATGACTTGAAACGAGTGCTTCGATACTTTCATGTAGTTAGGTATTTATGTGTAATGATGCGAGATAATAAAAGTGTAGATACGAATGAAATTCGTTGCGATGTTGACTAAAAATCGAATGTGAAAATACGTAGGTAACGTAGAAGTGAAGGAATTCGAAGTCGCGAAATTATCGCGAGCTAGGAAATCGTGAATTTTCTGTGAGTTAGGAAACGGTGAGTGTAAATTGCTTTACGAAATAATAAATGCATTTTTAATATGCTTTAATGTGAATGTAAAATTTACTTTACAATTGTGAAATGCATTCTTTAAATGTGTTTTCATGAATATTATACCTTCATGAAATTTAAATGAGTTTTTACGAAAGAAATGTTTATGGCATGAAATTATTGAAGAAATATGTTTTTATGCTTTTAGCAACAAATTGAAAGCAATATGTTTTTATGAATGATTATATTTAGTATACGAACTAAATTTTTAAAACAAAATGAAATGAAAGTTTTTAAAACCAATAGTTACCCTTCCCCATGAAATGAATGATATGACTGAGAAATGACTAAAATTCGACCGAAGTACCTTATTGTGCATATGGCAGGTCAGTAGGGGGCAAGTCCATTAGCTATGGGGGGATCGAGTCTGTCGTGTCGTTTTTAAGGTACTATTATGACTGATGCCCTATGCAAGGTGATGTAACATTCCACAGCATAATGGATTATGATTGAGATTGACCGTCCCCAACACCGGTGTCCTAGGACCGGACGGTGATTTATGATTTCCCTGGGTTCCATTGGATATATGTTTCATGAATGAAAGTTATATCTATTTATTATATCATGTACATGTATTGTATGGATTTTTAATGATAAGTGTATTTATGTTTTCAAGCATAATTTATATATTATTATGCAAAAGCATGAAATTTATGATTTGATTAAACCATTAAGAAACTTAGATTTTCAAATGATTTTTGGGAGGTTATTCTAAAAAGTAAAGTTTCGAATAGAAATGCATAATACTCATTGAGCTCTTTTAGCTCATTTCTTTTATGTTTTATGAATAAAAACCTCCCCAGATGCAGAGACAGGTGCTCAGGACGAGCAATCTCCGACGCAAAGTTAGGCGAGCACATCCGACAACTGCTACTGTGAAATTAAAGTAAATATTTTGATGTCTAATGAATATGTATAATGTAAATATGCTTGATTTTATGTTGATACTCATGATTTTATACATGTTAAAATGTTTTTAAGTTCGAAATGGTTTTGATTGAAATACTTTGAATTCTGCCTTAAGTTTTGGATTTTAGATGGACTGGAGGTCTAAAATGAAAGTGGAGAAAAATATATGTATTTTTTGAAGTGTTTATAAATTGTTTACAGGTGATTCAAAAAATTTGGAAATGTCCGGAAAACAGTTGTTGTGCTGCCGGAATTTAAAAAAAAAAAAAAAATTTACCACTATGAGTTCTAAATGATTTATGAAATGAAAATGTATTATGACTTTACTCTTCGGAGTCCTTTAGAGTCAGTCACTAGTATGAAGATTGTAAGAATTTCTGTTGGGGTGTCAGGAGGGCTCCTCTTGGATCCCTACAAGGGAAATTCGGGATGGGTCCCTACAATTATGACCATTATGACAGCAAGTAAGATGCTCCATAAAGGGTGTCAGACATATCTAACTTGTATGATTGAAGAGAAAGATGATGAGAGTCGATTTGAAGATATCCCAGTGGTCAAAGAATTTCCAGATGTATTTTTGGAGGATCTCCTAGGTTTACCCTTAGATAGGAGCTAGGGTTGGAAAAAGATTTGACTCCAGAAACTGGGCCGTTCTCAATCGCCTCTTATAGGATGACTCTAACCGAGTTGAAAGAGTTTTTGTACAGATAGAGGAGTTGATAAATAAGGGATTTATGAAACCCAGAAGTTTTCCAAAGGGGGCTCTAATATTGTTTGTTAAGAAGAAGGATGAGAGCTTAAGGATAGTATTATAGACCCTACGAGAGCACTGGTTATATACTAAGTTCAGTAAGTGCCGATTTTGGCTATATTGAGTTGCTTTCTTAGGTTATGTTATTTTAACTAAAGGACTTAGTATGGATCCCCAGAAAATAGAAGTTATTACAAATTGGAGACCGCCCACAAATGTAGCTGAAGTCAGGAGTTGCCTTGGGTTGGTAGGCTACTATAGAAAGTTCGTTAAGGGGTTTTCTAGAATAACAACCCCACTGAGTAGACCAATGAAAAAAGAAGAAAAGTTGAGTGGTCAGATGCTTGTTAATAAGGTTCTGAGGAGTTAAAGGGAAGACTGACATCAGCTTCTGTGGTTAGAATTGTTAAAAGATTACGATTGTACGAAAGAATTCCACCCCAGAAAGGTTAAAATAGTGGTCGATGCCTTGAGTAGGAGACCTATTGACTCATTAGTGTAGTTGAAAACTGTAAACCCCTATCCTTAATATTTTATCTTCTAGCATTCTAGTGTTAGAAGCTAGAATATGGAGAGGTGTAAATTAAGTTACGAATAATACTAACAACCTTATGAGCGATATTAAAGTGTTGGACACTTATACTATGATAAGTCAATGAAGGGTAAAATAGTTCGTCTACAATTAAGTGATAAATTATAAAGGATAATGTAATTAAGTGTACAAATGAGAATTATAAAAATTGTTATTTAAAATAAGTAGTCAATCATTAATTAGATTAAACTAAAAATGTTGATGATAATCAAAACAAGTCAAGGGACAAGTTTGGCATTCTATAAATTGTTAATGAGATATATAAACAAAACAATTAGAGCAAATTGACAAAAGAAAAGCAAGCAGCCGTGAAATGAAAGAAAATGGGAGAGATTGATGTGAAAGGCATAGTAAGGAGGACATGAGAGTCATTTTTGAAGATGTTATTTATATATATAGCTAACACTTAGAGCAAAAATTAAAAGAAACAAGAGAGTGGCGTGAGAATTAGAGAGGAGAAGAGTGACCAGTCGTGAATTAAGAAGCAAAACAGAAGCTTGAAGCTGGCGTGAAGAGCAGAACAGAAACGTGACAGCAAGAAGAGAAGAGTGAAAGAGATAGCATCCAAGCAATCTTCCAAGCCTCAAATCCCCCTCTCTAGGATCTCTTCCAAGTCAATTTCACAATTATAAACAAGAAACAAGATGAGATATCATCTCTTCTCTCCATCTTGGTGGTTAGTTGATGTTGTATAAGTTGGATGAAAATTGTGTTGGTTTTGGTATGTTGTGTTGGGTGTTTTACCCTCAAAATTTGTATAGAACCCTAAGTGGGAGTTATGTAAGCTTTAATGACAAGTTGTTGTGAGTGAATGATAGGTTAGGGTTGTATAAAAAGGGCTTCCATAAACTTGATACAAGTGAAAACAAAAATGATTTTCATACACTCTAAGTATTTGACAAAAGTTGTGAATGAGTTATGAGTGTTAAAATAAAAAAGTAGTGTTTGTGTGTGTGTTAAGGACATGAAGAACAGTAGGTAACCTTTGAGTTTTGATGAAGTTGAACTCAAAATTAAGCATAAATAAGGTTAGGAAAGCATAGAGAAGTGATAGAATTGTCAAAGACATAGTTTTAAGCAATTTGGGAATCCCGAGCTCAAACAATGGGATAGAGATAACCTGTGCAAGTTTGACTTATATGGGGTTGTTCTAGACCTCAAATCATACATATGAGTCATAGAAAACCGTAGGTTTTGAAACAGAACGATTCCGATAAAAATTGCGCAAGTTATGCCCAAAATAGTGCCGTTAGAGAGACGTTAAGTGAAATAACTATGTAAATGCAATTGTTATTGCATGGAATGAATTTAGTTGATCATAATTAGGTAAAAGAACCTTAGATACAAAAGAAAAACTATCGTCGCTCGTCCGATGCGAAAAAATGCATCGAAAAGTGCCAAAAATAGGGCATTTTTCTTAGATTTGACATAGCAAACAATAGAATTTTTTGACGAAATTTGACGTGTGACTAGAATGTGAGATAAGAGGATTGTAGGAAAAAGAACGAAAGAAAATGGAGCCCCAAGCAGGTTGCTGCATCACATTCTGTTATAGGGTATCAAATGAGGCTTAAAATTTCGATTTTTCGTTTCGGGTCTTTAAAAATTATACGGATTGCGTGAGGGTATCCCTAAGGGTGTATAACTAAAAGTTTTATGAAGAAATCAAAATTAGAGAGTCTCGGTTGAGTTAGAAACAAGTTGAGAAGTTATAGTGTAAAAGGGTAGTTATTGAAGAGAGTTGTGTTAGAAATGTCATTTTAAAGTTTGAGTTATGAGATTATCACAAGTGATAATAAGAAATTGTCATGTAGGTGACAAGCGAGCGAGCGAGGTCTGAGAGACTCATTTAGATGCTTGACTCGGGTTTGCGCGGCTTTGAGGTAAGTGTACTCCGCTTATGTTCGTTTAATCTCAATTTACATTGTTACTTGTTAATATTCAATAAATGTTTAAAATGGTTTTCCAAATAGGAATTGGATTTTTAGTAAGCATCATTGTCTTGAATAAAAAAATGAGGTTCGAAGGCAAAAGTTACTTTTAAAAAGGTTTGATGCAAGTTGAGTTAAAGAACCATGTGTAGACCGTAGTATCAGAGTATTTGGCACTACATGGCGATGTAGAAAATTCTGCTTGTAGTTGTCTAAGATTTATAATCACTTGTAATAGGTTACGATGTAGAAAATTTCGTACCTAGTTGTAAGCGATAGTGAGTAGTTGCTTCACAATATTCGATGTAGAAAATTCCACATGTGGTAGCACAGAGTATAGTTCACTAGCACTACATTTGCGATGTAGAGAATTCCGCATTGTAGTTGCCTAGAGTTGAGATTATTCCACCCTACGTCGCGATGTAGTAAATTCCGCACGTAGTGGTCGAGATACTATAGTAGCATCACGTTGGCATTAGTGAAAAAAAATCGCCACGTGATGGCTAGAATACACTAGGGTATACACATGGTATTTTTATGAGAAATGTTTTGAAAAATTGAAAAATTTCAATATCAATATAAGTAAAGTGTCAAGTAGAATACTGTTATGTGTTATTATTACCATGTGACGAATTAACTTCTCATTTGTATGGTGTAGTTTGATTACCCCATCAAGTGTTACTATAGGGGACTTTGTTGCCGAGGGATCGACATTTTGTTTATAGGTGGGAAGCAATCGGACTTCATTCTATGAATGTCAAATATAATTTTGATGTATTGTATATAATTTAACAAAGTTATCCTATATTGACATATAAATGTTTAGTGAATTGTAAACTTATATTTTGATATGTATATATAGTTGGAACACTTCCATTTGAGACATTTTATCACATGACGCATACAATGTACATGTATGTTTTGATATATATGATTTACATGTGAAAAATGCATGGATGTTGGAAATGAAGTAATTATAATGCATGTTTGTGGATAAAGAAGTTGGGAGGAAATGAAATTATAGTCGAAGTGTAATTTCTTTGCAGGTAAAATTTTGGATTTGTCAAAAATGCAGTCGTTATGCTGTCGAAATTTTTCTAAAATTGTTTTAATCAGAATTACGAAAAATTTTATCACTCCCAATTATTTTAAAGAAAATCGAATTCTTAAGTTTAAAT
This sequence comes from Litchi chinensis, assembly GCA_019925255.1. Classification (NCBI taxonomy): domain Eukaryota; kingdom Viridiplantae; phylum Streptophyta; class Magnoliopsida; order Sapindales; family Sapindaceae; genus Litchi; species Litchi chinensis. The sequence continues at coordinate 30,312,659 of CM034463.1, read as the reverse complement.
GAGTAAACCGGCTAAGAAAGTTAGGGGTTCGCTTCTCGGATTTCTTCAATTAGACGAGTCGGGTTTAGAAAGTCAGTTGAAGTGTCCGACGGGATCCTCCAGATAAGAGCCTAGTGAGGGTCTAGTTAGGGTCCTGTCAAAAACGATGTATTTTCCGCTTTTGGTGGAAATGAGGTTCTAGAAGTGAGGTTAGAAATGGTAGACACAAGATGACGGGCCCCGAACTCTAAAGCTACTATTGTATAATCGGTAGCCCGTTGGCAACCCCACGGTAGCTCTCAAGTCGATATCTGAATCTAGTTGGAAAGTTCTCGTGAAGCTAAGCTATAAACCCCTTATATTCGATCTTATGTTTCTTTGCATTAGACGCTAAGTTACTGAACAAAAAGGGGTAAAGTTAGTCAATGCCACCCTTCGGAATAATGTCAAAATGCAAATAAATGCCCTAATAGTAAGAAAAATTAATAAAGGGCGAATTAGCCTTTTTATAACTAAGAAACACATATACATATATGACAAAGTTGTAAATCATATTATGAGAATTAAATACTTAAATCATATAAGTAATTCCACTAATTACTTAAAAAACCAAACAAAAGCTACTAATGAAGTAAGATGACTAAGGGCAACTTGGTATTTATAGACATTAAAAAGTCATATAAATAGGATGGTATTGGTGATAGTCACCAACACTTAGCCAAAAACAAAACAAAACTTAGAGAGTACAAAGGGGTGTTGGACGGCAACTTGAGGGAGAGAGGAACAAATGATTTTTCAACTATTTTTCAAGCTTTCAATCTTGATTTTGAGTTCATCCAAGCTAAACAAACAAGATCTAAACAAGTTTAAGGTAAAATTTTATGATTTTACATAAATTTGATATTGTTGAAATTGTATGAAGTAGTTGGGTTGTGTGATAAGATGATGAAATTAATTGTTTTTCTAGCATGTTATTGATGACATTTAGATCCAAACCAAGATTTTATACAAGTGTAACTAGGAAGAGATGTTATTAGAGGTGGAACCATGCATGAATTAGAAGTTAGGGTTTATGGATAGGAAACCCTAAGTATATGTAAAAACATATTTGAGCAATTATAGTAGTAGTTAAAGTGTTTGATTAAATGCCTAGGAGAATTGCCAAATCTAAAATCATGAAAGTTAAAAGAAACAACATGTTAAGGGTGCATGAGAAGGTTTGGTTATAAGGTGGATGAGGTGTATTCATTGGGTTTTGATGCCTATCAACTTGAACAACATGCATAATTACTACTAGAAAGGTGTATAGGAGTATTAAAAATTAAAAAGGAAAACTAGATGACATTGTTTGTGAATTTTGATTTGATGAAGGGCAGTAGCTTGTGCATGGGTTTTGTTGATGTTTATGACATATTTAGGGTCCTAAAAACCTGCATGAATGAGAAGGAATCAAGGTAATTAAGATGGACATGCATGGGTGCATGAATGACATATCATCTAGTAAAGGGTGAAATAATATTAGAAGAAAAGAATAGGCAAACGAAGGGGTTATAGAGACCTGCACTCTTTGAGATTAATTGGGGTTGTTTTAGACCTTAAACTATGCATAAACGTCATAGCAAATCATAGAAATTTGAAGGGAAATGTTTGGATAAAAAATTGAGTAAGTTATGGCTTAAAATAGTGTACATATGTAGTCGTAAAGTGAGTTGAGAATATAAATACATTCTTTGATGCATGAAATGAATGTATTCAATCATAATTGAGTAAAAGAACCTTAAATATGAAAGAAATGACATTATTACATGTGTGATGCAAATATGTGCATCAAAAAGTGTTGAAAAATAGGTGTTTTTTAGGTTTCACCCCTTAATGCTTAGAATTTTTCGAGACCACTTTACGGACGACCTAAATAAGAGATAAGGAGGTGATTCAAGTGAAAACGGAATGAAGAAAATCACTAGGTTGGTCCCTAGCATAGGTTCGAGTTTAGGGGGGTCAAAAATTGTGACTTTTTGTTCTGTTATATGTATTTTTCGGATTCATAAAATGGGCTGGTAAAAGCCCAACTAAGACCCAATAGAAGGCCCAATAAAGTCAACCCAATCAAGGCCCATCAGACAAGACCTATATCTCAACTCTAAGCCCAGCGAGCTCCACAGCTCGCCCAGCAATCTTCTCAGCTCGTAGTAACGAGCTCGTCTCACAGCAAGGTCGTAGCTCGTTCCACCATTCACCATGAGCACAGCTCGTTGTTCGCTTTTCAACGAGCTCCAGCTCAAATTCACCATAAACGTCAGTTCGCCCAGAAGCGCAATTAATGTAATATCTTCCAGAACAGGCAGTTACCTAATCAAATAATGATTCTCTCTCCAGATATAGAAGTTAATTCAAATTCAAACTCAGTCAACATTATCTCGGATTTTAGGGAGCAGTTTCCTAATTTTATTCAAACATATTAGGAAGTATAATTAATTCATGATTCTCTTCCTATTTTATAGCTTCCTAATTAGTAACAACTCTTCCCCTATAAATAGGGGTTAAAACCATTGTAAGCGACACATTGAATATCATACTGTCACTCTGCAGAATTTAAGAGAGACAGTCGTGGACGTAGGCACACTTGCTGAACCACGTTAAAAATCCTTGGTCTTCTTGTTTGGTTTTTGATCCTTTATTGTTTTCTCTCGATTTCTGTGTTTTCTCACATTGATTGCAGGTATTGGGCATCGATTACTCGTCAACTGAAAATTAACGTTGACATTTTGGCGCTAGAAGGAGGGCCCAAACTGCAATCTTTTTCACTCTTTTCTATCTCAGTTCATCGATTTCAAATAACATGGCAAAAACCAGACAAACCAAATATGTGGGCTCACAGGCTGACCAGGCAGAGAGTCAGCCCAGTCACCATCAGCATGATGCACAGCAGGTGGAAGGCGCACCCATGCATGTAGTAGGAACGTCGTACGGTCAAGTAGCTGGTGCTGTGGCAAACATACCGCCTTTACCTCCACGACAACCAGTTCCAATCGCCCCGATAGTGGATGGATAACAGGTGTGGTATCAGAGGCAAGAGGAGCTGGAGAACACGGTTAGACAGCTCACAGAGGCCGTCAACATGTTGGTGCAGGCTCAGGTTCAGAACGTACCTAGGGTAGAGGTTCAGGCACCAAGGCACGTGCCCTAGCAGCATAAAGCGATGCAAGTGCCTGAAAGGCTGGCAAGGGAAATCCCACGACCTGCAGGCTCAGCTCGTTCCTCTAATACGCGTTCTAGGGCTGGAGGACGCCCTATCCGTGAAGAAAGGGAGGTCGCGCGCCCAGTTAGCCTGGTGGTAAAGTCGAGCCAAGATGGACGCCAACGAGCAGAGGTTGGCCACGATAGAGTCAGAGCTGCAGCTCGGCGAGTTGATGATGAACAGAGACATGCAAGATCCCATCAGCCTAAGGGTCTGTTCGAAGGAGGACGAAAGGTATGACCCAGAGCACCCGGCTCCAAGCCACGACCACAGGAGGAGATACAAGCTCCGAGATCCACAAGTAGAGGAGCTCCTCCAGAGGGTCCAACAGTTGGAAGCCCGACCTGGAGCCCCGGAGCAGCGTGGGCACTATGGGGAAATGACCCCATTCACAAGGGAAATCGAGACGCAGCCTCTTCCCCCGAGATTTAAAGTTCCTAGCATCCAACAGTACAATGGGAATACAGACCTTTATGATCATCTTGATGCATTTAATGTTCAGATGGACTTGCAGACAGATAACCCTATGGTGAAGTGCCGGGTATTCCCAGCTACTTTGGGGGACATTCCAAGGACATGGTTCAGGAATCTCCCAGTTCGTAGCATTGGTAGTTGGAAGGAATGCCAGCAGAAGTTCGTTGGTCAGTACAGGGCACTGAGAAGGCAGCTTGCTCCATCTTGCCACCTAGCTACTATATTCCAGCGTCAGGGTGAGTCGTTGAAGGAATACATCACCAGGTTTAGACACGAGGTCGCGAATGTTGAGAATCCGTCAGATGAGAGTATATTAACAATGATCTTAGCTGGATTGCGGAAGGATGGAACTATACGAAAGCATTTACAAGTCCCCGGTGAAGGATCTGGGAGAGTTTTACGAGCGAGCTGCAAAGGAAATTAGGTGGGAAGAGACCTTCGGCCCGAAGAAACAAAATCAGAAGAATGAAGCGGGCAGTTCCAGCCAGCCAAAGAGGAGAAACAATGGTAGGAACGAAGAAGGAAGAAATAGTGGCTCAAGCCATCAGATCGCGAAGAAGGCGAGGAGAGAGCCAAGGTATGAGCGACCTCGACGTCTGGATAGTCAGAAAGGGTACAGTGTCCTGATGGTTTCACCAGACAAGATTTTCACAGCAGAGAAAAATAGGGAAGATTTTGGAAGGCCCATTCCTTTAAGGGCTCCTGTTCAGCACAGAGATCGGAGCAAGTTTTGTGCCTATCATAACGAGGTCGGACACAATACTTCAGATTGTTGGGCGTTAAAGGACGCCATTGAGAAATTGTTCAAGAGAGGTCATTTGAGAAAATATGTGGCAAGACCTGTAGACTTGCAACCTCACTAAGAACGACCTCATCAGCAGCCAGCACAACAACAACCCCAGCGAGCTCCCGAGCTAGAGCATGAGCCTGCGGTAAGAACAATTTTTACAATCTATGGTGGCCCCTATATCGCAGGTACTTCGAACAGATCGCATGAGAGATACGTCCGAGAGGCGAATCATACTTTCCAGGTTAGCGGGTCGGAGGGGCCTGCAAAAAGGGCGAAGACGACCTCGGACGGGATTGTGTTCACTGATGAAGATGCCAGAGGTGTGATCTGGCCTCATAATGATGCGCAAGTTATTCGAGCTAAAATCAGCAACATGGAAGTACGGCGCATCATGATAGATACTGGGAGCCCAGTGAATGTGATGTATAAGAGCTGTTTTGAGCAGGTGGGGTTGGGAGTAGAGCGATTGAGACCATCCCTAGAGCCTCTATTTGGTTTCACTGGAGATGCTGTTGTGCTAGTGTGCCAGATTAAGCTGCCACTCACACTTGGGGAAGCAGGACGCCAGACAACTGTGTTGAAAGATTTTTTTATTGTTGACTGCCTATCAGCGTATAATGTGGTCTTGGGAAGGCCTTCTTTGAACAACCTGGATGCAATTACTTCAACCAGGACCCTCACGGTAAAATTTCTAACCCCTAATGGCATTGGGTGTGTTCGGGGAGAGCAGCACTTAGCAAGACGCTGCTATAAAGATGCTGTGAAGATGGGCGTAAGAGGAAAGAAGGTGAACGTGGTTTCGGGGGGCGAGCCACGAGCTATGACTGAGAAAGGGTCAGTCACGACCTGGACCTCGTGAGGTAGATGTAGACCGAGCTATAGGGCTAGTCGAAGAGTTGGAAGATGTACAAGTCAGTGAGGCAGATCCAGAAAGGTTCCTGAAGTTGGGAAGAGGATTAGTTCCAGAATTGACAACCCAGCTCGTTGACTTCTTGAAGGCGAACTTGGATGTGTTTGCATGGAATCACGAGGACATGGTGGGGATAGATCCAAAGGTGATGTCTCACAGGTTGAACATTGATCCGCACTACAAACCAGTTCGCCGAAAGAGAAGAGCAATGACGGGGGAGCGCTATCTTGCATTGAAGGAAGAGATAGATAAGCTGCTGGCAAACAAGTTCATTCGAGTAGCTTACTACCCGACCTGGGTCGCCAACCCGGTTCTGGTGAAGAAGAAGAATGGGAAGTGGAGGAAATGTATCGACTTCACTGATCTAAACAAGGCGTGCCCCAAAGATAGTTTTCCATTGCCAAGGACAGACCAACTCGTGGATGCTACTGCTGGCCACGAGCTCTTGAGTTTTATGGATGCATACTCGGGTTATAACCAGATCCCGATGAACTTTGAGGACGAAGAGCACACATCATTTATGATAGATAGAGGATTATATTGCTACAAGGTGATGCCTTTCGGTTTGAAGAATGTTGGAGCGACCTACCAACGCTTGGTGAACATGATGTTTGAAGAGCAAATCGGAAAGACCATGAAGGTCTATGTCGACGATATGTTAGTAAAGTCCAAGCAAGTAGGTGACCATGTACGCGACCTGGGGGAGATGTTTCAGATTCTGAGTAGCTATCAGATGAAATTAAATCCACACAAGTGTGCATTTGGAGTAGCTTTTGGGAAGTTTCTGGGCTTCATGGTCAACAATAGAGGTATTGAAGCTAATCCTGAGAAGATCAAAGCATTGATCGACATGAGGTCGCCAACAAGGGTGAAAGATGTGCAGAGCCTAAATGGTCAGGTCGCAGCACTAAGCAGGTTCATTTCGAAGGCTACGGATAAATGCATCCCATTCTTTGACATATTGAAGAAGGCAAAAAGCTTCGAGTGAACCGAGCAGTGTGAAGTTGCCTTCCAGCAGTTGAAGGAATACATGGGACGAGCTCCACTCCTTTCTAAGCCCAAAGAAGGAGAAAAATTGACTCTGTACTTGGGAGTGTCACAACAAGCTTTGAGTGCTGCATTGGTGAGAGAAGAAGAAAGAACGCAGCTTCCAGTGTATTATGTGAGTAAAAGGCTGCAAGATGCTGAAACCAGGTACTCACAAATGGAAAAGCTCGCTTATTGCCTGGTAATCGCATCAAGGAAGCTGCGACCTTATTTTCAAGCTCATACATCGAAGTTCTCACCCAGTATCCATTGAAGCAAGTTCTGCAGAAAGCGGACACCTCAGGTCGTTTGTTGAAATGGGCAGTAGAGCTCGCACAGTTCGATATCCAATTTAAGCCGAGGACGGCTATCAAAGCTCAAGCTCTGGCAGATTTCATTGCAGAGTTTACATGACCTGTGGATGATGAGGCTGAATCTTCTGAAGGTCCAACCTGGGAGCTTTATGTTGATGGATCGTCTAGCGAGCAGAGAGCTAGAGCTGGGATTTTATTGATTAGTCCTGAAGGCCACAAGATCCTTTGTGCTTTAAGGTTCGGTTTCCAGGCTACAAACAATGAAGCTGAATACGAAGCAGTGCTCGCAGGTTTACGTTTGGCTAAGGAAATGCAAGATGAGCGTTTAAAAATCTTCAGCGATTCGCAGCTTGTTGTCTGTCACATATTGGGAGAGTATCAGACTAAGGGACCAAAGATGGCCCTTTACCTCCAGAAAGTTCATGAGTTGCTGGGTGCATTTCAAAAGTACGAGGTGAAGCAGATCCCACGAGCTCAGAACTCGCATGCAGATGCACTAGCTCGCCTTGCGACCACGCGAGATGCAGACTTTTTGGGGGCAATCCCAGTAGAATTCCTACCAACTCCCAGTACAGAAGAGAAAAATGCGATGATGACCATAACTGTGCAACCCAATTCCTTGATGGGTCCAATTCTGAGATACCTGCAAGATGGAAAGTTGCCAAGTAACAAACTGGAAGCACAACGTCTGCGAGCTAGAGCGGCTAGATATTGCATCTATGATGATGTGCTATACAAGAAAGGGTTCTCAACTCCACTTTTAAGATGCATTGATGTCCCAGAATGTGAAACAGTGATGAGACAAATACACGAAGACCATTGTGGAAATCACGCTGTGGGGCTCTCCTTAGCTCAAAAGGCAATTTGTCAGGGTTTTTATTGGCCCACCATGAGGTAGGACACTATCAACTTAGTAAAAAAGTGTCAGAAGTGTCAAAGGTTCTCCCAAGTTCCACGAGCTCCACCAGCTTATCTCTAACAAATGGTGAGCCTGTGGCCTTTTTCAATTTGGGGAATGGATCTGATCGGGCCTCTGCCAATGGCTCGCAGAAGATGCAAGCATGCCGTGGTCGCAGTTGATTACTTCACTAAGTGGGCAAAAGCAAAGGAGTTGGCAGAAATCTCCACAACGAAGATTGAGAAGTTCGTGTGGAGTAATATCATTTGCAAGTTTGGGGTCCCACAGCAGATCGTGACAGATAATGGGACTTAGTTCAGCAGCGACCTGATTCTTAGGTTCTGTAACAACCTTAAGATTGTTAAAAGCTTCTCAGTAGTGGATCATCCACAAGCCAATGGCCAAGTTGAAGCTGTGAATAAAATTATAAAGTAGAACCTTGAAGATGAAACTGGAAGCGAAGAAAGGAGCTTGGGTGGACGAGCTCCAGAAAGTGTTATGGGCCTACAGAACCACAGCTCGCAGCACCACAGGCGAGACTCCTTTCTCAATGGTATATGGGTCTGAAGTCATGATCCCAGCGGAATTCGAAGTCACCTTGCAATGAAGAGCGACCTTCAATCCAAACGACAATGATCAGCTACTCACTGCAAACTTAGATTTGCTTGAAGAACTTAGGGAAACGGCCAGGTTAAGGGTAGCTGGTTATCAGCAAAGAATCGCGAGGTACTATAACAAGAACGCTCGAATTCGCAGCTTCAGTGTGGGAGATTTAGTGCTGCGTATCATTCTGCCTGGAGCTCGCAAACCCAGTGATGGGTCCTTAGGCCCAAATTGGAAAGGACCCTACATCATCAAGGCAAACTTGGGAAATGGAGCTTATCATTTAACCAACATGAATGGAGCTGAGGTCCCTCGAGCTTGGAATGCCGAGCATCTGCAACCATACTATCAGTAACTTTATGTGTTACCCATAATTCAACATTGGAGAAAATGAGAGCTCCATTTTCCCCATGATTTGCGTTATTTCTCTAAGTTAACAGGCCCTGTGCTTATTAGCTCGCTATAATTAAAAAGAGCCTAAAAAGCAGGCGAGGTGACGACCCTTGCATAGCTCACTATAATTAAAAAAAGCCTAAAAAGCAGGCGAGATTACGACCCCTGCATAGCTCGCTATAATTAAAAGGAGCCTAAAAAGCAAGTGACTAAGTGTCCCTGCATAGCTCGCCAAAAAGAGCCTAAAAAGCAGGCGAGGTGACGACCCCTGCATAGCTCGCCTAAAATGAAAGAGAGCCTAAAACGCATATGGCTAAGTGCCTCTGCATAGCTCGCTAATAAAGAGCCTAAAAGGCAGGCAAGGTGACGACCCCTGCATAGCTCGCCTAAAATGAAAAAGAGCCTAAAAAGCAGATGGCTAAGTGCCTCTGCATAGCTTGCTAATAAAGAGCCTAAAAAGCAGGTGAGGTGACGACTCCTGCGTAGCTCGCCTAAAATGAAAAAGAGCCTAAAAAGCAAATGACTAAGTGCCTCTGCATAGCTCGCTAATAAAGAGCCTAAAAAGTAGGCGAGGTGACGACCCCTGCATAGCTCGCCTAAAATGAAAAAGAGCCTAAAAAGCAGATGACTAAGTGCCTCTGCATAGCTTGCTAATAAAGAGCCTAAAAAGCAGGCGAGGTGACGATCTCTGCATAGCTTGCCTAAAATGAAAAAGAGCCTAAAAAGCAGGTGTGACTAAGTGTCCCTACATAGCTCGCTATATTATTTAGAGCCTAAAAAGCAGGTGTGGTTGAGTACCCCTGCATAGCTTGTTAACATTTCAAATTGTTTATATTACTACGATTTTATCAACTATTAAACTAAGCGATTGCTTTGAATATTATCAGATTTTGAGCTTGTTAACAATTAGCTCGCATAAAAAACTATAAAATAAAGATCATAAAATATGATATAACAGATGTTATTGCTTAAATACATTCAACACAGAAGAAATAAAGGAATAAATTTTATTAAGTTTAAAGTTCATTACAAATTGAAACAAAAATACAAGTATAAAAGATAAAACCGCTAGTTTTGGGCTGAAAAGTCAGGGCTTGGAGGAGGGTCTTCGTAAGTAGGAGAAGTTGCAGTAGGAAGCTCGAGATTGCCAGCGGGCTCAGTTTGGGAGGTCGCACCAGGAGCTTCCTTTGCTGAAAGAATTGGATCAACTAAGGACGAGGTAGCCCTTGCCTTGAACTTTTCTATGCTTTCAAGTCCCACATCCCCAAAGATAGAAAAATCCATCTCCGGATGGGACATCCACAGCGTGTAGAGAAAGTTGAGGCATGTTTTTTCCTCAGCTTCATCCTTTGCCTCAGCAACTTGAATCTCCAGTTCCTGAGCAGTTGTTTCTCTGAAAGCCATCAGTTCTTCAAAGGCGTTGTTTGCATGGCGATTGATAACCTCGGCTTCATCCTTCATAGCTTCAATTTGCTGCTCTGCAGCCTCAGCTCGTTGAATTACCTCTCCCACCTGCTGCCTAAGTACTTCAGCTCTATGTTCAGCCTCCTCAGCCCGTTTAGCAGCAGCTTCTACTTCTTCAGCCCGTTTTTCGACCGCCTCAGCCCGTTACATTGCGGCATTAACTTGCTAATCGAGCTCCTCAATTCGTCCTTCTGCAATTGCAGCTCGATTTTCGGCCTCTTCGACCCTTTGTGTTGCAGCCTCCACCTTTTCAGTTTGTCTTTGAGCTAGCTCGGCCCGCTGCTCAGACTACCTCAGCTCTTCTCTTAGTTGGTGTAACTCATTCCTAAACAAGTTGCGTTCATTTCCCATTCTTTGCAGAGCTTCATCGGCGATCTCAGCTTGTTTTTGGGCTAGCTCGGCCTGTTGATCAGATTGCTTCAGCACTTCCCTTAACATATTGCGTTCCTCCTCCATTTTCAGCAGAGCTTCCTCAGCAGTCTGTTTAGCATTATTTGCCTCAGCCATCTGTGCCTCGAGGCTCTCTGTGGTTTTCTAAGCCAAATATGTTATCTCCTCATTAGCAGCCTCCAGCTCCATTTCGAGCTTCATTATTCGTTCATCAGTGGCCTTTGTCAATCTCCATTGCTTCATTGCAATAAGGGCGCCCTGAAAATTCTGCAAGTTAATATGCGATAGAGAAAAGAGGCTAGAAGATAAAGGAAAATGACTTACCAACATAGAATGACGAGCTACAAACTCGTTTAGCTCTGTGCCCTTAAGGGACTTATTCTCTAAAACCCTTGCATGAGTATACATAATAGGTGTCCAGTTGTCAACGAAGGAAGTTAAATATCTCCCCCCAGGTCCGAGCTCGATTTCTGGTCTTGTGGGGGAAGGAGTCCTCTCAGCCTCCAGGATATCAGGCTCGTCAATCTGATAAGTATTACGTCGTGTAACGAAGGTACGCCTAGTTACCCTCTTGTTGGAACCAATTCGGGTTGCCTGAGAAGCAACCTTAGGAGAAGCATCCCCCTTTCCAGGTTGCGAGCTGGAAGCTGGAACCAATTGAAAATCTATTGTTGATTCTGGAGGTGGTACCTCGCTTGGGACAGTGACCGAGGGAGTTTCTACTTCAGCAGGTCGCTTGGAGCGCTTTGAAGGAGCAGCTGGAGAGACTGAGGTTTCAGCTAGTCGCTTCGCTGGAGCTGCTGAAGGAGCTGGAGTTTCAGCAGGTTGATCAGAAGGAAACTCCAACAGAGTCATTTTCTTCCTTTTAACTGGAGCTCGCCCAGTGGAAGGAGCAGGAGATGAAGAAACAGTTTTTTGAGATGCACCCACTACTGGGGTGCGAGCTGGAGCTGGTGTTGCTTCAGCGGATGTTGGAACTATTGAAGTAGACAAAGGAGCTTCTAAAACAGTTGTGAGAATTAGGGAGGGGGATGAATTCACTTGTACAGGAGGGGCTACACGGGTTGGAGCCTTTTTTGGCCGAGCTGGGGAGCGAGCAGGAGCACTTTGAGCAGAAGCTTTCCGAGCTGAAGTAGGTGCACGAGTTGCTCCCGCTGCTCGCGAAGTAGTGACAGGTTTTGAAGGTCGAGGAGCAGATGTATCCCCTTCCTGAACTGGGACTTCAAGGACAGAAGGAAGTATAGGGGTATCACCCATGCTCCCTATGTCCTCTTCAGGTCGCAGTAGCGGAGAGTCCTTAGGAGGGGTAAGACCGTAAGCGCTAAGAAGAGCATTGTTGAACTTGCTGCTGATGCTCGATTCCTCCAAGTTCGCGAGCGCATTAAGTGCCTTTTTTTCCTCGCTACTGAGAGGAGACTCGTCTGCTTTCAACACTGCAAAGTAAAACATTAAAAAAAAAAAAATTATTAATTAAAATCAGTTTGCTAAATTTTCCTTTCTACATACCTGGTTCTAAGACGAAGCTGCGATTATTGAGACCCGCGAGAGAGGGGCAGGAGATATAAAACCAGCTCGTTTTATACTTTCCAACATTGGACTTGCCCTTCGCTTCTCCTTGGGGCAAGAGGTCTTTGTATTCCGACGGGCGAGTTGTGAGGTAATAGATGCCATCGGGTTTTTTCCTCTCTTTTGTGCTTAAAGCCTTGAAGCTGTAAAATTGTTGTATGATCTTTGGGGTTGAGGGAGGAAGGCCGTTCTTGAGGAAGGCCAGAGCCAGCGAGGTCAACTGTGCATAAGAGTTCGGTGTCAATTGAAATGGTGCGAGCTTAACTGCGTTGAGGAATGCGATCAAGTAAGGATGAATGGGGAACCTTAGTCCCTGCTCAAGATGTTGGGCACTGACAGCGACGTACCCCCTTGGTGGATAACATGTATGGTTTTTGGGAACGGGTATCAGTGCATGACAACCCATATGGATGTAGAATTGAAGGCTAAGCCCTACTACATCAAAAAGCTCTAACATTGAAGGATGGTGGGCAAATGTCTCGCGAGCTTCTCTTCCCTGCCTAGCTTGCTCTCGAGCTTCATCTCGCTCATGAGCCTCCCTACCTAGAGTGGTTTCCTTACGAGCTCCGCTTGAAGACATCTATGCAAAAGAAGATATAGTCAGGTCGCCAGGAGCAAGTTATTGAAAGGCTAATAATTTTCTAAGTTTCCTATTTGACAGATCATTCATACAATGGGGGGCTCGACCTATGAACAAACGACCTACGAACTAATGGTTCACAGATGCCTAATTCTACAGTACGCATGCATAATAGGTCACAAACAGTAATCAAGTCACTAATAAGCACGTAACAGGATCAAATCAACAAAAGTTGAAAAGTCGTGTTCAACAAGAGTTGAAAAGTCATGTTCAATAAGAAACCTAGAATAGTGAACATCCAACACCGAAATGCCATATTCAAGCCATCTCAACCATAACAATGATGAAACGCAAGCACAATATGATATGAACTCAACAAAAATAAACCAAAGAACTGAAAAGTCGGAAGAAAGAAACCAGAGGCTTACCTTGAATCCTTGATGTGATTGTAAGAACGGTAATTGGAAGTGATGATTTCGCAAAAAATCAGTGAGTTCCCTGAACTTAGTTGCTTGGTTGTCTCGAAAGAAAATGACAGATAAAGAAGAAAATGAAAGAGGTTCCACCAGTTTATATAGACACGTGAGCTCGAACCCTAGCCGTTAGATTTCTGTGTTGTGTAACCGTCATCAATCCAACGGTGCAGTGCGAGGTACGGTCTTGTAATCATGCAGCCGTCAGTTGAAAGACGTGTGCATTAAATGCACGTGTAAGGGACGTGCCAGCATCATTTCAGTTACCTCCTGCATGACCGCCACGTGTTAAAACTGAAAAGATAGAACGTGGAAGGGCGCGAAAATAATAAATCAAGACTGGCTTACCAAAGAAGCTAGCTTTTACCAGCGAGCTCGAGCTCCCACTTCGCAGAACGAACTGAGATCTGGGGGGCTAATGTTATATGTATTTTTCGGATTCATAAAATGGGCTGGTAAAAGCCCAACTAAGGCCCAATAAAGTCAACCCAATCAAGGCCCATCAGACAAGGCCCATATCTCAACTTTAAGCCCAGCGAGCTCCACAGCTCGCCCAGCAATCTTCTTAGCTCGCCCAGCAATCTTCTTAGCTCGCAGCAATGAGCTCGTCTCACAGCAAGGTCATAGCTCGTTCCACCATTCACCATGAACACAGCTCGCTGTTCGCTTCTCAACGAGCTCCAGCTCAAATTCACCATAAACGTTAGTTTGCCTAGAAGCGCAATTAATGCAATATCTTCCAGAACAGACAGTTACCTAATCAAATAATGATTCTCTCTCCAGATATAGAAGTTAATTCAAATTCAAACTCAGTCAACATTATCTCAGATTTTAGGGAGCAGTTTCCTGATTTTATTCAAACATATTAGGAAGTGTAATTAATTCATGATTCTCTTCCTATTTTATAGCTTCCTAATCAGTAACAACTCTTCCTCTATAAATAGGGGTTAAAACCATTGTAAGCGACACATTGAATATCATATTATCACTCTGCAGAATTTAAGAGAGACAGCCGTGGACGTAGGCACACTTGCTGAACCACGTTAAAAATCCTTGGTCTTCTTGTTTCGTTTTTGATCCTTTATTGTTTTCTCTCGATTTCTGTGTTTTCTCACATTGATTGCGGGTATTGAGTATCCATTACTCGTTGACTAAAAATCAACGTCGACACGTTCCAAGCTTTTCGGAACCAATTCGAGCATACCGAGGTGTTCCTAGGTAAAAATAAATAGAGTTTGTAGAAAAAACCTTAAATTTTAGAGCCTTTGTCGAGTTAAAACTTGGATGGGAAGGTTATAGGAAAAAGAGTTTTCAATAGAATACCCTATGGAAACCATTGCTTAAAGGTTTTGAGTCACTTGATTTAGCAAAGTTTGAGTAGGATTGTGTAATGCAGGTGACGAGTAGGCCAGCAGAGCATGGGAGGTTCGTTGACGAGTATAGCTTACTTGGTGAGGTAAGTGTCTTATCACTTACATCTATTCCAATTTCTAATTTAAATTCTGAATTATGTAATCAAACGAATTCAAAAACGATTTTCAAATCCTAAATCTGAGTTTTGAGTATGTGATCTCTTTATGAGATTCAAAAAGGGAAAGAATCAAAAACTAAGTTGATTCCAAAATATTTGAATCGAGAAAATTTTTAAGAGTTTGAAAAGTTAAGGGTTTTGTGCTTTTGCACTTAGTGAAACAATTTCAAAGCCCATATATATACCCTCAGTTTAATTAAGATTTAGCGCTACACGACGATGCAGAAAATTCCGTCCGTAGTTGCTCAGTTTTTAGAATATCTAGCGCTACACGTACGATGCAGAAAATTCCGTACGTAGACGCTAAGATATAGAGAGATTCTAGCGCTGCGTTGCGATGCAGTAAATTATGCTCATAGTCGCCTAGAGTTATAGCTCTACAATTGCAATGCAGAAAATTCCGCATTGTAAATGCTCAGATTTGAGATCGTTTTACACTACGTTTGCGATGCAGTAAATTCCACATCGTAGTGGTCGAAATATCTCAGTAGCTTCACATTTGGCATCAGTCGAAAACCGTCACATGATGGTTTGAGTATCCTAGGGGTATACATGGAGTTTTCAGAAAGAAAGATTTTAACAAGATTGAAAAAGGTTTTGATATTCAGGTGAAGTTATAAATTCTGTTGTAGTTACATCTTGATATTATTTTCATATATTGAACTAACATATTTATCCTTGTGCAGCTTATATATCGTATTAGGCGCGTGTACAGGTGTTTTTGCATTCAGAAAATCTCGTCGGATATTTTAGGTGGGTGTTGCGTAGATGTATTGCTTAAACACCAAACATATTTTGTTGTTGTAATTAACATGACTAGATGATTGCTTGTTTGACTCATGGACATTCAAAAACTTGTAAATTCATATTTTGCTATCTGTATAGAGTTGAAACATTTGCACATGATACATATCTATCACTTGATATATCTATGTATATATAATATATATTGTTGCGTATGCATAGTATCCAAAGTGTTTATAAAGTGTATGTTACGGAAATTACATATTTGTGAAAAATGTGTGTTATGAATTTGAATAAGAAAATGCATGGTTGGGGCCAAAAGAAGTTGGGTGGTGATTTGAAATAGTACGCGAAGTGTTTTTCTTTTACAGGAAAAATTTTGGGATTATTAAAAATACAGTTATCATGCTGCCGAAATTTCTTAAAATTCATTTTAATTTGAAATTGAAAAATTTACACCAACCCAACTATTTTCAATGAAAACAAGTTTTTCCAGTTAAGCAAAGAAAGTAAACAGGCAAGATTAAGGGGTTCGCTCCGCGAATCTCCTCTACCCAGCGAGTAGGGTTACGAGAGATTTGATGGAGTGCTCGACGAGATTCTCCAAATAAGAGTATAGAGAGAATCTGGTTCAGGTCTCATCAAATTGGTATCAGAGCCCGGTTTTCGAAAGATTTGAGATTAAGTTTTAAAGAAAGCTTGATGCTATTGTGTGCATTAAGATGAGTTCGTTATGTATCAGTTTATGCATGAGTCATGCATGAGACTATTATATGCGTTGAATTTATTAAGAAAATACATATGATATGCTTTCATAGATTGCATAAACTAAGTATGATATTATAAGAATTAAGTTTAAGTACTACATGAAATTATTAAGTTAGTTCATGCTGAGTAATTATTTTAACACATGTATTTTAATTTGTCGTGCCTATTTGGTACAATTAGAGTCATGCAGCGATATACCCATCCTAGGACGAGGAGGGCAGCTGTAGAGGCACCCCACCAGAGGGAGAGCATGTTGACTAGTCTGTCAATATGCCGGTCAATTCTTCACACCAAGAGCCATCAAAGCCATCCAGATTAGAGCCTACTCCAAGACCTGCTCCAGGACATATGGAGCATATGGCACAGATGCTAGCAGCAGCACTTCAGTAGCCGCGAGAGACATGCATATCTATAGAGCGCGCCTGCAAGTTAGGCGCCAAGCCGTATGATGGTACCAGAAAGCCCCAACGAGCACTATCTTGGTTAGAGACTAATGAGGAGATATATCGGGTTATGGATTGCAGCGAGGAGCAAATGGTGACATTTTCCACTTTCCTCCTCAAGGACCGAGTAAAAGATTGGTGGAAAGCCCACCAGAGAGCGCATCCAGATGGGTTTCATGGGCAGATTTTAAAAAGGAATTCACCGATAAATTTTTTCCCAAGAGCTACAAGGATGCGAAGATATAAGAGTTCTTTTATTTAAAGCAAAGGAGCTCTACAGTGACCGAGTATGAGAAGAGGTTCTCCGAGCTAGTCTGCCCGATTCCCTACATATCAGAGAATGAAGAACAAAAGATAAACCAATTCATAGTCGGGTTGCATCCGAGGATTAGGGCATACGTGACATTAGTGGTGCACACTCAGTATGAACAGTTAGTAGAGGCCACCATCAGAGTTGAGAGAAGTGTGGAATCCGCTCCTCCGCCTAAGAAGTTCAAGCAGAAGCGTAGCTGGACGGGTAGCCAGCAAGGAGGACCTAGTAAAGTGACCAAGAGCAATCCGAAGCCTGCCTGGTCAGAGAGTCGACGACAGAGTCAAAGGCCCCAGACTAGTCAGAGTTCAGTCCAGTCGTCAGGAGGGTCCAGGAGCCGACAGAGTTGGAAAAGCCGACTCGTGTGCACCAGATGTGGTCGATCACACCCCGACGAGTGCCTTCAGGGTAGGATCGGATGTTTCAGGTGTGGACAGGAGAGCCAGTTCATGAGAGATTGTCCTAGTGTGGTCGCATTGAGCCCAACAGAGGCTAGGTCCACAGTGTAGAGACAGACCAGCGGGGGTCGTGGACCAGAGAGGGGAGGCCCCCAGGCCAGAGTAGCTACAGCCCCAGAGTCAGCTATAGGTGGACCCAACAGAGGGATGCCACCTCGAGGACAGCCTGGTCGACCTCGTAGTCAGATAGCCAGAGTGTATACCGTGACACAACAGCAGGCCGATGCCGCTTCTGATGTGGTTACAGGTACTCTTACCTTATTTAATGCTGATGCACATGTGTTGGTAGACCTAGGAGCCATCCATTCATTTGTCTCTAAAGATTTTATTGATAGAGTCGGGGTAGAGTTGAGACCGACTGAGTGTAGTATGGTAGTATCCCTTCCCACGAGGGATTCGCTTATTGCAGACAAAGTCTATGTGGGAAGCAAAATGAGTATAGCGGGTCGTGAGTTCGAGACTGATTTGATGGTGCTCAATATACGTGACTTTGATGTTATACTGGGCATGGACTGGTTGTCAAAACATCACGCAACAGTAGATTGCTACAGAAAGGAAGTCAAGTTCAGTAAACCCGGGGAATCAAATGTGGTTTTCTGTGGTGTAAGGAAGCTACTCTCCATGAGTTTGATAAGTGCAGTAAAAGCCAATAAGATGCTTAGGAAGGCCTATCAGGGGTACCTAGTATATGCAGTGGAAGCTGGTAGCAATGAGCTACAGCTAACAGAAGTTCCAGTTGTTCGTGAGTTCTTAGATGTCTTCCCAGAGGACCTACCAGGGTTGCCATTGGACAGAGAGATTGAGTTCGAAATTGAGTTAACACCTGGTACGGAGCCCATCTTGATAACGCCATATCGAATGGCATCTGCAGAGTTAAAAGAATTAAAGGTCCAAATGGAAGAATTATTAAGTAAGGGATTCGTGAAGACGAGCACATCACCATGGGGAGCTTCAATGCTATTTGTAAAGAAGAAAGATGGGAGCCTCCGGTTGTGTATTGATTTCAGGCAGCTCAATAGGGTTACTATCATAAATCAGTACCCGCTGCCACAAATAGACGACATGTTTGATGACAGGACCCTTCCCAGACCTTATCTAAGCTCTTGTCTGGAGGATCCTGCCGGGCACTTCAACGGACTCATCGAACTCGACTTGTCGGATCGAAGACATCCGAGAAGCGAACCCTAACTTCTTCTCCGGTTTACTCGTTAAAACTCAGTGATTTGAATTTTCTGTAACTAGTTGGGAGTGATAAAATTTTTCGCTTTTCTATTTCAAATACTTTTTATAAAATTTTCGGCAGCATAACGGCTGCATTTTATATAAAACCAAAATTTCACCTGTAATGAAAATACACTTCAACTATATCTGATCACCTCCCAACTTCTTTATTCACAATCTCCACAATATAAGCAACTTATAACACAATGTATAATCATATATCATATGAAGATATAAGAACCATTTAATATTTACAACATACAGTTCTAATTACATGTGTATCAAAAAAAAAAAAAATATAATCAATACATTACAAAGTTCAAATAATATAATGTCATGGAGACTCGGCCCACCTATACAAACGCAAAACAATGTCGATGTCTCGTTCGGCGGTGACACGCAATGAAACTAAATAAGCTACAAAATAAACAATAAGTTAGTGCAACAAAGATATATATAATATCACATACACTAACATAGCCATTTACTATTTATTCAAGTTTTACAATTTCTTTAAAAACCTCCATGTATATCCTTTAAACATTCTAACCATCACGGGCGATTAAAACTAACGCCAACGTGAAGCTTACTGCGGTATCTCAACCACTACGTGACGGAATTTACTGCATCGTACGTAGGGCGCTAAATCTTATCGCTGAGCAATTACAATGCGGGATTTTCTGCATCGCAATTGTAGTGCTAAAACTCTGGGCAACTACGAGCGGAATTTACTGCATCGCTTCGTAGCGCTAACTGTTAATTAACCAACTACGTGCGGAATTTTCTGCATCGCAACGTAGCGCTTATATTTTCTAGGAAACTGAGCAACTACGGACGGAATTTTCTGCGTCGTCTCGTAGTGCTAATTTCTCTATACTCTGAGCGACTACGGACGGAATTTTCTGCGTCGTCACGTAGTGCTAACTCTCATAACCTCTTAAGGCATATACATGGGTTTTATAATCAATTTCTTCAAGTGCAAAAGCACAAAACTCACTAGTTTTACATCTTCTGAAAACTTTCTCATTTTACTCTTTCTATAACAACTTTGTATTAGTTTCTAGTACAATATAGATTCCATAGGAATCTATATGCTTAACTTGAACATTAACATTGAAAATCCTTTTCATTTTCATTTATTACTTAGTTACAATATTCATTACGAATAATCATGAATTGATATAGAATTTAAACACTCATAAGTGGCGAACCACTTACCTCAAGGCCGCGTCAAGCGTCTCGACGAGGCTCCTGGACGCCGCTCACGCGCTCGTCACCTACACAACAAGTTCTCTTTATTACTATTAACAAAAACCTCAATTTCTCAACTATACGCTATAATTCCCAACTAT
This sequence comes from Litchi chinensis, assembly GCA_019925255.1. Lineage (NCBI taxonomy): Eukaryota > Viridiplantae > Streptophyta > Magnoliopsida > Sapindales > Sapindaceae > Litchi > Litchi chinensis. The sequence goes on along the minus strand of CM034463.1, from coordinate 30,292,734 downwards.
GCCCAATTTTCTCTATATAACGTTTAACTCGATTCTAATTCAACCGAGACTCTCAAATCCCGATTTCTTTGTAAAAGTTTTACTTCTAGACCCCTAGGATCATCCCCATATGTTTCGTTTGGTCTCCAAAAGCTTAAAACAAAAAGTCAACTTTTTTAATTATATGGTTGACCACGAAAAACAGAATTGAAACCAGCCATGGTTTCACCTCCGTTCCTTTTTCTAGCGTCTCCTTATCACATAACTAAGTCGCCCGTAAAGTTTCGTCGAGAAACTCCATCGTTTGCTATGTCAAATCTAAGGAAAACGTCCGTTTTGGACACTTTCGGGCGCAATTAAGTTCCCATTTTGCAAACTCTTAGTTTCGGGTTAGCGACGCTAGATTTTATTCCATAACTAAGCTTCATTTAACTTATAATGACTAACTAAACTCACTTCATGTCATAAAAATTGCATTAGGCCAACCGTTTCACTTTTCAGAGTTCTAACGGCACTATATTGTGCATAACTTGCACAATTTTTATCGGATTCGATCCGTTCCAAAACCTATGGTTTTCTATGGTTCCTAGGCATCATTTGAGGTGTAGAACACCCCCAAATAAGCCAAATATGGTCAGGTCTCTTCTAGCTCAAATTTGAACTCGGGAATCCACTATTTTGGCTACAACAATGCCTTTGAAATCTCTAAACACTTCTCTAAATTTTTCTAACCTCTTTGAGGCTTTAAATTGGTTTCAAAACCATCAAATTTTAAGGTCTAACTACTGCCCTACAAGTTTCTAATACATACTTAAATCTCACTTGGTCATTAGAGTGCTCAAAATTCACTCAAGACTTTTCTCAATCACTTGGTGTGCAATAAACACCATTTTCGGTTCTATATTTGAGGGTGGGTATAACAGCCCTTATACATCATTTTAAGGCATCAATTACACACAACAATCATCTCTCATGAGTTCATAACACTCATATGAGGTTCTAACAAGATTTAAAAGCAATCTATCAACTAAATCAACCACAACAATAACAACCACAAGAGCTGTCACACTTTCTGCAGAATTGAAAGGGAAATAGGTTGTGCTCTTACTTGATGCTTGTTTGGAGGGTTTGAATGACTTGTAAGATGCCTAAAAGGAAGGGTGTTAGAGTGTGGAAGCTGCCTGGAGGTCATTCCTTCTCTTTTCCTTCCTGGACGACCAGACTTGTCGCGATTCAGCTCGCGGCTGTGCTTCGCGGTTCTGTTCGCAACCAGTTCGCATTCTGCTCGTCTGGTTCTGCTGCTGCTCGTACCTCCCACGTCCAGCAAGGGCTAGAGCACCTCCTTCCTTGTCCTTGGCTGTCCAGCTGCTGCAGTTCGCAGTCAACAGCCCCTCATCCACGATCGTTCTCGCGCGAATAAATCTGCTCGCGTCCAGCTCGCGACCTGGCTTCAGCTTCTGCCGTTGCTGCTGCTGGTGTTTTCTTCTTCCTCTCTTGCTGTGATTCACGACCAGCAGCTGCTCCTCTTGGTTTCACTTCCTGGTTGCTTCTTTCACGGCAGCAGAAATCTGATTTTTTTCTTTCTCTCGACTGAAGACTGTAATTTCTGCTGAAAATCAGCTAAGTGTTGGTTTATATACTCATCAACTATTGTTATTTACATCTTGCCCCAACTCTCTTTAATTTCATTCTCATCTCCTTTTCTTGAAGCTATCTCACGGCAACACCCCTCTTGGTCTCCCGTGTTTAATTCGTTTCTCGTTTTATTTTAAATCTCATCTCGCTAGAATTTACTTTTTAAAATGCTAAGCTTATTTTATTAATCTTGATTCTCTTTTTTTTTAATCGAATTTTAATTCGATTATTCTTTTACTAAAATCTTGGATTTCCTAACTTGGATTTTCATTGGGAAGTTACTAAACTTTTTAATACGACGAATTTCATCGTATTCTAAATGAATATATTTCGGAGGCTATGAAATTGAATAATTAAACGTAGAGAGTTATATTTTATCTCTCTAACTTAATTTCTAATGTTGGGACTTTAGAAGTCGAAGCTAGGGGGTTTACATTTGATCAGCTCCAAGGGGCCAAGGTATTCTCGAAAATTGATTTTCGGTCAGGGTATCATCAGTTGAAGGTGCGTAGTGAAGATGTTCCTACGACGACCTTCTGAACTCGCTATGGGCATTACGAGTTCCTAGTGATGCCATTTGGATTGACAAATACTCCAGCAACTTTTATGGACTTGATGAACAGAGTCTTCAGTCCTTACCTGGACAAGTTTGTAATAGTCTTCATAAATGACATCTTGGTGTATTCAGGTAGTTGAGAGGAACATACTGAGCACTTGAGGATTGTGTTTCAGACGCTAAGGGAGCACCAGTTTTATGCGAAATTCAGCAAGTGTCAGTTCTGGCTTGATCAGGTAGCTTTTCTAGGGCATGTGGTGTCCGCCGAAGGGATATCCGTAGTGTAAACCCCTAGTCTCGAATTATAACCTCCTAGTGTTAAGAGAGAGATTAGAGAGTTAAAATCAATCTCTACAGCAAATTAATTGAATTTCATAGCCTCCGAAATTTATTAATTTAAGAATACGACGAAATTCGTCGATCATAAAAAATTAAGTAGCGTGTCAATGAAAATCCAAGTTAGGAAATCGAAGATTTTAGTCAATGATAATCTAATTGAAGTTTAATTAAAAAGAGAGAGTCAAGTGGTCAATAAGACAAGCTTGACGATCGAAAGCGAATTCTAATAAGGCGAATAATTAAATCAAACGATGAAAGTTAAATTGGAAATAAATATGGATGGGCAAATATGAGAAACAAAGAAAAGAGAGGAGATTGAGATGAAATTAAAAAGAATTGGGGCATGATGCAATTAAGAGAAGTTGATTAGTATAAATAAGACACTTGGGCTGAAATTGTTTCAGCAGAAAAGAAGCAGCCCCTTTCAGTCGAGAAACCGTGAGAACATTCGCGAGAGAGAGAGAGATCAGCGAGCAGACAGCCATGAACCGTGAGAGAGAGACTGAAATGAAGGAAGACCATGAGAAGAAGAAGTAACCAGTAGCTGGTCGTGCACCAGAGGAGGCAGCAGCAGCAGCGACAGAAGTAGATTCCAGCACGTCCAGCAGCTCGCGCGAGGGCTGGTCGCGAGTCCGAGCAGAACCTGCAGGCTGGACGAGCAAGAGAGGGCTGGCTGTGACTACAGCTTACTGTCCAAGCAAGAGAAGAAGAGAAGGGGCCACCAGCAGCTGCTGGTCGTGGGAGAAGCGAGCAGAAAACAGACGCGACGGCAGAACACGAAGAAACTGCAGGGGCTGGTCGGCCAGGAAAGAGAAGGAAAGAGAGAGCACCCAAGCTGCCTTCCAAGCTCTTAATCCTCCTCCTAAGGCTCCTCTCAAGCTCTTCTTACTTCTTAGAACCATAAATCAAGTAAGAAATCAACTCACCTATCCTTTTACTTTGCTGAAAACTGAAATAGAAATGAAATGGTGACAGCTTGTGTGTTGTTGAGTTGTGTGGGAAGATTTCTCTTCAAACTTTGATAGAACCTTAGGTCATTGAAATAGACAATTGAATGATGAGTTTTGAGTGTAAATGATGCATTGAAATGGTGTATATGGGCTGCCATATCCTTGCTCACAACAGAAACGGGAATTAGTTTTCTCACACTCCACCCATTTGACAAAAAGTTTAAATGAATTTTGAGTATTGGAATAACAAAGCTATGTTTGTGTGTGTATTAAGGGATTGAAGAGTAGTAGATAGCCTTGAGTTTAGATGATTTTGAACTCAAGATTTAGCATGAAAAAGCATAGGAAAGCATGTGGGAATAAGAGAAGCTCAAGAGAGCTAGTTTTGACAATATTAGTGATTCCCGAACTGAATTTTTAGCTAGGGGAGACCTGACCATATTTGGCTTATTTGGGGGTGTTCTACACCTCAAATGATGCCTAGGAACCATAAAAAACCATAGGTTTTGGAACGGATCGAATCCGATAAAAATTGTGCAAGTTATGCACAAAATAGTGCCGTTAAGGCTCTAAGAAGTGAAACGACTATCCTAATGCAATTTTTATTGCATGGTTTGAGTTTGGTTCATCATTATTAGTTAAATGAAGCTTAGCTATAGAAGAAAAATTAGCGTCGCTAATCCGAAACGGAAAATATACAAAACACGCACTAAACGTGCTAGAAAATGCCCGAAAAAGTGATGTTTTCCTTAGTTTTGACCTAGCAAACGATAATATTTTCCAACGAAATTTTACGTGTGACTAAAAGGTGATATAAGTGAACCATAGGAAGAAGAACGAAGGAAAACGGAGCCCCGAGCAGCGTGCTACCACCTGTTCTGTTATGGGCTGTAAGTTGAGTATTAAAAATGTAATTTTTCGTCCCGAGCCTCCAACGACTAAACGGACCGCGTGGGGTGATCCCTAAGGGTCAAAAACTAAAACTTTTACGCAAAAATCGGGATTAGAGAGTCTCGGTTGAGTAGAAACAAGTTAGGAGGATATATAGAAAAAAATGGTCTTAGTTGAGATTCTTGACCTTATAGTTGAGAATTGAGTTTTGTTATTAATAATGATGAGAAAATATTGTGTAGGTGACGAGCCTCGTCGAGACGCTTGACACGGAGTGACGCGGCTTCGAGGTAAGTGGTTCGCCACTTATGAGTGTTTAAATTCTATATCCATTCATGGTTATTCGTAATAGATATTGTAACTAAGTAATAAATGAAAATGAAAAGGATTTTCAATGTTAATGTTCAAGTTAAGCATATAGATTCCTATGGAATTTATATTGTACTAGAAACTAATACTAAGTTGTTATAGAAAGAGTAAAATGAGAAAGTTTTCAGAAGATGTAAAACTAGTGAGTTTTGTGCTTTTGCACTTGAAGAAATTGATTATAAAACCCATGTATATGCCTTAAGAGGTTATGAGAGTTAGCGCTACGTGACGACGCAGAAAATTCCGTTCGTAGTCGCTCAGAGTATAGAGAAATTAGCACTACGAGACGATGCAGAAAATTTCGTCCGTAGTTGCTCAGTTTCCTAGAAAATATAAGCGCTACGTTGCGATGCAGAAAATTCCGCACGTAGTTGGTTAGTTAACAGTTAGCGCTACGAAGCGATGCAGTAAATTCCGCTCGTAGTTGCCCAGAGTTTTAGCACTACAATTGCGATGCAGAAAATTCCGCATTGTAGTTGCTCAGCGATAAGCTTTAGCGCTACGACGCGATGCAGTAAATTCCGCTCGTAGTCGTCTAGAGATCTAGCACTACATTTGCGATGCAGAGAATTCCGCATTGTAGTTGTTCAGTAAATAGTTTAGCGCCCTACGTACGATGCAGTGAATTCCGTAACGTAGTGGTCGACACACTTTAGTAGCTTCACGATAGGCGTTAATTATAATCGCCCGTGATGGTTAGAATGAGTCAAGGATATACATGGAAGAATTTTTAAGGAAGTTGTAAAACTCGAGTCAATAATGAATTCTTATGTTGGTGTATGTGATATTATATATCCTTATTGCACTAACCTCTGATTTATTTTATAGCTCATTTGTTTTTATTGCGTGCCGCCATCGGACGAGATCGAGACCTTTTGCTTGCATACACATTGATAGGTGGGCGATAGCGCAAGACGTGTATATACATTTTTGTATTATGTATTTAATCATGTATATTTTGAATTTCAATGATGTTGAGATTGCAAAATGTAAATATATTCATGCATACTATATATGATTCATATATGTATACTTGGCATTAAAGCTTATTGTTATGCTTATGAATGTGTGATGAATGATGCATGATTGAGAATTATAGAAGTTGGGAGGTGTATTGAAATAGTCGAAGTGTTATTTTTCTTACAGGTCAAATTTTTGGTTTATCAAAAATGCAGCCGTTATGCTGCCGAAATTTTTAAAAAATGAATTTGAAAAAGAATCAAAGAAAATGTTTACCACTCCCAACCAGTGACGATAAAAATTCAAATCACTAAGTTTTAACGAGTAAACCGGATACAGAAAGAAAGGGGTTCGCTTCCCGGATGTCTTCGATCCGACGAGTCGGTTTCGAGGAATCCGTTGAAGTGCCCGGCAGGATTCTCCAGACAAGAGCTTAGATAAGGTCTGGGAAGGGTCCTGTCACGTAGACCCTCAGAAGATAGAAGCTGTAGTGAACTGGAAGCCACCCACGAACGTGACAGAAGTTAGAAGCTTCTTAGGCCTAGCCAGGTATTACAGAAAGTTCATGGAAGGGTTCTCGAAGATTACTACTCCGTTGACCAAGTTAACAAGGAAATAAGAGAAGTTTGTCTGGTCAGATGCATGCCAGAGCAGTTTCAATGAATTGAAGAAGAGGTTAACTTTGGCACTCGTGCTTACGCTATTGTCAAGAAGCGATAGGTTTACGGTACACTGTGATGCTTCCAGACAGGGATTGGGTTGTGTGTTGATGCAGCATGATTGAGTGATAGCATATGCTTCGAGACAGTTTTAGAAGCATGAGATCAACTATCCAACACATGACTTAGAGTTAGCTGCAGTAGTGTTTGCTTTACGTATATGGAGACACTACTTATATGGAGTACCCTGCAGAATCTTCACCGACCACAAGAGTTTGCAATATTTGTTTAGTCAGAAAGAGCTAAACATAAGGCAAAGAAGATGGGTTGAACTTATCAAAGATTATGACTGCACCATCGACTACCATCCAGGCAAAGCTAATGTAGTAGCAGACGCGTTAAGCAGAAAACCTACTAGTTCTCTAGCCCAACTAAGAGCAGAGTATCTACCCACGTTAGTAGAGTTGAGATATGTAGGGGTCAGATTACAGGCGACGAATTCAGGTGCCTTATTAGCCATTTTTCATGTTCGTCCAGTGTTGGTTGATCGAGTAAGAGAGTTGCAAACCTAAGATCCCTACCTAATGAAGATAAGGAGTAAAATAGAGGCGGGGCAACCAAGTAGCTTCATGTTGACAAGTGATGGGACACTGAGGTTAGAGCAGCGACTATGCGTGCCAGACGTAAAAGAACTGAAAAGAGAGATCATGGAAGAGGCCCATTCATAAGCCTATGCCATGCATCCAGGAAGTACCAAGATGTATCGAACTCTGAAAGACCACTACTGGTGGAAAAGAATGAAGAGAGAGATAGCACAGTTCGTATCTAAGTGTCTAACCTGCCAGCAGATCAAAGTAGAGCACCAGAAACTAGTAGGTTTATTACAGCCTCTATCTATTTCGGACTGGAAATGAGAGAGGATTACGATGGATTTCGTGATTAGACTTTCACAAACTCAGAGCGGGCACGATGCCATTTGGGTGATAGTAGATAAACTGACCAAGTCTGCTCATTTTCTAGCTATCAAGAACACTTATTCCTTGGAGAAGTTAGCCTAGTTATATGTGGATGAGATCATGAGATTGCATGGCGCACCGATGTCCATAGTGTCAGACAGAGATCCAAGATTTACCTCTCGGTTCTGGCCAAAGTTACAAGAAGCAATGGGCACCAGATTAAATTTTAGTGTGGCTTTTCACCCACAAACAGATAGTCAATCAGAAAGAACCATTCAGACTCTTGAAGACATGCTAAGAGCCTGTGTGATAGAGCTCAGAGGAAGTTGGGATAACCACCTACCTTTGATAAAGTTTGCCTACAACAACAGCTACCAGTCTAGTATCGGCATGGCACTGTATGAAGCATTGTATGACAGAAAGTGTAGAACCCCGGTTTGCTGGGACGAAGTAGGTGAATGGAGATTGATTGCCCTAGAGATTGTCCAAGCTACAACCGAAAAGATAAATGTGATTAAGGACCGGATGAAGATAGCGAGCAACAGGCTGAAAAGCTACGCCGACAACCGAAGAAAAGACTTAGAGTTTGAAATGGGTAATAGGGTATTTCTATGGATCTCGCTATGGAAGGGTATTTTGAGATTCGGGAAACGTGGAAAGTTAAGTCACGGTACATAAGGTCGTACGAGATAGTGGCAAGAGTAGGTGAAGTGGCCTACCGGTTGAAGCTGCCACCAAAATTAGCAAACATTCACGACGTGTTCCATGTCTCAATGCTTTGCAAATATATAGTCGACCATTCTCATATCTTGAAAGAGCAACTAGTGCAGTTGAAGGAGAACTTGACTTACAAAGAGCAGTCAGTGGAAATCTTAGATCATAGAGATCAAGTGTTGCGCCGCAAGGTGATTCCATTAGTAAAGGTATTGTGGCGAAACCATGGGTCGGAAGAAGCTACATGGGAATCTAAAGAGCAAATGCGCTCCCAGTACCCGTAGTTATTTGAGATAGGTATGTAGTTTAAAATTTCGAGGACGAAATTTCTATAAGGAGGGGAGAAATTGTAAACCTCCTATATTCGATCTTACGTTTCTTAGCATTAGAAGCTAAGTTACTGAACAAAAAGGGGTAAAGTTAGTCAATGCCACCCTTCGGAATAATGTTAAAATTCAAATAAATGCCCTAATAATAAGAAAAAATTAATAAAGGGCGAATTAGCCTTTTTATAACTAAGAAACACATATATATATCGCAAAGTTGTAAATCATATTATGAGAATTAAATACTTAAATTATATAAGTAATTCCACTAATTACTTAAAAAACCAAACAAAAGCTACTAATGAAGTAAGATGACTAAGGGCAACTTGGTAATTATAGACATTAAAAAGTCATATAAATAGGATGGTATTGGTGATAGTCACCAACACTTAGTCAAAAACAAAAGAAAACTTAGAGAGTACAAAAGGGTGTTGGACGGCGACTTGAGGGAGAGAGGAACAAGTGATTTTTCAACCATTTTTCAAGCTTCCAATCTTGATTTTGAGTTCATCCAAGCTAAACAAACAAGATCTAAACAAGTTTAAGGTAAAATTTTATGATTTTACATAAATTTGATATTGTTGGAATTGTATGAAGTAGTTGGGTTGTGTGATAAGATGATGAAATTAATTGTTTTTCTAGCATGTTATTGATGAGATTTATATCCAAATCAAGATTTTATACATGTGTAACTAGGAAGAGATGTTATTTGAGGTGGAACCATGTATGAATTAGAAGTTATGGTTTATGAATAGGAAACCTTAAGTATATGTAAAAACATATTTGAGCAATTGTAGTAGTAGTTAAAGTGTTTGATTAAATGCTTAAGAGAATTGTCAAATCTAAAATCATGAAAGTTAAAAGAAACAACATGTTAAGGGTGCATGAGGAGGTTTGGTTATAAGGTGGATGAGGGGTATTCATTGGGTTTTGATGCCTATTAACTGGAACAACATGCATAATTACTACTAGAAGGGTATATAGGAGTGTTAGAAATTAAAAAGGAAAACTAGATGACATTGTTTGTGTATTTCGATTTGATGAAGGGCAGTAGCTTATGCATGAGTTTTGTTGATGTTTATGGCATATTTAGGGTCCTAACGACCTGCATTTTTTTTTTGTAATCAAGGTAATTAAGATGGACATGCATGGGTGCATGAATGACATATCATCTAGTAAAGGGTGAAATAATATTAGAAGAAAAGAATAGACAAGCGAAGGGGTTATAGAGACCTGCACTCTTTGAGATTAATTGTGGTTGTTTTAGACCTCAAACCATGCATAAACGTCATAGAAAACTATAAAAATTTGAAGGGAAAGGTTTGGATAAAAAATTGAGTAAGTTGTGGCTTAAAATAGTGTACATATTGACAAGACCCTTCCCAGATCTTATCTAGGCTCTTGTTTGGAGGATCCTGCCTGGCACTTCAACGGACTCATCGAACCCGACTCGTCGGATCGAAGAAATCCGAGAAGCGAACCCTAACTTTCTTAGCCGGTTTACTCGTTTAAAACTTAGTAATTCAGTTTTCTTTAAACTAGTTGGGAGTGATAAACTTTTTCTCGATTTTGTTTCAAATACTTTTATATAAATTTCGACAGCATAACGGCTGCATTTTTTATAAAACCAAAATTTACCTATAAGGAAAATTACACTTCAACTATGATCTCAATTCCTCCCAACTTCTTTATCCATAAAGAATATTTATCATCACATTTTCATCACAAATAAGCATGAAGTAGGCTACATCACATGTTATCACATAATATACATCTATATACACAAAAATTCACATCATCACATTCCACGAGTCGCCCACCTATATACACAAAACAAAATATCGTCGTCTTGCCCGCGGTAGCACTCAACGGAATGTAAATAGGCTACACAACGAATAAACAGGTTAGTGCAACAAAGCAATGTAACATAACATGTAATAATGTAGCAAGTTACAAACTTGTTCAAATTTTTTTTTTGTAATTTCTTTCAAAAACCCTCATGTATATACTCGAAACATTTTAACCATCACAGACGATTATAACTAACGCCAACGTGAAGCTTACTGAGGTATCTCAACCACTACGTTACGGAATTTACTGCATCGCATGTAGGGTGATAATTCTCATAACTAAGCAACTACAAAGCAGAATTTTCTGTATCGCAATTGTAGTGCTAAAACTCTGGGAGACTACGAGCGGAATTTTCTGCATCGCTACGTAGTGCCAACTATAAAATAACCAACTACTTGCGGAATTGTCTGCATCGCAACGTAGCGCTATACTTTCTATAATCTGAGCGACTACGAACGGAATTTTCTGCGTCGTCACGTAGCGCTAAATCTTATAAACTCTTAAGGCATATATATGAGTTTTTCCAACTAAACTTATTTAGTGCCAAAAGTACAAAACTAACTAGTTTTGAAACTTTGAAAAAACTCTCTCGTTTCAACTCCTTTAAGAACAACTTAGTATTGGTTTAAATCACCTTATGGATTCTATAAGAACCCATATACTCAAACTTGAGCTTTGATAGATAAAAATCACTTTTATTTCCATTTAACATAATCACAAAGAATGAGATACAATAGGAAATAACTATAAGTGACAAAGCACTTACCTCGAAGCCGCGTCAAGCGTCTTGACGAGTCTCTCGGACCTCGTGTGCTCGCTCGTCACCTACATGATAGTTTCTCATTATTACTTGTGACAATCTAGATTCTCAATTATAAGTTAATAATCTCAACTAAGACCTTTTTTCTCTATATAATCTCCTAACTTGTTTCTAACTCAACCGAAACTCTCTAATTTCGATTTCTTAGCAAAATTTTCAGTTTTAGACCCCTAGGGATACCCCCACGCGGTTCGTATAGTTGTTAAAGGCCCGGAACGAAAAATCAAATTTTTAAGCTCAAATGACAGCCCATAACAGAATGCGTGACAGCACACTGCTCGGGGCTCCGTTTTCCTTCGTTCTTTTTTCTACGGTTCACTTATCTCACATTCTGGTCACACGTCAAATTTCTTCGAAAAATTCTACCGTTTGCTAGGTCAAATCTAAGAAAAACGTCATTTTTCGGACACTTTTAGTGCGCGTTTTGTGCACTTTTTCGTTTCAGATTAGCGACGCTAGTTTTTCTTCCATATATAAGCTTCATTTAACTATTTATGATCAACTAAACTCAATCTATGTAATAAAAATTGCATTCACATAGTTATTTTACTTCTTAGAGCTCTTACGATACTATTTTGCGCATAACTTGCGCAATTTTTCTTGGATTCAATCCGTTCCAAAACCTATGATTTTCTATGACTCCTAGGCATCATTTGAGGTGTAGAACACCCCCATATATGTCAGACTTGTCAAGTTTTCTCTAGCTTAAAATTTCAGCTCGAGTTCACCAAATTGTCAAAACTAGCTCCATTGCACTTCTACCATTCTACTTGCTTTCCTTATGCTTTCCTAACCCTTTTTATGTTTAATTTTGAGTTCAAAATCATCTAAACTCAAGGCTATCTACTGCTCTTTAAGTCTTTAACACACACACAAATATTTTTTTGTCATTTAAATACTCAATCTCACTCAAACTTTTCATCAACTAGATGGAGTGTGTGAAAAACAGATTTTCGTTTCTATTGTTCTCAAGTGTATGACAGTCCATATTTACAGCCCTAAGCTACCATTTACACATCTCAAATTATCATTTAACTCTCTATAACAATCACTTAAAGTTCTACCATAATCTTGAGGGTAAAATACCCAACACAAGCATCAAAAATTCTGCACCATTCCAACAGCTTTCTACTTCAAGATTTCAGAAATTAAAAAGGAAAAGAAGATGAATTCTCACTTGCTTCTTATTTAGAGAGTTTGGAGGGGCTTGTAAGAGGTTTTAGAGGGAGGGTTTAGAGGTTCGAAGGCAGCTTAGAGGGTTCTCCTTCTCTCTTTTCTTCTGTTGTCACGTTTCTGCTTGTTTCCTGGGCTGGTCGTCAACTTTGGTTCTGTTTTGCTTCTGCTGTTGCTGCTGGTTGCTTGGCTGCTTCCTCTTATGCACGACCAGCTGCTACTCTTGCCTTTTTGCTGCTGATTGCATCTCCCTTTTTGTGCTTTCTTCTTCTCTTCTTGGTCTCTTCTTTGATTCACGACTGGACTGTCTGTTTCTTCTCTCACGGCCAGCTGCTGTCTTGTTTTGTTTCTCACGGTTTCTACTTGTTTCTCGACTGAATGCCTCTTGTTTGCTGAAAAAATTTCAGCTAAGTGTTATATAGGTACTAATGGCACTTCCTTTAATTGCATTCATGCCCCATCTTCTTTTAATTTCACTCCAAACCCATTTTCTTAGCGCTCTCTCACGGCAACACCCCTCTTGGTTCTTCCTTGTCTATTTCGCTTCTATTTGTTTTGATTATTCGTCTCGTTAGAAATTGTTTTAGATTGCTAAGCTTGTCCTATTAACCCCTGGACTCTCTCTTTTAGTTAAATTTTCATTCAACTTATTATTGACCACTATTTTCAAATTCCTAACTTGAATTTTATTGAAATGCTACTTACATTTTTATGGTTGATGAATTTCGTCGTAAATTTTAAATTAATAAATCTCTAAGGCCATGAAGTCCAATTAATTAAATGTCGAGATTTATTTTAACTCTCTAATCTATCTTTTAACACTAGGAGGTTATAAATCGAGATTAGGGGTTTACAATATGGTCCTAGGAAGACCTGCAATGAACGACTTGAACATACTCACCTCAACCAGAACCCTTACAATCAAGTTTCCAACCCCCAATGGCATATAATGTGTTTGGGGAGAGCAGCACTTGACCAGACGTTGCTATGAAGATGCTGTAAAGATGGGCATTAGAGGAAAGAATGTGAACATAGTTTCGGGGGGCGAGCCACAAGCTATGAGTGAAAAAAGGGTAAGTCATGATCTCAACCCTTGCGAGGTGGATGGGGACTAAGCCATTAGGCCAATCGAGGAGTTGGAGGATGTTCAAGTCAGCGAAGTAGATCCTGAGAAGTGCCTGAAGTTGGAAAGAAGCTTAACTCCAGAAGTAAGAGCCCAGCTCGCTAACTTTCTTAAGGCGAACTTGGATGTTTTTGCCTGGAATCATGAAGATATGGTGGAGATAAACCCCAAGGTCATGTCGCACAGATTGAACATCGACCCCCACCACAGGCTAGTTCACCAGAAGAGGAGACCTATGACGGGGGAACGCTACTTTGCATTGAAGGAAGAGGTAGATAAGCTACTGACAAATAAGTTTATCCATGAAGCTTACTACCCAATTTATGTCGCCAACTCTGTGTTGGTAAAGAAGAAGAACAGAAAGTGGAGAACCTGTATTGACTTTACAGATTTAAATAAGGCATGCCCAAGGATAACTTTCCCTTGCCCAGAATAGACCAGCTCGTTAATGCAATAGCTGGCCATCAGCTCCTAAGCTTCATGGATGCGTACTCGGGCTATAATTAGATTCTAATGAATTCCGAAGGCGAAGAGCACACCTCGTTTGTAATCGATGGCGGTCTATATTGCTACAAGGTGATGCCCTTCGGGCTAAAGAACGCAACAACGACCTATCAGCGCCTGGTGAATATGATGTTTGAAGAACATATTAGGAAGACTATGGAGGTCCACGTGGATGATATGTTGGTGAAATCCAAACAGGTGGATGATCATGTGTGCGACCTGGAGGAAATGTTCCAGATTCTGAGGAGCTACCAAATGAAATTGAACCCTCACAAATGCTCATTCGGGGTAGCCTCTAGGAAATTCCTTAGCTTCATGGTGAATAGTAGAGGCATCGAGGCCAATCCAGAGAAGATTAGAGTGTTGATTGATATGAGGTCTCCTACTCAGGTGAAAGACGTGCAAAGCCTTAATGGCCAGGTCGCAATACTTAGCAGGTTCATCTCGAAGGCAACTGACGAGTGCATCCCGTTCTTTGATGTTTTGAAGAAGGTAAAGAACTTCGAGTGGATTGAACAATATGAGATGGCTTTTCAGCAATTGGAGGAATATATGGGACAAGCTCCACTGTAAACCTCTAGTCTCGATTTTTAACTTACTAATGTTAGGTAGCTAAATTTTGAAGTTAAAGTGATAAATTTAGTCAAGATTAATTTAAATCGGAACATTAAAGAGTTAATGATTGTCGTAGGATATACGATAATTTTCTTAATAAGAAAAGTCAATGAAGGGTAAAAGCATCTTTTACTAATAAGAGATAAATTATAAGTGGTAATATGATTAAGTCCAAAAATAAAAGTTAGAGGAATTATTATTTACAAGTAGTAGTAGATTACTAATTTAATTAAAGTTAGATACTAGTAATGGTCAAAAGTCAAAAGGGGATATGGAAGTCATTCTAGGAAATGTTAAATATATATATGTGACACTTAGACATTTTTTTTTAAGGAAAAGAGTGATTGTCGTGAAAACATAAGTGAGGGAGAGAAACAAAAAGCTTTTGTCGTGAACTTGAGAGAGTGAAAGAGATGTGGTGGACGACAACAAGGGGTATGTTCGGCTAGCAAGAACCAAGCCAAATTTTTTCTTGTTTCAAGCTTCCCTACTCCAAATCAAGTCACCTAAGGCTAGAAAACAAGTCTAGAGAGAGAAACAAGCAAAAACAAGTAAGTTTTAACAAATTTTAAGTTGAGTTTTTGGTTGGTTTTTTATGTGAATTTAAGTTGACATTTGAGCTAGTTTTGGTGAAGTTTTTGCTTGGCTTTGTATGTTAATTTATTAAGTGATTGAAAGCCAACAAAATATGATAGAAAGATGAAGTTAGGGTTGTATAAAGGGCTTCCATAAACTTGATAAAAGTGAAAACAAAGTTGATTTTTTTATACACTTTAAGTGTTTGATGAAAAGATTGTGAGAGATTGTCTTGTAAAAATTCAAAAACTCTACTCTTTAACGGGTGTGTGAGGGTGTCAAGGCTATGAAGGATAGTAGATAACCTCTGATTTTTGATGAATTTGAACTCAAATTTAAGCATAATTAAGGTTAGTAAAGCATATAGAAGTGATAGGATTGTCAAAGGAGTAGTTTTGGGTAATTTAGGAATCCCGAGCTCAAACAATGGGACAGAGATAACCTGCACAAGTCTAACTTATTTAGGGTTGTTCTAGACCTCAAATCATGCCTAAGAGTCATAGAAAACCATAGGTTTTGGAAGGGAACGATTCCGATAAAAATTGTGCAAGTTATGCCCAAAATAGTGTCGTTAGAGAGTCGTTAAGTAAAATAACTATGTAAATGCAATTTTTATTACATTGAATGAATATATGTGATCATGATTAGGTAAAAAAACCTTAGATACGAAAGAAAAATCATCGTCGCTTATCCGATACGAAAACGTGCACCAAAAAGTGCCCGAAAAATGGTGTTTTTCTTAGATTTGACATAGCAAACGATAGAATTTTTCGATGCAATTTTATAGGTGACCAGAATGTGAGATAAGAGGATCGTAGGAAAAAGAACGAAAGGAAATGGAGCCCCAACCAGAACTGTGCATCACATTATGTTTTGGGGTGTCAAAAGAGGCTTAAATTTTTGATTTTCCGTTACGGGCCTTCAAAAATTATATGGACCATATGGGGATGATCCTAGGGGTCTAAAAGTGAAACTTTTACAAAGAAATCGGAATTTGAAGGCCTTGGTTAAGCTAGAAACTAGGTGGGAAAGTTGTGGTCTAAAACGGTCTTAATAAAGTTAATTGTATTTAAAGTTTCAATTGTAGTTCAATGAAGTTCATTCTAGCAAAGTTTGAATGAGAATGTGATATGTAGGTTCAGAGTAAGCTAGCAGAGCGAGGGAGACCCACTAGAGCCCATTGGCGAGCTTGGATTTGAGGTGAGTATACTAACTCACATTGTATTCAATTGTATTGGTTATTGTAATTTTATTTATTCTCAAAAAGATTTATGTACAAATGTTCATATGTGTTCAAAGTGTTTTGAGATTTAAAAGATCATTGAGAAAGTGAGCTTAAAAGCTCTAATTTTAAAAGTTTCAAAAGATGAGTTAATTAGTGCTTCATGCACTTAGAAAAGAATTTCAAAGAAAAAGGAGTTTTAGTGCTTAAAGCACTTAATAAGAAAAAGAAGTTTTCAAAGCCATTCGTAGACCCTTAACATCTCAGAGTATCTAGCACTACGTAGTGATGTAGAAAATTCCGCTTGTAGTCGCTCAGAGTTACAGTTTAGTATAGCACTACATATTGCGATGCAGAAAATTCCGTAATCTAGTGCTCAGATTTAATATAGTGTATTGCACTACGTTTGCGATCCAGTAAATTCCACACATAGTCGCCAAGCCTATATAGTAGCTCGCACTACGATTGGCGATGCAGAAAATTCCATACGTGATTGCTGAGAAGTATTAGAAAGGTCACGGTTGGTGTTCACTAAGTCGCCTCGTGACATAGTAATTGGGAAATACGAATGGTGCCTTTTGAAGTAAAAGAATTTCATGAAAAGCTTTATGATTTTATAAGTTATGGTTTCCAATAAGTCTATAAGCGATTAATTGTAAATTTACTTAATAATAGTAATTGTTTTAAACTCATATTGTTGTTTTGTCATATTGTATAAAACCTCCACAAGTATTGCAAGGAAAAATCAAAAATCAAAATCAAAGTCAAAGAAATAATTCATTGCAATAGGTGGGCGAGTTGCCAATTATGTTGTATAAATCATGCATGTGGTTTGAGAATATCAATTTTGGAAAAACGTTTATATTACATTATAATTATGGCATCTTGCAAATTATTTTGGGATTGTAGATTGTAAATGTTAGTGTGAATACTTATGAATTCTCATGCATGATGTATATATGTATATCCTAGTATGAGTTTATGCTTATTGTTGTGGAAAGTGTGATGAAAAATACATGTTTGTGGATAAACGAAGTTGGGAGGAAATGAATATGTAGTGGAAATGTATTTTATTGCAAGTAAAATTTTTGGAAACGTTAAAAATGCAGCCGTTATGCTGCCGAAATTTGTATAAAACCATTTTAAAATAAAATTGTGGAAAATTTTAACCACCCAACTTATTTATGGATTTAATGAATATAATTTAAGTAAGTTAAGAAAATCGAGAAAGATTAAGGGTTCGCTCCGCGGATCTCTCCATCCCGACAAGTCGGGTTAAGAGAAGTCCATTGGAGTGTCCGACGGGACCCTCCAGATAAGAGAATAGAAAGAATCCGGGTTGAGTCCTGTCATTCACTCCTTTCCAAGCCTAAGGAATGAGAGAAGCTCATTTTATACTTATGAGTATTTCAACAGGCTTTGAGTGCTGCTTTGGTGAGAGAAGAAGAGAAGACGCAGCTTCTTGTGTATTATGTAAGTAAGAGGCTGCTTAATGTTGAGACCATGTACTCGCAGATGGAGAAGCTCACCTATTGCTTGGTAGTTGCATCGAGAAAGCTACACCCTTATTTTCAAGCCCACAGAATTGAAGTCCTCACCCAATATCCGCTGAAGCAGGTCCTCCAGAAATCAGATACCTCAAGTCGCTTACTCAAGTGGGCAGTAGAGCTCGCGCAATTTGATATCCAGTTTAAACCGAGGACGGCAATCAAGGCCCAAGCTCTAGCAGATTTCATTACAGAATTTACAAGGCTCGTAGATGAAGAGGTCGAATCTTCTGAAGGTTCGACCTGAGAGTTATACATTGATGGATCGTTTAGCAAACAGAAGGCCGGAGCTGGAATTTTGTTAATCAATCCTGAAGGCCACAAAATTCTTTACACCTTAAGATTTGGCTTTCAGGCCACCAATAATGAAGCTGAGTATGAGGCACTGCTCGCAGGTCTACGCCTGGCTAGGGAGATGCGAGCTGAACGATTAAGGGTTTTCAACGACTCTTAGCTCGTGGTCTGCCATATACAGAGAGAGTATCAGACTAGGGGATCTAAGATGACTGTGTACCTCCAGAAAGTCCATGAGATGCTAAATACTTTTCAGAAGTATGAGGTGAGGCATATCCCACGAGCTCATAACTCACATGCAGACTGTAAACCCCTAGTCTCAATTGATAACCTCCTAATGTTAAAAGATAGATTAGAGAGTTAAAATAAATCCTGACACCAAATTAATTGAACTTCATGGCCTCAGAGATTTATTAATTTAAGAGTTATGACGAAATTCGTCATCCATAAAGAGTAAGTAGCATTTCAATAAAAAAAAAATCCAAGTTAGCAAATTGACTTAAAAGTTAACTAAAAAAGAGAGTCAAGTGATCAAGAGAAAAACTTGACATCCCATAAAATGTTTATGAGATATATAAACCAATCAATTAGAGCAAATATTATCAAAGGAATAGAAGAGGAAGGGTGTAAGAGAGAATTAAACAAACAAGAGAGGGAGTTTAGTGAATTGGAAGAGATGGATGCAAGGAATGTAATTAAAGGAAGTATCATTAGTATATATATATGATACTTAGTGAAATTCTCAGCAAACAAGAGGCCATTTCAGTCGAGAGACAAGAGGAAGCTTCGAGAACCGAGGACCAAAAACGGCAGCTGCAGCCGTGCAACGCCAGAACAGATTCAGCGAGCAAGAACAAGAGCAGACCCGAAGAGACCAGCAGCAGAAGGGAAAGGCCAAGAGAAGAGAGGAAGAAATAGTGTAAAGGAGCAGCAAACCAAAAGCAACCAGCAGCTGAATAAGAAGCAAAACATAACAGGGCTGGTCGTGGAAGAAGAACATAACCGAGACAGAACACAAAGTGTTGGACGACTAGCAGAAAAAAAAAAAAAAAAAGGAAGAAGACAACCCTTTTCCAGCCCATTCAAGCTTCAAATCTCTTCTCAAAACCCTCTCCCAAGTCTCTCTCAACTCTCTAAACTAAGAACCAAGTAAGAAATCAGCTCATTCATCCTTTTCTTTGCTGAAATTGGAAGAAGTGCACTGCTGAAATTTTTAGTGCAGAATTTTTGTGATTTTGTTGGACAATTGCTTTTAAAACTTTGATAGAACCATAAATGGTTGAGATAGAGATTAGAATGTTGAGTTGTTGGGTGTATATGATGCCTTAGAAGTGTACATATGGGCTGTTATACACTTAACCAAAGTAAAAACAGAAAATTTTGTTATATGCACATCAAGTAGATGATATAAAGCTTGAGTGAATTTTGAGTAGTTGAATGACAAAGCTATGTTTATATATGTGTTAAAAACTTGAACAGCAGTAGATAAGCTTTGAGATTAGATGATTTTGAACCCAAGTTTGAGCATAAAAAGAGCTAGGAAAGCATAGAAAATGTTTAAAGTTGCAAAGGGATAGTTGTAAGCAAAAGTGTGCATCCCGAGTTCAAAATTTGAGCTAGAGAAAAACTGACCAAGTCTGACTTATATAGGGGTATTTTACAGCTCAAATGATGCCTAGGAGTCATAGAAAACCATAGGTTTTGGAACGGATCGAATCTGATAAAAATTGCGCAAGTTATGCGTAAAATAGTGTCGTTAGTGCTCTGAGAAGTGAAACGGCTATGTAAATGCAATTTTTATTGCATGGTTTGAGTTTAGTTGGTCATAATTACTTAAATGAAGCTTAGCTATGGATGAAAAATTAACGTCGCTAATCTAAAACGAAAAAGTATACAAAACGCGCACTAAAAGTGTCCGAAAGTGCCTGAAAAAGAGAGTTTTCCTTATATTTGACCTAGCAAATGATAGAATTTTTCAACGAAATTTGACGTGTGACTAGAATGTGAGATAAGTAAACGGTAGGAAAAAGAACGAAGAAAAACGGAGCCCCGAGCAGTGTGCTATCACACATTCTGTTATGGGCGGTAATTTGAGTTTAAAAATTTGATTTTTCGTTTCGGACCTCTAACAAGTATACGGACCACGTGGAGGTATCCCTAGAGGTCCAAAACTGAAACTTTTACAAAAAAAATCGGAGTTAGAAAGTCTCGGTTGAGTTAGAAGCAAGTTAAGAGGGTATATAGAGAAAAAGGGTCTTAGTTGAGAATTATGAATTTATAGTTGACAATTGAGATTTGTCACTAGTAATGATGAGAAAATGTTGTGTAGGTGAAGAGCGAGACACCGAGGCCCCCGAGATTCGTTGAGGCACTTGACGCGGCTTCGAGGTAAGTGGTTTGCCACTTATGATTGCTTAAATTCTGTGTCAATACTTGATTATTGTAATAAGCATGGTATCTAAGTAATAACTGAGAATGATATCTAAGTAATAACTGAGAATGAGAATGATTTCTAATATTGAGGTTAAAGTTTGAGTGTATAGATTCCTATGGAATCTATATAGTAATTGAAATTAATACTAAGTTGCATTTAAAAAGAGTTGAAATGAGAAAGTTTTCAAAGTTCCAAAACTAGTGAGTTTGTGCTTTTGGCACTAAATAAGTTTAGTGGAAAAACCCATTTATATGCCTTAAAAGTTTATGAGATTTAGCGTTACGTGACGACGCAGAAAATTTCCTCCGTAGTCGCTCAGATTATAGAAAAGTATAGCGCTACATTGCGATGCAGACAATTCCGCACGTAGTTGGTTAATTGATAGTTAGCGCTACGTAGCGATGCAGTAAATTCGGCTCGTAGTCGCCTAGAGTTTTAGCACTACACTTGCGATACAGAAAATCCAGCATTGTAGTTGCTCAGTGATAAGACTTAGCGCCCTACGTGCGATGTAGTAAATTCCGTAACGTAGTGGTTGAGATACCTCAGTAAGCTTCACATTGACGTTAGTTATAATCGTTCGTGATAGTTAGAATATTTCAAGGATATACATGGGAGTTTTGAAAGAAATCGTAAAACTTGAACAAATGGCAAATTGCTATGTTAGTGTATATGATATTATATCTTCGTTGCACTAACTTGTTTGTTTATTTTGTAGCTTATTTACTTTCATTGTGTGCCACCGTCAAACAAGACGATAACCCTTTTTCTTTGTATATATATAGGTGGGCGCGTGATGCAAAATATTTGTGTACATTGTGTATATTGATTGAATATATTGCCTTATGAGATACATTCGTAATTGAAAGTGTATGTTGTAAATATTTGATGATTTATTATATCTTCATATGATATATAATTATACATTGTATTATAAATTGCTTATGCTTGTGGAAATTGTGATGATAATGTTTGTTTGAGAAGAAAGAAGTTGGGAGGAAATTGAAATGATAGTCGAAGTGTTTGATTCCTTACAGGTAAATTTTGGTTTTATCAAAAATGCAGTCGTTATGCTGCCGAATTTTCATAAAAGTATTGGAAACAAAAATCGCGAAAAATTTTATCACTCCCAACCAGTTAAAGAAAAATCATATCATTAAGATTGAAACGAGTAAACCGGTGTAACAAGTTAGGGTTCGCTTCTCGGATTTCTTCGATCCGACGAGTCGGGTTCGATGAGTCTGTTGAAGTGCCTGGTAGAATCCTCCAGACAAGAGTCTAGATAAGGTCTAGGAAGGGTCCTGTCACAGACGCCCTAGCTCGCCTGGCAACAACCCGAGATGCAGACTTTCTAAGGGCAATCCCAGTGGAGTTCCTACCAGTTCCAAGCACAGAAGAGAAAAATTCAATGATGGCCATAGTTGTACAGCCTAACTCCTGGATGGGCCCAATTTTCAGTTATTTGCAGGATGGAAAGCTGCCAAGCGACAGATTAGAAGTACGACGCTTGCGAGCCAGGGCTGCCCAATATTGCATCTATGATGACGTGTTGTATAAGAAAGAGTTTTCAGCTCCGCTTTTAAGGTGCATTGATGGCCAGGATTGCAAGACCGTGATGAAGTAGATACATGAGGATCATTGTGGAAATCTTGCTGGGGGGCTGTCTCTAGCTCAAAAGACACTCCGGTAGGGGTTCTACTGGGCTACTATAAAGTAGGACGCCATCAACCTAATCAAGAAGTGTGACAAGTGTCAAAGGTTTACTTAGGTTCTGCGAGCTCCACTAGCCTATCTCCAATAAATGATAAGTCTATAACCCTTTGTGATTTGGAGAATGGATTTGATTGGGCCGCTACCAACAGTTTGCGAAAGATGCAAGCATGTTGTGGTTGTTATAGATTATTTCACCAAATGGCAGAAGCCAAAGAGTTGACAGAAATCTCCACAACGAAGATAGAAAAATTCGTGTGGAATAATATTATTTGCAAGTTCGAGGTTCCTCAGCAGATCGTGATAGATAATGAGACCCAGTTCAATAACGACCAGTTTATCAAGTTTTGCAACAACCTGAAGATTGTCAAAATCTTCTCAGCAGTAGACCATCCACAAGTCACTGGCCAGGTTGAAGCTGTAAATAAGATAATAAAACAAACTTTGAAGATGAAGCTAGAAGCGAAGAAATGAGCATGGGTAGACGAGCTACAAAAGGTATTATGAGCTTACAGAACCACAGCTCGTAGCACAACAAGCGAAAACCCGTTTTCAACGGCGTATGGATTCAAAGTTATGATTCCAGCAGAACTAGAAGTGACCTCGCAACGAAGAGCAACCTTTAATCCAGAAGACAACAACCAGCTACTAGCCACAAACCTTGACCTGCTTGAAGAGGCAAGAGAAGCAGCATGGTTGAGGGTAGCGGTCTATCAGCAAATGATTGTGAGGTACTACAACAAAAAAACTCGAGTTCGAAGTTTCAATGTAGGAGATCTAGTACTACATCTTATTTTACCTGGAGCTCGCAAAGTCAGCGATGGGTTCTTAGGCCCAAATTAGGAAGGTCCCTATGTTATCAAAGAGAATTTGGGAAATGGAGCCTACCGTCTAACAAATGTGAATAGAGCTGAAGTTTCTCGAGCTTGGAATGTCGAACATCTCCACCCATATTTTCGGTAACTCTGAATGCGTGCGCTCAATTTGTAATTCAATTATTTTAAAGTTAATGAAAGCTCCAGGTTCCTCATATTACTTGAGTGATTGCTCTAATAATTTATTTACATGTTCTCAAAATTTTATGAGTTATTAAGCTAGCAGATTCCGTCCTATTAGCTCGTCGTCACGCCCACAGGTCGTAAAAATATTGCTATAGCAGGCGAGGTTACGACCCCCTGTATAGCTCGTAAAATTATTGCTATGGCAGGCGAGGTTATGACCCCCTGCATAGCTCTCTAAAATATTGCTCCGGCAGGCGAGGTTACAACCCCCTGCATAGCTCGCAAAATTATCAATATGGTAGTTGAGGTTGCGATCCACTATCCAATTCGAGATTATTATATTCTACTGGCTTATTTTTGAGTAAATAGTTAATCATAATTTTCAAGTTTCAGCTTATTAAAATCAATAGCTTCACGATCTTGGGCTAGGTTTTATTACTATCTGTTTAAATGACCTATTTTTTTAGCTCGTTGAGAAGTTTCACAACTTGTAAAATAAAGATGGGAAAAATATATAACAGCAAATGAAGAAATTCAAGCGCATTCAACATACAATTTATAATAAAGAAATTTCATTAAGTTCATGACCTCAAAGGTCGAAATAAATGGAGTACAAGGCTAAACTATAGAAACTGAGAATTCAAAAGGCAAGAAACAAGACGAGCTGCTAGTTGCCTTGATCATGAGGAGCTAATCTTGAAAGAGACTCGTCACTAGAAAGCTCAGTGACCTGAGCGGGCTCGGCTTGAGAGGTCGCACTAGACAATTCTATAGCCAAGGGAAGGGCGTCTGACACGATTGCAGATGAGGTAGTTTTAGCTTTGAATTTTTCCACCTCTTGAAGTCCCGCCTCACCAAAAATTGAAAAATCTAGCTCGAGATGGGCTTTCCATAGGGTGAAGAGGCAATCAGTATCTATCTCTAGCTTTAGCAACTTGCTACTCCACCTCTTTCTTGATTATGGCAATTTTTCCTCTCAAGGCAACAATCTCCCCATGAGCAGCTTCTGCATCACGCTCGGTAGCTCGTTATAATGTAGCCTCTGCTTGCTATTCAGCCACCTCAGCTCGCTTTTCTGCAGCTTCTTCCCGTTGTTCAGACCCCTTCAGCTCGTCCTTTGCCTTGCTTAATTCATCTTCGCTGTTACGGAGCATGGCGTTGAGATGCGACCTCGAAACCTCATAACAACTTTCCGTGCGAGTCAATGCCTCCTCAACCTCCCTTCTAGCTTTGTTAGCATCCATCAGCTATGCCTGAAAACCTTGCTAGCGCCTTGTAACATTCTCAGCTTCTTCAGTTAAGAATTGAGCTCCTCATTTGCCTTTTCCAACTCGCCCTCCAACCTCATTATTTAGTCTTCAGTGGTTCTGATTTCTTGTCTCTGCTTTATTGACGCCAATGCAGCCTGAAATACAATGAGTTAGTATCTGACAAGACAAGGAGATGAGAGAGATAAAAAGAAAAGTCAGTTACCGGCATAGAATGGCGACCCAGATATTCAGCTAGGTTCAGGCCACTAAGGGTATTATTTTCCAAAGCCCTTGTGACGGGACCCTTCCTGAATCCCTACTATAAACCCGTGAAGGACCCCATAGCACTCCGACAGAGCTCCAGCGAACCCTAACTTTGGCCTGGAGAAGTCCTGTCGGAGCACCGTGACTCACTTTAGACCCATTTTGTAAATCATTTACTTTGTCGCAAAGGTAAAAATTTTTCCTTTTTTTGATGAAAATCCGGTAGCATGTCGGCTATTTACTGGACTATGTCACCCTGCAAATTCAAAGTAGATTTAAATACACTTCTATGGCAAACAATTCTCCACTACCATGGGGCCTCTGGCCCTTATCCAAACCCAATCACAACATAAATAATCACATGTGTGAAATCGATGAAAATCTGAAATTTTATTTTCAAAACATTTTCATAAAACGTGTACCCAACAACAGATATTTCTATTTACAAATTTACATCATTTTCATCATGATTTACATACAACATATGGATGACAAAAGATGAGCTATACAATAGGGTGTAGTCGTCCGTCAGTCTCTCCGTGCGTCAGTCTGAGCCTCGTCTGCTGGATGACTCGCTCCTGCACCTGAGGGAACATTTTAAAAAAACACATAAAAAATAAACAGTGAGTATAACTCAATGAGATAAACATTAAACCATTTCATAAACTAAAGTATTTTTCTGAAATACTTTTTAATCTTTCAACTAAAACTGTTTCTAAAATTCACTTTGAATTTCTTCCGAAAACTTTCTTATTTCTCGCCTTGATGGTAACCTAAGGAAACTACTTCTGTCGTGGTCGCATAAATCTCTAGCTAGCCACTAGGAATTAAGGAATCTACCCTATGTAGTCATCAATACGGGACTCTGGGCACGCATTACCCCTACGCAATTGGTTTGAACTACACTACCCTATACGTGCAGAGGGTCGCTCAACTGACTCTCTCTCTCTCTTAGTTAGTAACTCTCTCACATCTACCATGCACGCATAGAGCATTCTACTGGGTACTTAACTAGGGCTAGGGTAAACCATCGATGTATAAAAATACTTTTTCTCGGTTTTCTCAAGTAAACTCGCTTTTAAGGCAAAAAGCCTAAAAACTTTAATTCTCAATAGTTCTTTACAAAAACACATACTCAATTTAAAGCTCATATAATAGAATCTTAATATAACAATAATACACAATTGAATTGCAAAAATATAATAAATGTAAATAACCATTAAATAAACTTTAATTCAAACTACACTTGGTAAGGTGGGATTTCTACGCACAAAACGCCCTCCGATCAAAAGCGAACCTCCTCCGAAATCCTCCGATACACTTCGCCTTCACCCTAAAACATTAAATACTCATTTAGAATCACTTGAATCATTAACACAAAGCTAGAAACCACTAAAAACTCAACTAGCTCTATAAAAAGTTTTTTTACGCCTAAACCTTCGCAACTAGGTTTCTACTCAACTGATGCTTTCGAATTCCGATTTCTTTGCACAAGCCTTATTTATTATCATCTAAGGACACTCCGGAAGGCTTAAAATAGTTACCGGAAGCCCATAACACAAAATCACTGTTTTTGGACCCCCCAAAACTGAGGCTATGCTAGGGCCTATCCTAGCGATTTTCTCCGCTGCATTTTTGCTCTAATCATCGCCCTAAGTATAGGGGGTTGAAACCTATGAAAAACGTCTATTTTTTCAACACTTTTTTGTGCACATCTTTGCATCCTACATGCAAAGACTTCATTTCTTTCATATCTAAGATTCTTTTACTTAATTATGATCAAATACTTTCATTTTATGCATCGGAGAATGCATTTGCATTCATAATTCACTTTACGACTACCTAAATGCACTATTTGAGTCATAATTTGTTCAATTTTTATCGGAATCGTTCCCTTCCAATTTCTATGGTTTGCTATGACTTCTAGGCATGTTTTGAGGTCTAAAACAACCCCAAATAAGCCCAACTAGTGCAGGTCTCCACAGTTCCTTCATCTAGCTCGAAATTTCCCAACTTAACTCTACACTTTATATTTTTCAATTCTACCACTTCTAATAGGTTTCTTAGGCTCTACAGTGCATGAATTAAGTCTTAAATGGATGAAAACAAAATGGGTTATACAAACCCTAAGCTTGCCCAAATTCATCATCATCAAAGAACCCTCCATACTCTTTCAATTTCTATCACATAATCACTTCAAACTCATCACTAATCAACCTAGATTGAACCCTTAACCTCAAATTTAACTTTTGAAACAAGATTAAAATGAGTTTCATAAAAATCATCAAACTTTGAACTGAAATAACCCACCCAATAGGTGATATCTTTACTTCAAATTCATTTGGCTAGCTAGAGGAGATGATAAGGATCAACTTTGGTGAAGAAACTGCGGGCGAGATACGGACTGGATCACCTTCTCTTCCTCCCTTTCTCACGGCCGCACGCATAGCTTCTTTTCTTTTTCTTTTTCTTTTCTCACGGTCTCACTCCTCTCTTGCACGACACCCACTTTCTCTCTTGCTTCTCACTTCCAAAATGAAGCAAATGAGACAAAATCAACTAATATATATACTAATGCTCAATTGCTAAAAAGTCCCTCAAGAAAATCTCATTTTATCACCTCAAACTTTCAATAATTGTACTAGTGCCCAAAAATATATAAATATCAATTCTATTAGTTCACTTGGTACACTTTAGTCCACATATTTCTTCAACCAATCAATAGATGACATGTGGCACAACCATAGCCACTACTTTTAAAAGTCACTTATCTCATTTCTTAATGGTTGAAATAAAGTATCTTTTACTTTATTCTGTGAGCTCACCTCGCTTGATTAATATATAAATCACTCCTAATCACTTTGTATTCGTACCAGGGTCAACCAAACGACATATGACTTGCGATACGAAAATATAATAAACCTCAAATAACACTACTGGAGGCATACTATTCGACCGTAACTCAATTCGAAGATTTCTAATACCATAAAATAATAAATCTGGGTGAGGGCTTACACCTTGTATGGATCAGCATGATGTCAGACCAGTTGGTGATGAAGGATCTCAAGTATTTTCCCCCTGGTCCACTTTCAGGTCAAGGTCTAGTTGGTGGAACAGCCCACTCCGCGACCTGTGTGACCTCAAGCTCTTTACCCTTGTTTACTCGACGTCGTTTGGCTGATGCAGGACTTGGCACTGATTTTCTCCTACCACCCCTATTCGAACTAGTTTGGGTTTCGCGAGATAGGGTCTCAAACTAAACTTCACCCGTCTCTGGTTGCGAGTTGGGGACTGGGACCTGTGGAGGACTTGCTATTGATGCTAAAGGCGGCACCTCGCTAGGAGCAACAGCTGAAGAAGCTTTGGTCTTGGTAGGACGCTTAGAAGTATCAACTGGAGGGGCTGCCGGATCAACAGGTCGCTTACGAGGAGCCTTTAAAAGAGAGAGTTATCTTTAGAGCTCGTTGAGGAATGGGAGCTGGAGTTGGAAATGGATCTGTGTGCGAAGGAGCTGAAGCTGAAGCTGTTTGAGCAGAAGTTGATGGAGCTACTTGAGCTGGAGTTGGAGCTGGGATTTCTTAAGGAGCAAGAGTCAGAGCCTGATCTGCTAGTGAGGCGGGAGCAGTCTCTTCCTCGCTATCAGTTTCAAACATAGAAGGAAGATCAAATTCTCTCCTGCTTCCTATGTCTTTCTTATTATCTAGCAGCTCACAATCACAAGGATGAGCTAGCCCATAAGTACTAAGGAGGTCGTCATCACCTCATTTGAATCCGTAAGCACTTTGAGGACTTCTTTCTCTTCGTTGTTGAGGATGGGCTTATCCCCTTTGACGTCTGCAAAACAAAGAATGTCAACTCAAACAAAAAAAAAAATCTTCAGCTTGCAGGTCTTTCCCCTTCTATCTACTTGGACTTCAAACAGAAGAGAAGTTGTCAAGATGCTTGAGGGAAGGGCAAGAAATGAAAAATCAGCTCGTCTTGTAGGCCCATGTGTTTGACTTGCCCTTTGCCTCACCTCGGGGCAGGAGGTTCTTATAATCTAATTGATAAGCTTTGAGGTAGTAGATTCCCTCTCGCATTCCATCTTTTATACCACCAGCACCTTTGATGCTGAAAAGGTGGCTAAGGACTTTTGGAGTTAGGGGAGGAAGATTATTTTTAAGGAAAACTAAGGCTAATGATGTCAATTGCGAATATGAATTCGGGGTCAGCTGGAATGGTGAAAGCTTGAGCCTGTTCAGGAACTCTATAAGGTAGGTAGGAATTGGAAACTTGAGCCCATGCTTCAGATGTTGGGTACAAATAGCGATGTATCCTTTGGGAGGATAACATGTGTGGTCATCGGCAGTAGGAGACATCACGCGACGACCTTTGGGAATGTGGTATTGCAGAACAATTCCCCCCATCTCGGTATAGTCTATTTTGGAGGAATGGTGTATGAACATCTCGCGAGCTCGCCGCTCCTCTTCGAGCTAATAGATTATTGCTGGATCAGCCCGAGCTACAAATGGCTCTAAGATCTCCTTGCTTTGACAAGTTGCCTCGCCAACATTGTGTACTTCACCAGAAGTGAGCTCTTCTGAGCTGGATGATTTATTATTCCCTACTTTATGTGTTCGACGGTCGCGACCTGAGGCTATCTACACATAAAGAGGACATAGTTAGGTTGCTGCAAGCAAACCATGCCTAAATGTCTAAGTTTCCTACTAAGGAAGTTCCTTATTCTACATATTGCAAATGTTATACAGATCGCTAATATAATAGGAGGCTCGACCTATGAGAGAACGACCTACGAGCTAGTGATCTACAGGTACCTTATCCTACAGTTCGCATGCATGATAAGCACAAACAGTAAACAGATCGCAAATAAACAAGCAACAAGATCAAACTAATAGAAAATGAAGAGTCGTGATCAACAAGAAACACAACATTGTAAAGACTCAACATCGAGAATATGAAGCGTTTAAACTCATTTCAAGCCTAGAAAGTATAATGCAAGCTCAACGCAATGCAAACGCAATGAAAACGGACCAAAAAAACCAAGAACTTAAAGTCAGAAACAGAACTTACTATGAATCCTTGTCGAGAAATGAGAAATCCGGCGACTGAAGATGAAGATTCTGAGAATAACTAGTGAAAAAGTGCAGCAAAAAGAGACTTGGTGGCTAGGGAAGAAAATGACAAGTGAAAAGAAAGCAAAATGGCTCCACTTATTTATATGGGCGGCCACGCTCGCACCCTGGCCGTTCGATCTGAAAATTGTGTAACCATCTTGAATCTAACGGTGTAGCACGAATTACAGCTTTTGTAATCATGGGCCGTCAGTTGAGAAACGTGTGCATTAAATGTGCATGACACGAGACGTGCCAGTGCCAGTGCCAGTTGAGCTATCGCGTGAATTATTGCCACGTGTCAGAACTGATGGGATGGAATTTAAAAAGGCACGGGACAAGTTAGCTTTTACCAGGAAGCTCGAGCTCCTAATTTGCAGAACGAACTGAGAGTTAGGGGGCTGTTGTTATGAGTATTTTTCGGATTCAATAAATGAGTTGGTAAAAGCCTGGTATAAGCGCAACAAGTTGACCCAATGAAGCGGCCCGGCAGATAAGCCCCAGTTCATCAACACTCAGCCCATGCGAGCTCTTCAGCTCGCATGAGCTCGCTCGCATCATAGCTGTTATTTGTGGGTCGCTGCTAGTATTACTTAGCTCGCACTATGCACAGCTCATTACTCAGAGCAATGTCTAGCTCAAGATCGTCTAATGCAGTCTATAGTTCGCACAATAACCTATTCAATAAGGAAATCTTCCAAAAAGGTAGTAACTCAAATTGACAGGACCCTTCCCAAACCTTATCTAAGCTCTCGTCTGGAGGATCCTGCAGGGCACTTCAACGGATTTCTCGTAACCGACTCGTCGGATAGAAGACATCCGGGAAGCGAACCCTATCTTTCTTCAACCGGTTTACTCGTTTAGTCTCAAAATTTCCATTTTCTTTTAATCTAGTTGGGAGTGATAAAATTTTTCTCGATTCTATTTCAAATATTTTTATAAAATTTTCGGCAGCATAACGACTGCATTTTTTATAAACCAAAATTTACCTGTCAAGAAATTTACACTTCGACTAAAACCTCAATTCCTCCCAACTTCTTTATTCCCAAACATGCACAAATCAACACCCAATTCTCTTTTCATAAGCACGAACTCATGTAGAATGTATCTAGATGCATCATATATATAAAATGCATGAATATTTACAAATATACAATTTCAAAACATGAATATTTGTTTCTCAATTACATATCCATCTCATACATAAGGTTTACATTCATCACATATCATAGATCGCCCAACTATATATATATACAACAAAATGATGACGTCCTGTCGTCCGCGGTGGCATACAATGAAATATAAACAACTACAAAATAAACAAATAAGTTAGTGCAACGAAGATATAATATCACATACACTAACATGACAATTTATCATTTGTTTTATGATTTCTTTCAAAACCCCCATGTATATCCTTTAAACATTCTAACCATCACGGGCGATTAAAACTAACGCCAACGTGAAGCTTACTGAGGTATCTCAACCACTACGTTACGGAATTTACTGCTTCGTACGTAGGGCGCTAAATCTTATCACTGAGCAACTACAATGCGGAATTTTCTGCATCGCAATTGTAGTGCTAAAACTCTAGGCAACTACGAGCGGAATTTACTGCATCGCTTCGTAGCGCTAACTGTTAATTAACCAACTACGTGCGGAATTTTCTGCATCGCAGCGTAGCGCTTATATTTTCTAGGAAACTGAGCAACTACGGACGGAATTTTCTGCGTCGTCTCGTAGTGCTAATTTCTCTATACTCTGAGCGACTACGGACGGAATTTTCTGCGCCGTCACGTAGCGCTAACTCTCATACCCTCTTAAGGCATATACATGAGTTTTATAATCAATTTCTTCAAGTGCAAAAGCACAAAACTCACTAGTTTTACATCTTCTGAAAACTTCTCATTTTACTCTTTCTATAACAACTTAGTATTAGTTTCTAGTACAATATAGATTCCATAGGAATCTATATGCTTAACTTGGACATTAACATTGAAAATCCTTTTCATTTTCATTTATTACTTAGTTACGATATCCATTACGAATAATCATAAATTGATATAGAATTTAAACACTCATAAGTGGCGAACCACTTACCTTGAAGCCGCGTCACTCCGTGTCAAGCGTCTCGACGAGGCTCGTCACCTACACAATATTTTCTCATCATTATTAATAACAAAAATCAATTCTCAACTATAAGGTCAAGAATCTCAACTAAGACCATTTTTCTCTATATATCCTCCTAACTTGTTTCTACTCAATCGAGACTCTCTAATCCCGATTCTTGTGGAAAAGTTTTAGTTTTGGACCCCTAGGGATATCCCCACACGGTCCCTTTACTTGTCGGAGGCTTAAAACGAAAAATCACAATTTTTATTTAAACGGACAGCCCTTGACAGTATGCACTGCTACGCACTGCCCGGGACTCCTTTTTCCTTCGTTCTTTTTCCTACGGCTCACTTATATCCCATTCTAGTCACACGACAAATTTCATTGAGAAATATTATCGTTTGCTATGTCAAATTTAAGGAAAACGTCTGTTTTGGACACTTACGGGGGCAATTAAGTGCCCATTTTGCAAACTCTTGGTTTTAGGTTAGTGACGCTAGTTTTTCTTCCACAACTAAGCTTCATTTAACTTATAATGACTAACTAAACTCATTTCATGTCATAAAAATTACATTAAGCTAGCCGTTTCACTTCTCAAAGCTCTAACGACACTATATTGTGCATAACTTGCACAATTTTTATCGGATTCGATCCGTTCCAAAACCTATGGTTTTCTATGGTTCCTAGGCATCATTTGAGATGTAGAACACCCCCAAATAAGCCAAATATGGTCAGGTCTCTTATAGCTCAAGATTTGAGCTCGGGTTCTCACATTGTCAATTTTTTCCTCTTTTTCAACTTCAACAATTTCTTAACTTATCTAACCTCTTTTATACTTGAAATTGGTTTCGAAACCATCTAATTTCAATGTCTAACTACTGCCCTTCAAGTGTCTAACACAAACATAAATCTAACTTGGTCATTAGAGTGCTCAAAATTCACTCAAAACTTTTCTCAATCACTTGGTGTTCCTAAAACTCTACTCTCGGTTTTCATTTTGAGGGAGGGTGTAACAGCCCATTTACATCAAGCTATGGCATCAATTACACCCAAAACTCATCCTTGATGATTCTATAACAATCTCCTAAGGTTCTAACAAGATTTACAAGCAATCTAATCACATAAACCAACAAAATTTCTGCAGTAACTTCTCAGCAGCACTGCTGAAATTTTCAGCAAGAAAAGATTAAGAAACTTGCTTCTCTTACTTGGTTCTTTGTTTGGGGAGTTGAGAGAGACTTACTAGGGACCCTAAGAGGTTGATTAAGGGGATGGAAGGCTGGTTGGGAGGTTGTTTCTTCCCTGACCGACCCGCTCGCTGCACCCTGTCGCTACTCTGTTCCAGCTCGCGTCTGGTGCCGTTTCTGCTCTGTTTCTGCTCGTTTCTGCTCGTTTCTGCTCGACCAGCAGCTGCTGGTGGCCCCTTCTCTTCTTCTCTTGCTTGGACAGTAAGCTGTAGTCACAGCCAGCCCTCTCTTGCTCGTTCAGCCTGCAGGTTCTGCTCGGACTCGCGACCAGCCCTCGCGCGAGCTGCTGGACGCGCTGGAATCTACTTCTGTCGCTGCTGCTGCTGCCTCCTCTGGTGCACGACCAGCTACTAGTTACTTCTTCTTCTCATGGTCTTCCTTCATTTCAGTCTCTCTCTCACGGTTCATGGCTGTCTGCTCGCTGATCTCTCTCTCTCTCGCGAACGTTCTCACGGTTTCTCGACTGAAAGGGGCTGCTTCTTTTCTGCTGAAACAATTTCAGCCCAAGTGTCTTATTTATACTAATCAACTTCTCTTAATTGCATCATGCCCCAATTCTTTTTAATTTCATCTCAATCTCCTCTCTTTTCTTTGTTTCTCATATTTGCCCATCCATATTTATTTCCAATTTAACTTTCATCGTTTGATTTAATTATTCGCCTTGTTAGAATTCGCTTTCGATCGTCAAGCTTGTCTTATTGACCACTTGACTCTCTCTTTTTAATTAAACTTCAATTAGATTATCATTGACTAAAATCATCGATTTCCTAACTTGGATTTTCATTGACACGCTACTTAATTTTTTATGATCGACGAATTTCGTCGTATTCTTAAATTAATAAATTTCGGAGGCTATGAAATTCAATTAATTTGCTGTAGAGATTGATTTTAACTCTCTAATCTCTCTCTTAACACTAGGAGGTTATAATTCGAGACTAGGGGTTTACACAAATTAATCGTGATTCTGCTACTAGAATTAGAAATAAATTCAAATTCAAACATTGATAAATCTAATCCCTGATTTAGCGGAACCGATTTCTGATTCGATACCAACTGATTTGGAAGTGTAGTTAATGCATGATTCTTTTCCTATTTTACTTCAACTTAAATTATAAACGTCTCTCCATATAAATAAAGGCTAAAACTCATTGTAACATATGCACAGAAGCAATAATAGACTATTTTTCTACAGAATTATCAAAGGAACAGTCGTGGACGTATGCACACTTGCTGAACCACGTAAAAATTCCCTTTACACAGTTGTTTTTCTTCTTTTCCCTTCATTTTCTCTTGTTTTCTGCTTTGTTTTACATTGATTGCAAGTATTGGGCTTTGAACCGTCGTCGACCAGAAATCAACGTCGACAGTACTATACATGTATTATGTGAACTTGCTTTTATTTATGAAGCAATAAAGAAATTTAAAGTACCCAAATGCGTAATCAAATCTTAGTAAGATTTCGAATAGGGTTAGGATGATTCCGAATGCAAAAAGTAACATAATGAATTATTAATGATATGAGGTGAAATTCATGGTCAACGGACATCCAAAGAGAGTTAAAAGTGAATAGAATAAATTAATTGCATGAATAGTGAAACTACATAAAAGTTAGTATGCACACAATGGAAACTATAGAATCAAGGAGGGTATTTTGGTCAAAATATTATAATGGCATGGCATGTAATTAGGTAACAAATATTAAAGGTAATTATACAAGTGTAAGAAGCTTATATATAGATTAAGTGTCATGAAAAATCTAGAGGCAAAAGGGGTGTTGTGGTCGGCAAACACAAACCAAAACAAAGTGTAGCCCAAAACTCATTCCAGCCATTTTTCCATCATTTTTGAAGTGTGATCAAGCTATAAAAAGGTCAAGGGCAAGTTTAGGAAGATCACCAAGCAAAATCAAGCCAAAAACTTGAGGTTTTGAGCCATAAAACAAGTGGAAAAGCAAACCAAGATATCAAGGAACAATTGGGTATTGCGACGATGGAACTCTAAACCGAAATTTGTCGTGAGCGAATACTAGGTGAGTGTCTCACTAAAATGCTTTGAATGATATTAATTTTCAAAAATCATGATTTTATATGTTGCATGAAACTTATGTTTTTAATGATAGGAAGCTAGTCTTATTATGTACAAATTTAATACAAAAATCTCTTTCATGGATTTTGGAATGATTACACGAATTATGAAAAACTTTATGTTAAAAAATTATATGCATGGAAAAGATTTTAATAAGCATGTGATACTAATATTAATCGCTAAGGATGGTGGTTTCGTCCCGCGCAGTTACATGCATGGATTGTGTCAAGGGTGTCTATCATTGATAGCGGGAGAGACTAAGTTAGTTAGTCCAATTTAGCAAGTCGTCCATGCACGAAATGGGTATATAAGACAGCTAGCTTTTATGCGAGCTACGTAGAATTTCGCTCTCACCGGTCAGGACAACGCTAGGGTTGAGGCATAAGGCATGTCTGGCTGAATCCAGATTGCTCCACCTTTAGGGTACTATATGGTATTCAGATACCATCATGGATACAGTTTTCAAATCATCATCACCCTTTTTACATGTTATTATATGTCAATTTCATGTAACATGAGTTATACTTATGTTAAATGTTATGCAGACATCTTATGTAAATTAAATGTTTTAGAAAGATCATGTATATTTTATAAAACGATCCATGAAATAAATTTTAAATTTTAAGGAGGTTATTTTAAGAAAACGTAGTTTTAATTAAGAAAAATATGACACTCACTGAGCTTTCATAGCTCACTTTAGTTTATGTTTTATAAATAAAACCTCCCCACGGATAGGTCCAGGTGTCGAGACATCAAAAGCAGAGACCCCGGTCCAAGAGTAGACTTCCTCAATCGAGTGCTTCTGTGATTCTGTATTTTGGTCATAAATAACTTTGAAAATTTGTAAAAATAATATATTTGTATGTAAAAGAATGGATATGTTTTGTAAATATATAATTATATCAATGCATGTTTTTGAAATGTTTGCATGTTACATGGTAAATTAAAATTTTCATGTTATCGGGTTGCTATATTTGTAAATTTAAGTATATTTGCATGAAAATATATTTGTGGTTGGTTGTGGAATAATGAGAGGGTTGGAGGCTCGAAAGTTGAGAATCGTTTGAAATTAGAAGTGTATAAATATTTTTATGAAACCTTGTAGGGTGAGATTTTTAGAAATATAGCCATTAAGTTGCCAAAATTTTCAGTAAATCAATTTTACTTTTACATGTTAAAATGAAAAACTTCCCACATGTTTTTAGTTTAAAAAAGCAAATTTAAGTAAATCACAATAGATTTCTCATGTTAAAATAAACAACTTAGCTTTATGGGAACTTTTCAGCCGAATCGAATGTCGACTGGAGGGCTACTATGGAGTTGTCGACGGGCTGCCTAGAGTATGTAGGGAAGGGGCCAGTCATGTGGCGACTCTTCAAGTAACTACATCACTCGTACATCTCGTTTTGTGCGTATTTAATGCGCACGTTTCTCAACTGACAGCTCATTATGACAAATCCCTCAACTCATGCTACACCATTTGATCTAAGGCGATTACCTAACTCTCAAATCTAACGATTAGGGCTTTGCACCTAAATAAAGCGAAGGCCTCTTCCTTTTCCCTCTTACTTTGTCATTTTTAAACACAGACACCGCTAAGTTTTCTTCTTTTCTCGCTTTTTCTCCATTTTCTTCCCATTCTTGTGTCAGTGCTCTTTGGCTTTAGAGCCGGTAAGGATCAACATCTTCATTTACGCAATTAAGGAGTACTATGTTCACAGTAAGTCTTCACAACCGACTCTTGATTTTTTTGTTTCCATTTTTTATGCGTATCGCATTGTGCTTTTTTTGGATCTGGTTCTGGCTTGAGTGTTTTACGTTCTTAATGTTGAATGTTTGCGACTTTTCATTTCATTTTGATTTGATCTTATTGTTTGGCCCTTTACGAACTATTTGTAGTTTGTGATACTATACGTGTGAGCTATAGAATGAGATGTCTATAGGTTATTTATAATGCCCTCTCCCGAGTTTGTAATAAATTCATATACAGAATGAGAAGATTTTGTCTATCAAATAATAAAAAAGGAATTTTAAGGTGTTTTATGATGAAATAAAATTTTTATAGAGTTTCCGAAAGGATCGGAAGTAAAATTAAATATTAAAAGTGGAAGGGTAAGTTGGTAAAAATAAAAGATTTTATAAAGAATGACAAAATTATAAATATGAGGAAAGGACAAGCACATTGGGGAAAAGTGAGGAATTCTCTAGAATCTGGCAAAGTTGTAATGTTGAGAAAGTTTAAGGGTGAAAAGCGAGTTTGACCCATGCCTATAAATATAGGTGTGTGGTGAGTATATCCACAGATGAGAGAAAAATCTGGAAAGGAGAGAGAATGAGAGAAAGCTGTCGTCGGCAAAAGGAAGGAAGACAGATTTGAAGCTGTTCTAGGTAGATTTCTGTAATTTTTGAGGAAGATCAAGCTAATTGAAAGGTAAGGAACCAGATCTGGTAAGATTTAAACGAAAAGAGCAAGTTTTATGGTTTTATATTGGTCAGAAGCTATTGAGGTGCAAGTGATTAACAAAAATTTTTTATGTATAGATTTGGTGATTTGAAGTTGTAAGCGAGTGAGGAAGCAATGCAAAAGGCTGAGCAAGAGTCTGGTAAGTGAAATAACTGAGAAATGATATTGATTTGTGGTGGTTTATTTATGTTTTGAGATGACTTAATTCCTGTCGTTGAACCTGTTGAGGTCGCGACCTGAGAGTTTGGTGAAGAATTGATGATATGTTGATTAAGTGTGTGACGCGACCCAAACCAAATTCCTTCTAGGATAGTATCTGGTAGGCCTCACCTAGTATCCCAACAGACCTCTTTTAAACCCTCTTAAGCGGCTAAAAGAAATCTACGGAGCGAACCCTGAACTTGCCCATTTAAACTTTGCTTCGAATCTCATTTAATCTCATTGTTTAAAAACTGGTTGAGTTGATTACAATTTATATTCAATTTGTTGATTTGGAAATCGAACTAACACCATAAAGGGACCATTTTTATTTTCAAAATTTGTAAATATTTTAACTGAAAACTGGCAGCATGACGACTGCAATTATAGGGTTACCAAATTTTCCTGCAAAGAAATTACATTCCCAAATCTTTTCAACCACAACCTAACTTCTTACACAAACATATGTCTCAAAAATCAATCCATCAATTTTCGAAAAATCATAAGTGGTAACCAAACTTTCATATCATAAAAATATTTACAAATGATTTACATTGCAAAACATATTAATACAAGTTCCCACATGGGTAATTCCATATGCAAAATGATATATGCATTGTTCAAGTACACGCCCACCTACATTAACGGAGAATTTTGGTTGCTTTAGTCGTCCGCACGAGTACCTGAAAATGGTTTATACAATACAATATAGAAAGGATCAAATCTTAAAGCAAATTAAGCAATTTAGCGATTGTTAATTAAACATATATAAATTTATTTAGTTATGCATGAACCACCACATAACTCATTTCTTTCTAAAAGCACCATGCGTACCCTTAACTACTATGTCACATGGTAATTTTTAACTGACACCAACCGTGACATTACTAAGACTCCTCAACAACTACGTGCGGAATTTTCTATATCGCAAATCGTAGTGTAAGGTTATCTATAAATCTTAGCGACTACATGAGGAATTTTCTGCATCACAAACTATTGTGCAAGGTACTATATCTAATCTTGGGAACTATATTGCAGAGTTTTCTGCATCGCATATTGTAGACCAAGAAAACCTCTGATTCTGAGGGTATACGCATGGCCCTTGGAAACCCTTTTCTACTAAGTGCTATAAGCACAAAATAACTTTTCTTTTTAAACTCTTAGGCTAGAGCTTTTAAGCTCAACCTTCATAAAAATTATTTTATTTTCGAAATTACTTTGAACACATACTAAAATCATTCATAACTTTTTAATAACAAATAAAATTTCATTTGCAATATAGATATTTATAATGTGAGTTAGTGGCACTCACCTTGAGTCCAAGCTTGCCAAGGAGCTCTAATGGGTCTCCCTCGCTCCACTTGCTTGTACTTCACTTACACATCATATTCCCATTCAATTTCCACTAAAATGAACTACTCAAAGCTACAATTAAAGCTTTCAACACAACTAATTCTATTGAAAACCCTTTAGACTACAACTTTTTCATCTAGGTTCCAACTTAACCAAAGCTTTAAAGTTTTGATTCTTTCCATGAACGTCATTTATTATCACCTAGGAACACCCCTACACACTCGGAATAATTTTCTGAAGCTCGAAACGAAAAATCACATTTTTAGCCCCATTTGGCTGAACCTTGTGTAGGGAGTAATCCCTCACTTTTATTTCTTCCGTTTTCACTCCAATCATCTCCCTATCTCTCATTTACGTTAGCCTTGAAGCGAATTCGAAAAGAAACGGCCGCCGAGTGGAGGTTCCTAGCCAAAAACCCCTATTTTCCACTACTTTTTCATGTCAAAATCTACCATTTTCACATTCTCAACTCAATTATCTTTCCATTAGGGTTCTTAGACTCACATACACTCAAATAGGATCATACATGACATAAAAATATAAAAAGAAAGTGGCATTGCATGGTGACCATCAATGCCCTTCATCTAGCTAAAACAATATATTGTCTCATTTTGACGGGACCCTTCTCGAATCTCTCCTTTGAACCCGAGAAAGACCCCATAGCACCCCTACAAAACTCTAATGAACTCTAACTTTGGCCAGAAGAAATCCCATCGGAGCACCGAAACTTACTTTAACTTGTTTTATGACTCGTTTAATAGGTGACAAGGGTAAAAATTTTTCATTTTTCTAATGAAAATCTGGCAGCCTGTCGGTTGTTTATTGAACTATGCCACCCTGCAAATTCAAATACAATTTAAAAACATTTCTATAGTACTCAATCTCAATTACCAGAGGCCTCTGGCTCTCAACTCCAACATGAAAACCACAATCACGAAAATTGATTGAAAAATAAAACTTTCTTATCAAAACATCTTTATAAAGACACGCATCCAAAAACTTGTATTTACATTTACAATTTACACCATGATTTGATTCAAAATATGCACATGACATAAACATGAAATATACAAGGTAGTAGAGGTTGTCTGTTAGTCGATCTGCACGTCCGTCTGAGCCTCGTCTGCTGGACGACTCACTCCTGTGCGATTTACTCCTGCACCTGAGGGAGAATTTTTAAGAAACACATTGGAAACAAATTGTGAGTAAACCTCAGTGAGAGTTACAGTTTAATAAAACTAAAGAAAAACAATTTCATTCTTTCCTAAAATATTTTATCGAAACTCGTTCGAAAACTGTTTTTCAAGTTCGTTCTCAGTCTTTTTCTTAAACTTTCTCATTTTCTCGCCTTAATGGTAACTTAGAGAAACTACTTCTGTTGTGGCAGCATAAACTCTCTCGCTTGCCACTAGGAATTAAGGAATCAGCTCTGTGTAATTGTCGATACGTAAACTCTGGGCACGCATTACCCTCTCGCTATTGGTCTAATCTACACTACCCTTATACGTGCAAAGGGTGACTCAACTGACTCTCTCTCTTAGGAGTCGTCCAGACTCCACTCTCGGTTAGAGACTCTTTCACATCTACCATACATGCATAAGGTACTCAACTGGGCACTTAACTGGGGCTAGGGTAAAGCATAGGCGTACTAAAATATGATTTCTCAGTATTTTACAATAAACTCGTTCTTAAGGCAGAAAGCCTAAAATCTTTTATTCTAACACATTCTCGGTATAAAGATATACTCAACTCAAAACTCACATACTAGAATCTTAGTATAACTTCAATAAACCACTTAATTACATAATAAATAAATTCATATGAACAATAAGTAAAATACATTCATTCATTTATACATAAGAAATCAAACTTAAATAAAATAACACTTGAATAACTAGCTTTCTACTCACAAAATGCCCTTCGATACTTTCCACTATCACCCTTTGAACATAAAGCTTGCTCAAAAGGCTCTAATCTTCTTGTCTTGCTCCACTGGCCTCCTTATCACCTACATAACATACTTTTACTTAAAATTACTCCACATTTAATTATATAAAAATCAAAAATAAAACTTTTAACTCAAATCCTTTATTGAGCCTCTTTTTACACTTAAACTTGATTTGCGATTTTCTACTTAACTGGGGCTCTAAAATTCTGATTTCTTTGCAAAAGTTTTACTTAAATACCCCTAGGGATATCCATTTGTATTCCGTATAATTTTCGGAGGCCGGAACGAAAAGTCAAAATTTTCAGACCTCTTTTGATCGAATACTGTTCATAGCCCGTTCCATGGGCTTTTTCGCTTCCATTTTCACTTGAAGCATCTCCCTATCTCTCATTTACGTCACCCGTAAAACAGTTTTGAAAAATTCCAACTATAGAGGGGTGAAACCTATGAAATACCCCTATTTTCAACACTTTTTATGAGCATTTTTGCACACTTTGATTATCTAACTTTATCTCTTGATTCCCTTGGCTTACATATGTCTAAATATGGTCATACATATCTTAAGAATGCATGGAATAAGTGACTTTACTTAGTAACTTTGATTGCCCTTCAACTAACCATAACAATTCTTATTGTTTCTAATCTTGTTTTTTTTGCAACTCTAGTATTTTCTAATCTTTATTATACATCAAATAAGTATCAATTCAAGCTCAAACACATTAAAACACAATGAGATCACATAATCCTCTTATTGTCGTGAGACACACACAACACCCCAATTCTTACTTCTTTCACTTTTGAAGTCATCTAAGTGATGGTTTCTTAAATACATTGCAACAACCACTTAATGACCATTAAATCCATGCTCATTCTCATCAAAATACAAGGGTAACACACACCCTTGCTTTGGCGTGAACCACACACCCACACACACATCAAGTTTGTCTCACCAAATTCTGAGCTACCAAATTAATAATTCATTGAGACAATGCATCAAATTCTTAAACTACAACATAATTCATATCAATCATCATCCATTCATCTTTAGAGTTTTACTACAAAACCCTAGCTCATCAAACCTACATAACAACACATCCATCATGCTTCTTTTGGGTTCCATATAACTTAAATCAAAGCACAAACAAAAACCCATATCAATATAACATCAAATAATAACTAACACATCCATAACTCACAAAATCTCTCATTTGAATAACTTATGAAAAGCTTAGAAACTCACCTCATTTAACTTATTTCTTGCTCTAAACTTGATCTCCTAGCTTTGAAGAGCTTAAGTTCTTGATTTGAAGCCTTAAAAATGGTTGGAACCCTTGTTTCTTCTTCCTTGGTTGCTCATGGCACACACCTCTCGTCACTCTCCCTTTCTCACGGTCACTTCTCTCTTTTTTTGAGTGTTTAGCATTTGTTTGGTGTGTTACATGGCAACACACCTCTTTTACATATAACTAAGATAAAAAAATGACCATCATGTCCTTTGAAAATCTCATTTCCACCCTTGGACTTCCCTAAATTCCACTTTGACCTTGTGGTTGGATAAACTTGACTTATCTAGATCCCTAATTTGTCCACTTTTCGTCTTCAAAATCACTAAATTTTATAACCAATCACTTTACGCCATGTGGCACTCTGAATTTTTAGATTCTGATGACACTCATTTGAATCCTATCAGTGAAATTTAATTAACTTTTGATTATTTTAGGGCATCTCTATCTTATTCGGATTCGTATAAATCCCTAAAGTCTCAAATAGAAAAATAACACCTATGCCCCTCCTTTTGGCTTTTATCTCTAATCAAGTTCAACAAACTTTGAAAATTTCTCTACTAACTTTTAACATCTCTTTAAACTTATTCACATAAAATTTATACATAAAATCATGATTTAACTACTCATACTAGGAACTTAAATTCATAACTTAACTACGAATATTAATACACAATAATTTGGATTGGGGTTTACACATTTCATTTCCTTTTTCAATTCTAACACTTCTATATGATATTCTAGTTTCTCACATGCATGGATTCAAGCTTAATTTCATCAAAACTCAATGGAATCATATATTCCTTTTTGGTAGCTATGAACCACCACTAATATACAACATATGACTTCTTTCAACTTTCAAGATTTTTATATTGTCATTCTCTTAGACATTTCATCAAACACCTTATCTACACTCAATTCACTTAACCCAAGCTTAAATCAAGTTCTAGGGTTTCTCCTACATAAACCCTAACTTTCATTTCTTGAGTGAGTTTTCTTATATCAAGTCTTCCCTTTTATTTACTAGGGTTCTAAACTTGATTCCTAAATGGTCTAATGGATATAGTTCTTTGATGTGTTCAAAACCAAGCAACTTCGCATCAAGAGTGGAAAGTAATACATACCTGCGGGAGAGTGCATCCGCCACGATGTTTTCCTTACATTGTTTGTACCGAATCACATATGGAAACGTCTCAATAAATTCCACCCAACGTGCATGTCTCTTGTTCAACTTGTGTTGGCCTTTCAAATGCTTTAAGGACTCATGATCAATGTGAATCACAAATTCCTTATGCCATAGGTAGTGCTGCCATGTCTCCAAAGCTCGAACCAATG
The DNA here is from genome assembly GCA_019925255.1 of Litchi chinensis. Lineage (NCBI taxonomy): Eukaryota > Viridiplantae > Streptophyta > Magnoliopsida > Sapindales > Sapindaceae > Litchi > Litchi chinensis. The sequence continues at coordinate 30,248,880 of CM034463.1, read as the reverse complement.
CATACAATTCCTTGTCATAAGTAGGGTAGTTTAGGGTTGTCCCACTTAGTTTCTCGCTAAAGTATGCAATTAGCCTTCCTCCTTGCTTAAGGACTATGCCTATACCAATACCTGAAACATCACATTCAATTTCAAACATTTTAGTAAAATCAGGCAAAGCAAGTAAAGGAGCATGAGTTAATTTTTCCTTGATCAGTTGGAATGCCTTCTCTTGCTCGTCTCCCCATTTGAATCCAATGTTCTTGTTGATGACTTCGGTAAGCGGTGCAGTGATGCTACAAAGTTTTTCATGAACCTTCTGTAAAAACTAGCAAGTCCATGAAAACTACGAACACTACCTACACTTGTGGGACTCGACCATTCTTGGATTGTACGTATCTTCTCCTCATCAACCTGTATACCTTGTGCACTCACAACAAATCTAAGAAACACAAGCTTATCCGTACAAAAGGTTCACTTCTTAAGGTTAGCAAACAACTTGTCTTTCCTTAAAACATCTAAAACAAGTTTTAAATGTTCAACATGATCATCCAAGTTTTTGCTATAAATCAGAATATCATCAAAATAAACCACAACAAATCTGCCTATGAAAGCACGCAAAACATGGTTCATTAATCTCATGAAAGTACTTGATGCATTAGTTAATCAAAAAATCATAACTAACCATTCATATAAACCATATTTTGTTTTAAATGCAGTTTTGCATTCGTCTCCTTCTCTCATTCTAATTTGATGATATCCACTTTTAAGATCAATCTTTGTAAAAACACAAGATCCATGCAATTCATCAACCATATCATCTAATCTAGGAATGGGATGTTGATACTTTACCGTTATGTTGTTGATGGCTTGGCAATCAACACACATCCTCCATGTCCTATCCTTCTTAGGAACTAGCAACACCGGAACTGCACAAGGACTCATGCTTTCTCTCACATACCCTTTTTCCATTAATTCATTAACCTGCTTTTGTAGCTCCTTTGTCTCATCGGGGTTACTCCTATAGGCTGGTCGGTTTGGAATGGTTGCACTAGGCACAAAATCAATTTGATACTCTATCCCTCCGATTGATGGTAAACCATGTGGTGTTTCCTCAGGAAAGACATCCTCATAAGCCTGCAAAAGAGAAACAATAGAACTAGGCAAAGCGAGGTCAAGTTCGTTAGTGTTTAAAAACGCCTCTTTGTACAAAAGCACAATCATTGGCTGATTTGAAAACAACGCTCTTTTTATGTCACTCACTCTTGCATAGAAATTCTTTTGTTTTCTTTCTAATTTTCTCTCAATGGCCAAATCTTTCTTTTCTTTTTCTCTCTCATTTTTCTCGACCTCCCTCTGATTTTTACTTTCTTTTTGCAACCTCACTTGTTCTTCATAATCTGTTTTAGTGTCATTAGAACAAGAGTGATTGGTCTTTGATTGAGTACAAAAGAGTATTTGTTGGAGAATCCAGCATGTTTCACACCCCTATCAAATTGCCATGGCCGTCCTAACAACAAGTGTCTAGCTTGCATCAGTACAACATCACAAAACACTTTATTTTCATATTTAGCGATCCGAAAAGAAACTAACACTTGTTTGTTTACCTTCACTTCGCCACTATCATTTAACCATTGTAACTTGTATGGTCGTGGATGCTTAAGTGTTGGTAGCCCCAATTTCTCTACCAAAGTAGTGCTTGCAACATTAGTACAACTACTACCATCAATAATCACACTACATACCTTGTTCTGAACATGGCACCTAGTATGAAAGATGTTTTCCCGCTGTACCTCATCATCTTCTTTTACCTACACACTTAGAGCTCTCCTTGCAACCAATAATTCACCTTGGACAACGTATTCCTCATCATTCATGTCCTCCAATGGTGGCATAGACTCGATGTCATCTTCATCATCCGATTCAATCTCGCCATCCTCTCGCAATACCATAACTCTTTTGTTTAGACACTGGCTTGCTATGTGACTCCTGTCTTGGCATTTAAAACACTTAATGACACGATTTCGAGTGGTGGTAGAATCTATTTTACCTTGATTTCCATGATTGGTCGTTTCTTACTTTTGCTCAGTTTTGGGCTTGGCTGTGGCTTGCTTCTCCTCTTTCCTCACAATATTCGGCCTCCATGATGAACCCAAGCTAGGGTTTTGCCATGTTTTGCTACTTTTCCTCTTGAGTTGGTTCTCGATCTTGATAGCCATATGCACCATATCTTCCAACTCCATATAATATTGCAATTCTACCAAATTAGCAATTTATGGGTTCAAACCAGCCAAGAATCTAGCCATAGTAGCCTCTCAATCATCCTCTACATTCGTGCGGATCATAACGAGTTTCATCTCCTTATAATAATCCTCCACACTTCGATTACCTTGTGTAAGTCTTTGCAATTTCTGGTACAACTCCCGATAGTAATGACTTGGAACAAACTGTCTCCTCATCACAGTTTTCATTTCCTCTCACATCTCTATTGGACGCTCTCTATTTCTCTTTCTCCTTAAAACCAATTGATCCCACCAAACAATTGCATAATCTGAAAATTTAATGGTTGTAAGTTTTACCTTTTTAAGCTCCGAATAATTGTGACAATCAAATACTAATTCCATCTTTTTCTCCCACTCAAGGTAAGCTTCGGGATCGTTTTTGCCTTGAAATGATGGAATTTTCATCTTAATATTACCCAAGTTATTATCCTCTCGATTCCTAGCTTCCCCAAACCGCCCACCATAGCTCATATTGCTAACAATGGAATTCTGGTCATCTTCTTCTTCAAAACCATCCCCATAATATTTTTCATCTTCAATTCTCACTTCCTTAGGTTGAACCCTTTCTCTCCTACGTACATTAGGAACATTTTGTGGCTGTTCCATATGTGCATTCTCTACCCGATCTAATCATTCATGAACCTGCTCCATCTCCGCTCTCAACATTCTCCTTATCTCACTCATTAAGGCTTCCATTAGTAACTTCGGATCAACCTCTCCTGACACGCTTTCATAAGTATTTTTGTCCTTGTTGTTTGACATGTTTGCTGCAAAACAAAGTTAGAAAAGAAAAGAAAAGAAAATAATAATAAAAGAAACCTCGCACACTCCCTCACATGTTTCACTCAAATAAAGATGCACTCAACTTTCCCTCGTGTTTTCACACAAAATCATATTGGATTTTACCCTCTAATGCGCTCACCACTCTTACCTTTTTCCACTCATAGTAATCCTCTATAGATTCTTATCAAACTAATCAAACAAATATCACAATTTCCAATAACAGTTCACCATAAACTCACTAAGAAAATTCGGATTCAAAGGCTAGGGACAAAATATAAGGTTGTGTGATGGAATTTTATAGGTTTGATAGCAACAAGAAATTCGGATTAGGATTCGATAAAGGAAAACAAAGATGTAAATTGAAACAATGATTGCAATAATTAAATCTCTATATCACACTTTTTTTTTTTGGACTTTTTTTATGCTTTTTTTTCTGAATTTTTTTTTTTTGTTTCTAGGTTTTCTTTTTCTAGAATAAAGTAAAAAAGGTAAGCAAACCTGAGACTAAACCATGCTCTGATACCAAATGATACGAACCATGCCAAGAACTGACGAAACCTATGAATCAAGTAAGGATCCAAGATCATCTAGAATCATATTTGTATGGAAAACCTCAACCCGTTGCTTATATGGAAGCAAGAACTTTGGTATGGTGAAGATGCCACAATCAATGATGGAAGAATTGATTGATAAGTCTATGACGAACGCCACAGGAAAATCCTGATAAGTTCGAAAAGTTCTACGAAGAACCAAAGATAATACTCTCACTAATATTATTAATCATCAAATAAATTCCCCTTTAGGGTTATATTGGTTTATATAGCTCAAAATACTAAGTAGCATAAAAGGAAATAATTAATTAGGCAATTACGCCCTTACAATCAGCAAAATAAATAATAAAAATTGACAACTAATTGTTATGAAAAAAAAATTGGCAAGAAATCAGTCCCATATTAGAAAGTCTTGATGACCAAGAATCTGCTCCATATTGGAAAGGTTTTTATGGCCAACAATCATCTTCTTATTGGAAAGTCTTCATGGGCAAGAAATTAGCTAGAATCAGGCTCATTAATTGCTTTAATTAAATTAATTAAGCCTTGATCTTCTTTTGAGCCCATCTTGAAATCCACCATTTTAAAATCAGCCCAAATCACTTGAACCAATCCATTAAGTGTGACAAGATCTAAACCAGAATCTCTCTAAGCTCTTATCTAGAGGGTCTTGCCGGGCACTCCAACGAACCTTTTATAACCTTACTTTCGGTCAAGAGACTCGCAGAGCAAACCCCTTAAGATACTTTGCCCGTATACTTTACTTTAACTAAATCAACTTCCATTTCTTTGAAAATAATTGGGTTGGTATACATTTTTTGCATTTAATTGAAGAAAATTTTACAAAAATTTTGACAGCATAACGACTGTATTTTTAAGGTTTCCAAAATTTACCTGCATAAAAGGAAACACTTCGAACTATTTTTAATCATCACCCAACTTCTTTTTATCCGCAACCATGCATATTCTCAATCTATTTCAAAAACCGATGTTTCAATCATTTTCATAATGCAATCTCGATTATCAAACATTTGGTGATGGACATAAATCATATGCAAGTATTTAAAATATATATATACACATATCATACCATTGGTTTACAAATATTTGAATATCCATATTCCAACCATACAATTACTTAGTTATGTTATTTACAATCACAAAATATATTTATTTATTTGATGTGGTCGTCGAATTTCCCACCTAAATTGTCCGATGACGGTTTCCTTGATGCAAAATGTAAACCCCTATTCTTGATACTTCATTTCCTAGTGTTCTAGTATTAGAAGTTAGAATATGGAAAGGTGAAAGCTAAGTTACAAATAATACAAATAACCTTATAAGTCATGATAAAGTGTTGGACGCTAATAGTACGATGAAGTTTGATAAGGGTAAAATTATATTTTTACAAATAACAGATAATATATATAATTGACAATGTGGACAAGTTCAAAATTTAGAATTTTATTACACCAATGTCCATAAGTAATAGACAATTACTAAGTGATTTAAATAAAAAATTAGTGATAGTAAAAAAAAAAAGTCAAATAGGACATGGAAGTAATTTAGGAAATGTTAATTCTATATATATACCATACTTAGAGAAATTTTTGGAAAAAAATGAGAGGTGTTGCCGTGAGAAATATAGAGAACAAGAGAGGAGCAGCCATGGCACAAGAAGCAAAACAGAACCTGGCGTCAAGAAACAAAGCAGAAACGTGATAGCCCAAGTGAAGTGAGAAAGGAGGAAGATCAAGCATTTTTAAGCCTCTAATCACCTATCTAAAGTGTCTCCAAGTTAGAACCACCCAACCCAAGCAAGATAAAGGTAACTCTCATAGTTTTCTTGAGTTTAGAGTTCAATTGGATGAGTAAAAGCATGAGTTTGGACTGTTATGGGTTGATGAGAGTTCTGTTGATTTTAGTATGTTGTATTGGGTGTTCTACACTTAAAACAAGTGTAGAACCCTAACTAGGTGATGTAGAGATTTAATGTAAACTCCTAGCTCCGACTTCTAAAGTCCCAATGTTAGAAACTAAGATAGAGAGATAATATATAACTCTCTACGTTTAATTGATTTAATTTCATAACCTCTAAAATATATTCATTTAGAATACGATGAAATTCGTCGTATTAAAAAGTTTAGTAACGTCCCAATGAAAATCTAAGTCCAGAAATCCAAGATGTTAGTAAATGATAATCGAATTAAAATTCGATTAAAAAGAGAGAGTCAAGATTAATAAAATAAGCTTAGTTTTTTTAATAATTCAAGCTTGACGAGCGAACGAAAATGTTAACGAAATAAGAATTTAAAACAAGTATAGAGGGGCTAATATGAGAATTAAAGAAAGGAGATGAGAGTTTAATAAAATTAAAAAGAAATGGGACAAGATGCAAATATGGGAAGTTGTTGATTATAAATATCAATACTTAGTGGATTTTCAGCAGAAATTTCAGCAATTTCAGTCTTCCTTCGAGAGAAACCGAGAGAAATCGTGAGAGAAAGAAAAATCAGATTTCTGCTGCCGTGAAAGAAGCAACCAGGAAGTGAAACCAAGAGGAGCAGCTCCTGGTCGTGAATCACAACAAGAGAGGAAGAAGAAAACACCAGCAGCAGCAACGGCAGAAGCTGAAGCCAGGTCGCGAGCTGGACGCGAGCAGATTTGTTCGCGCGAGAACGATCGCGGATGAGGGGCTGTTGACTGCGAACTGCAGCAGCTGGACAGCCAAAGACAAGGAAGGAGGTGCTCTAGCCCTTGCTGGACGTGGGAGGTACGAGCAGCAGCAGAACCAGACGAGCAGAACGCGAACTGGTCGCGAACAGAACCGCGAAGCACAGCCGCGAGCTGAATCGCGACAAGTCTGGTCGGTCAGGAGGAAAAGGGGAAGAACCACTACCCAAGCTGCCTTCCAAGCCCTCAAACATCTTTCTTAGACCCCTCTCAACTCCCCAAACAAAGAACCAAGTAAGAGAAGCAAGTTTCTTAATCTTTTTTCTTGCTGAAAATTTCAGCAGTGCTGTTGAGAAATTACTGCAGGATTTTTGTTGGTTTATGTCATTAGATTGCTTGTAAATCGTGTTAGAACCTTAGGAGATTGTTATAGAATCATCAAGGATGAGTTTTGGGTGTAATTGATGCCTTAAATTGATGTAAATGGGCTGTTACACCCTCCCTCAAAATAAAAACCGAGATTAGTGTTTTATGAACACCAAGTGATTGAGAAAAGTCTTGAGTGAATTTTGAGCACTCTAATGACCAAGTTAGACCTATGTATGTATTAGAGACTCGAAGGGCAGTTGTTAGACCTTGAAATTTGATGGTTTTGAAACCAATTTCAAGCCTCAAAGAGGTTAGAAAAGTTAGAGAAGTGTTTAGAATTGCAAAGGCATTGTTTTAGACAAAAAGTGGATTCCCGAGCTCAAATTTGAGCTAGAGGAGACCTGACCATATTTGGCTTATTTGGGGGTGTTCTACACCTCAAATGATGCCTAGGAACCATAGAAAACCATAGGTTTTGGAACGGATCGAATCCGATAAAAATTGTGCAAGTTATGCACAATATAGTGCCGTTAGAACTCTGAGAAGTAAAACGGTTAGCCTAATGCAATTTTTATGACACGAAGTGAGTTTAGGGAGTCATTATAAGTTAAATGAAGCTTAGTTATGGAATAAAATCTAGCGTCGCTAACCCAAAACCAAAAGTTTGCAAAACGGGCACTTAATTGCGCCCGAAAGTGTCCAAAACGGACGTTTTCCTTAGATTTGACATAGCAAACGATGGAGTTTCTCGACGAAACTTTACGGGCGACTTAGTTATGTGATAAGGAGACGTTAGAAAAAGGAACGGAGGTGAAACCATGGCTGGTTTCAATTCTGTTTTTTTGTGGTCAACCGTATAATTAAAAAAGTTGACTTTTTGTTTTAAGCTTTTGGAGACCAAACGAAACATATGAGAATGATCCTAGGGGTCTAGAAGTAAAACTTTTCCACAAGAATCGGGATTAGAGAGTCTCGATTGAGTAGAAACAAGTTAGGAGGATATATAAAGAAAAATGGTCTTAGTTGAGATTCTTGACCTTATAGTTGAGAATTGAGTTTTGTTATTAATAATGATGAGAAAATATTGTGTAGGTGACGAGCCTCGTCGAGACGCTTGACACGGAGTGACGCGGCTTCGAGGTAAGTGGTTCGCCACTTATGAGTGTTTAAATTCTATACAATTCATGGTTATTCGTAATAGATATTGTAACTAAGTAATAAATGAAAATGAAAAGGATTTTCAATGTTAATGTTCAAGTTAAGCATATAGATTCCTATGGAATCTATATTATACTAGAAACTAATATTAAGTTGTTATAGAAAGAGTAAAATGAGAAAGTTTTCAGAAGATGTAAAACTAGTGAGTTTTGTGCTTTTGCACTTGAAGAAATTGATTATAAAACCCATGTATATGCCTTAAGAGGTTATGAGAGTTAGCGCTACGTGACGACGCAGAAAATTCCGTCCGTAGTCGCTCAGAGTATAGAGAAGTTAGCACTACGAGACGACGCAGAAAATTCCGTCCGTAGTTGCTCAGTTTCCTAGAAAATATAAGCGCTACGTTACGATGCAGAAAATTCCGCACGTAGTTGGTTAGTTGACAGTTAGCGCTACGAAGCGATGCAGTAAATTCCGCTCGTAGTTGCCCAGAGTTTTAGCACTACAATTGCGATGCAGAAAATTCCGCATTGTAGTTGCTCAGCGATAAGATTTAGCGCCCTACGTACGATGCAGTAAATTCCGTCACGTAGTGGTTGAGATACCTCAGTAAGCTTCACGTTGGCGTTAGTTTTAATCGCCCGTGATGGTTAGAATGTTTAAAGGATATACATGGAGGTTTTTAAAGAAATTGTAAAACTTGAATAAATAGTAAATGGCTATGTTAGTGTATGTGATATTATATATATCTTTGTTGCACTAACTTATTGTTTATTTTGTAGCTTATTTAGTTTCATTGCGTCTCACCGCCGAACGAGACATCGACATTGTTTTGCGTTTGTATAGGTGGGCCGAGTCTCCATGACATTATATTATTTGAACTTTGTAATGTATTGATTATATTATTTTTTTTAGATACACATGTAATTAGAACTGTATGTTGTAAATATTAAATGGTTCTTATATCTTCATATGATATATGATTATACATTGTGTTATAAGTTGCTTATATTGTGGAAATTGTGAATAAAGAAGTTGGGAGGTGATCAGATATAGTTGAAGTGTATTTTCATTACAGGTGAAATTTTGGTTTTATATAAAATGCAGTCGTTATGCTGCCGAAAATTTTATAAAAAGTATTTGAAATAGAAAAGCGAAAAATTTTATCACTCCCAACTAGTTACAGAAAATTCAAATCACTGAGTTTTAACGAGTAAACCGGAGAAGAAGTTAGGGTTCGCTTCTCGGATGTCTTCGATCCGACAAGTCGAGTTCGATGAGTCCGTTGAAGTGCCCGGCAGGATCCTCCAGACAAGAGCTTAGATAAGGTCTGGGAAGGGTCCTGTCATTTAAATGACATGTTATTGTGTGTGAATGATAGGTTAGGGTTTAAGGTTATCAAACTTTAAAGTGACATTTAAAGTTATAAAGTGTTAAACAAAGTGTAGACTAGATGTTTGATGAAAAGATTATGAGAGATTGTCTTGTGAAATTTGAAAAGTTCTACTCTTGAATGAGTATGTGTGTGTGTTAAGGACATGAAGAACAGTAGGTAACCTCTGAGTTTTGATGAATTTGAACTCAAATTTAAGTATAATTAAGGGTATGAAAGCATCTAGAAGTGATAGAGTTGTCAAAGAGGTAGTTTTGGGCAATTTGGGAATCCCGAGCTCAAACAATGAGATAGATACAACCTGCACAAGTCTGACTTATTTGGGGTTGATCTAGACCTCAAATCATGCCTAGGAGTCATAGAAAACCATAGGTTTTGGAACGGAACGATTCCGATAAAAATTGCGCAAGTTATGCCCAAAATAGTGCCGTTAGAGAGACGTTAAGTGAAATAACTATGTAAATACAATTTTTATTGCATGGAATGAATTTTGTTGACCATAATTAGGTAAAATAACCTTAGATACAAAAGAAAAACCATCGTTGCTCGTCCGACACGAAAAAATGCATCAAAAAATGCCAAAAATAGGGAGTTTTTTTTATATTTGACATAGCAAACGATAGAATTTTTTGATGAAATTTTATAGATGACTAGAATGTGAGATAAGAGGACCGTAGGAAAAAGAACAAAAGAAAAACGGAGCCCCGACCAGACCTACGCATTACATTCTGTTATGGGGTGTCAAAAGAGGCTTAAATTTTTGATTTTTCGTTTCGGACCTCTAAAAATTATACGGACTACGTGAGGGTGTCCCTAGGGGTGTATTGAAGGGAAAAATCGATTTTGGATTTCATGCGGAAGTCTAGATTTTAAAAATTTTTCCAAACAAAAATATACCCGATCGATGCTAGCAATAACAATTCAAAAATTAAATTAATAAGATCGAATCTTACCTTGCATGAATATTGAATTGATCCCTTTTGATTCGCAAATTCTTCATCACTCAATCTTCCTTACTATGACTCTTTACAAAAGAAACTGTGTGTGGGCACAATCTTGAAGAATCAAATCACGAAATCTTTTCTAAGATTATTATATGAGATGGAGTAATTTGATGTTTTTAATTAATGAAAGTTTTTGGTTTAAATAGCCAAAAATTCTCTCTTTTGTTACCAACATAAAACACCTTTTTATAATGGTAAGTTAGAGTTTTCCAATTTAACAAGGAATATAATTTCCTATTTAAATTAGAAAACATAGTTCATATCCAATATGGAATCAAATTCCTTATTAGTCAAGAACTCTTTACTTATAATTTAACATGGAATCTAATTCCTATTAAAACTTCTTTAATTCAATTTAATATGGAATCTAATTCCAATTAAATTAAATTACTATTTCCATTAATTAAAAGATTTTTCATTAAATTAAATAATTCTAAATCATAAATAATTTAATGACACCATTAAAAATTGAACCCATAATCTCTACAGATAATTAAATAATTAACACTTAATTAAATAATTACATATATTTAAATAATCAAATTATTTAAATAATTCGTGAACATGTCCATGTGACATTAATAATTGGACAATCCAATTATATTCTTTCATTTATTTCTTTATGTGGTTGTGAGCTAGCAATGGGACCAAATGGACCTACAGTTTGAGCTCCAATAATATCGGAATTATTAATTAAACTCTTTAATTGAATAATTCACTATTATTAACCTTAGAGTTACTCCACTAAAAACCTAAGATTGCACTCTCAAAATTATAGATGTTTTACACAATCTGAATTTTCATTGTCCATCGATTTAATTATTTCATATGGTTCGATCCTCCACAAGTAGTTCATAATTAGAGCTAGATCATTAAAGTCCATTATACCTCTCTAATTATATCTTATTCCAATAAGTACCATTGATTCTCTAATGAACAATATATTCATAACAACTTATGAATTTATCTTTCTGTTTACTCATAAACAGAAAGTCAAGCGCTCTTATTGTTCAAGACCCGAATCAACACTTAAAGGGAACTACTCATCTACTTCTCACAAAAATGAGTGGATTCCACTATTGTGTAAAATGTTCTCAGCCATTTATCAAATCACATCTCCAAAGTATGAAGCTTATTGACCGTATAACTATAACAGTCTCACCCATGTAAATTAAAAGATATAACTCAACAAATAGGAGTCCATAAAACACTCAGGATTAAGATCAATCCATATATGATCATCTAATTGATAAATATGAATTTCTTTATTTTAACGGATATTAATAAGAAATTCATTTTATCGTGGTCTAGTCCTATATAATCTCTATTATATAAGGTGCCTCCATTTTCATGTCGCCACATGAACGATCCCGGATAAGATCATCGCATCAAATACAAATATGAATCGCAGCTGTAGATTTACCACAAGCAAAGTACCCAGTTTTGTTTGCTTTATACGGACTCTTTAGATTACTGATCTTAAACTAAATTCTCTTGTATATAACACTTATATACTTAGTTTAAGATTACATAAGTAATCATGGATGTTACATGATATTTGTATGAAGCAAACATTTCATAAATGCATATAAAAATAAATATATTTTATTTATTATTTAATTTAAACATTTACAAATTACAAGCTCTTAGGGCATATAACCCTAACATGTATAACTGAAACTTTTGCGAAGAAATTGGAATTAGAGAATCTCGGTTGAGTTAAAATCGAGTTGGAAAAGTTATAGCGTAAAGAGTTGTTAAAGAAGTTAAAAGTGCAAAAGCAATGTGACTAAATGTATTGTCAACTAGTCAAGTGCTAAATTTACTTCTGATTGATATGAATGTTATGTAAGTGACAAGCAGGCGAATGAGGTATGAGGGGCTCGTTGAGACGCTAGAGCATATTTGGGTCAAGGTAAGTGTATTTCGTTTACATTATTTCAATCTTGATTTACATTGTAATTTATTTGTATTCAACACATTCTCCAATTAGTTTTCCAAAAATAAATTGGGATTCAAGTAAAAATCATTGCCTCGAATCAAGAAACGAGATTCGAAGGCAAAAGTTGTTTTCAAAAGTTTGATGCAAAGCTTGAGTTAAGAACCATGTGTATACCGTAGCATTGGAGTAATTGGCACTACGTGGCGACATAGAAAAATTCCTCGTAGTTGTCTAGATTTATAGTCACTTGCAGTAGGCTAAGTTGTAGAAAATTCCGTACCTAGTTGCAAATGATAGTGAGTAGTTGTACCACAATATGCGATGTAGAAAATTCCGCATGTAGTGGCACATAGTATAGTTCACTAGCACTACAATTGTAATGTAGAAAATTCCGCATTGTAGTTGCCCAGAGTTGAGACCGTGTCACCCTACGTTGCGATGTAGTGAATTCCGCACGTAGTGGTTGAGATGCTATAGTAGCTTCACGTTGGCTTCAGTAGAAAAATCGTCACGTGATGGTTAGAATATATTAGGGTATACACATGGTCTTTTCATGAGAAATGTTTTTAAAGATTGAAAAAAGAAATTTCCATATTTATATAAGTAAAGCGTCAAAGTGAAATATCATTACTTGTTATTATTATGTGACAAACTAACTTTTCATTTTATTGTATAGCTTGCTTATGCCATCAGGTGTGATTATAGGTGACTTCGTGGCCGAGAGATTGTCATTTTGCTTATAGGTGGGAGACGATCAGATTTTATTCTGTGAATGTCAAATATATTTTTGATGTTGTTGTATATAATTTAATCAAGTTATCATATATTGACATATAAACATTTAGTGAATTGTACACTTATATTTTGATCTGTATATAAGGTTGGAACATTCACACTTGAGACACCTTATCACATTATGCACACAATATACATATATAATTTGCATGTGAAAAATACATGAATGTTGGAAACGAAATGAATAATGCATGTTTGTGGATAAAGAAGTTAGGAGGAAATGAAATTATAGTCGAAGTGTAATTTTCCTTGCAGGTAAAATTTTGGATTTGTCAAAAATACAACTGTTATGCTGTCGAAATTTTTCTAAAATTATTTTAAACAGATTTGCGAAAAGTTTTATCACTCTCAACTATTTTAAAGAAAACCAAATTCTTAAGTTTAAACGAGTAAACCGGCTAAGAAAGTATAGGGGTTCGCTTCTCGGGTTTCTTCAATCCAACGAGTCGGGTTCAGGAAGTTCGTTGAAGTGCTCAGCGAGATCCTCCAAACAAGAGCTTAGATAAGGTCTGGTTAGGGTCCTGTCAAGATGGTATCAGAGCCCGGTTCTCGTTAAGTTGAGATAAAGTTTTAAGAGAAAAGTTTGAGCTATTTTCACATCAAGTGTGCATTAGTGATGCATGAATTATGCATGAGGCATGAAGCCATTATATGCATTCATCTTTTTAAGATTATATGAGTTATGCTTTCATTGATTGCATAAGTTAACACATAAGCTATACGATTAGAGTTGAGCATTACCTGAAATTGCATATCAATATGTACAAGATTATCATATACATGGCACATGAGCTAGCTTATGCGGTTTATACATGAGATGAGATAAGATATAGAAATTAAAGTTGAACATTGCATGAGTATAGAATAAATTCATGCTTTATAAATGTTCTGATTTGAGTTTTATGATTATTTGAAAACTATAGAGATATGCAGTGTAGAGATCGTCCGAGGACGAGGCGGGCAGCCGCAAAGGCACCCCCACCACAGAATGAGCATGTTGACGAGTCCGTCAATGTGACGATAAGCTCATCCCATCCCGAGCCATCACAATCAGCACGATCAGAGCTTGCACCAAGTAACCTAGAGCAAAAGGCCCAAATGCTAGCAACGGCACTTCAGCAGCTGCGGGAGACCAGAGTATCGATTGAGCATGCCCGTAAGTTAGGCGCGAAGCCATATGACGAGACAGGAGAGCCCAAGTGTGCATTATCCTGGCTAGAGACAAACGAGGAGATATTTCAGGTGATGGGGTGTACAGAGGACCAGATGGTTACTTTCTCAGCCTTCTGCTGAAGGATTGAGCCAAAGACTGGTGGAAGGGGCATCAGAGAGCGCATCCAGCCGGAGTATCTTGGGAAGACTTCAAGAAAGAGTTTATAGACAAGTTCTTCCCAAAAAACTACAAAGATGCTAAGATTGAAGAATTTTCCAGGTTAGAACAAAGGGCTTCTACAGTTACAGACTATGGAAAGAGGTTCTCCGAGCTAGTTCGTCTAGTCCCTTTCATTGCCGAGAACGAAGAACAGAAGGTCAATAGGTTTTTGGCAAGCCTTAACCCTGCAGTCAGGACCATTGTAACATCCTCAGCACATACTCGGTATGGACAGCTGGTGGAGGCAGCCACCAGAGTTGAGCAGAGCACAGGAACCGTCCTTAAGCCGAAGCAATAATTCAGTCAGAAGCGTAGTTGGGGCGGTAGCCATCAAGGAGGGTCCAGTAAAGTGGCCAAAAGTAGCCACAAGTCATCCTGGTCTGAGAGTCGTCAACAAAGCCAAAAACCCCAGACCAGTCAGAGCTCAGTACAATCATCTGGAGGATCCAAAAGAAGACCCAGCTGGAAGAACAGACCTACCTGCAGCAGGTGCAGTCGATCGCATCCGGGAGAGTGTCTTATGGGCCATACAGGGTGTTTTAGATGTGGCCTGGAGGGCCATTTCATGCGAGATTGTCCCAGTGTAGTGGCGTCGAGCCCAGCGGAGGCTAGATTCGTAATGCAGGGACAGACGAGTGGGGGTCGTGGACCAAATAGAGGAGGCCCCCAGACCAGAGGAGCCACAGCCCCAGAGCCACCTAGCAGTGGTCCGAGCAGAGGTATGCCGCCCAGAGCACCGCCTGGTAGACCTCGCAGCCAGGTAGCCAGAGTGTACATAGTGACCCAGCAGTAGGTTGAGGCATCCCCAGAGGTGGTGACAGGTACTCTTACTGTCTTTACTTTAGCTGCACGTGTTTTGGTGGACCCAGGAGCCACCCATTCTTTTGTATCTAGGGAGTTTATTGATAGAATCGGGGTAGATTTGAGACTGACAGAATGTCATATGAGAGTGTCACTTCCCACTGGTGAGTCACTTATGGCCGACCAGGTTTATATGGGAAGAAAGGTGGTTATAGCGGGTCAAGAGTTTGAGGCGAATCTGATTGTACTAGCCTTTCATGATTTTGACGTCATTTTGGGTATGGATTGGCTTTTGAAGTATCGAGCTACTGTTGACTACTACAGAAAGGAAGCTTAGTAGACCCAGAGAGCCCGATGTGATTTTCTGCGGAGAGAGGAAGCTACTCCTTGTAGGGTTGATTAGTGTGATGAAGGCAAATAAGATGCTCAGAAAAGATTGCCAAGAATACTTGGCTTATGTAGTGGAACCCGAGGATAGTAAGTTACAAATCGCAAAGGTTCCAGTGGTTAATGAGTTCGTGGATATCTTCCTAGAGGAGCTACCAGGATTACCTCCAAATAGGGAAATAGAGTTCGAGATTGAACTAGCCCCTAGTACTGAACCTATTTCTATAGCTCCGTATCGGATGGCACCAGCAGAACTAAAGAAGTTAAAGGTTCAGATGGAAGAATTGGTAAGTAAGGGATTTGTGAAACCCAACACTTCACCGTGGGCAGCTCTAGTGTTTTTTGTAAAGAAGAAGGATGGGAGCCTCCGGTTATGTATTGATTACAGGCAGCTTGTAAGCCCTCATCCAGATTTATTATTTTATGATAATTCTCTTCACCTAGATTTATTATCTTATAGTATTAGAAATCTCCGAATTGAGTTATGATCGCATCGTATGCCTCCAGTAATATTATTTGAGGTTCATTATATTTTCATATTGCAAATCGGATGTCGTTTGATTGACCCCGGTACGATTAGAAAGTGATTAGCATTTATTTATATGTTAATCAAGCGAGGTGAGCTCACGAAATAAAGTAAATGATATTTTTAATTCAACCAATGAGAAAAGAGATAAGCGGCATGAAAAGTAATGGTTATGGAAGTGCCACATGTCATCTAATGAATGGTTGGATAGATAAATGGATGAGAAAATGACAAGTGGACCAATAGAATTAAAAAGTATAAAGTTTTGGGCACTAGTAAGATTTGTAAAAGTTTGAGGTTATTAAATGAAATTTCTTGAGGGATTCTTTTGTAATTAAGCATTAAAATATATAAATAAGTGTTTTGACTTATTTGAGATCAATTTTTGGTCGTGAAAGAAGAGAGATCCGAGAGAGAGGGAGAGAAAAAGCCGAGAGAAGAAATCCCGCCAAGAAAAAAGAGGGGGAGAAAAGAAGGAGATCCAGGTGGAATTTCGCCGCGGTTTCTTCACGGAAATTGTTCCTCATCACCTCATCTAACTACCCCACAAATTTGAAGCGAAACGATCACCTATTCGGTGAGTTATGTCCGTTTAAAGTTTGTAGCTTTCTTTGAAAACCCATTCTCTCTCTTCATAGTTTTTCAAGATTGAGTTTAAGGATGATGAGAGAGAGTTGGGGAGATGATTTTGGTATGATTTGTGAGTAATTTGATGGACTAAAATTGGGTGAAAGAGAGAGAGAAAGTCTAGGCCAAAAATGGGTTTTTATAGGATCCGAATTCGTTTTCGATTCTAAGGCTTTAAATGGAAGCTATAGAGGTTAGGAAATAATCTTTTAAAGTTAGATTTCGAAAACGAAAAGTTTAGGATCGATTTCGGAGATAAACGGATGAGTTGAAGGGTGTTTTCCGAAACCTTTCCAGACGCGTTCGTTTAATCTTCGAAATCATTTATTTTATCATGGTTGGGTGTTAGAATAATAGCGGATTGATTGTTGAAGTTGTCGGACGTCCGGAGTGAAAAATAAATTTTATTAGTAAACGATATCGAGCGAATTTCGTTCCGAGCTTCCGACGACGAAATTAAGTATTCTGAGATACCTCTAAGAAAGAATAAGAAGGATTTGTGTAGAGAAATCGGATTTCAAAAACCCCGATTGAATAGAAATTGAGATTCGGAAGTTTAGACATTAAAGGGTATTAATAGAAATAAATGAGATCTTTATTGATTTTAGTGTTATTTGAATGAGTTAAATGACCCTAAATGGATATTTGATGTTCTAGGGTAAAAGCAGAAAGCCCAGGAGGCATTCGGAGGAGCATCGGATTTTATCCGAGGGTGTATAGTGAGTAGAAATCCCACCTCACAAAGTGTAGTTATCATTAAAGTTTAATTAATGATTATTTATATTTATTATGCTGTTGTAATTAAATTGCATATTATTGTTCTATCAGTATTATATTATATGAGTTTCAAGTTAAGTATGTGTTTATGTAATGCATTATCGAGAATTAACGTTTTTAGGCGTATCGCCTTAAAAATGAGTTTACTTAAGAATATTGAGAAAAAGAATTTTTATACGCTGATGGTTTACCCTAGCCCCAGTTAAGCACCCAGTAGAATACTCTATACGTGCATGGTAGATGTGAGAAAATACTAACTAAGAGAGAGAGAGTTAGTTAAGCGACCCTCTGCACGTATAGGGTAGTGTAGTTCGAACCGATTGCGTAGGGGTAACGCGTGCCCAGAGTCGCACATCGGTGACTACATCGAGTAGATTCCTTGATTCCTAGTGGCTAGCTAGAGATTTATGCGGCCACGACAGGAGTAGTTTCCCTGGGTTACCATCAAGGCGAGAAATGAGAAAGTTTTCGAAAGAAATTCAAATTGAATTTCAGAAACAGTTGTATTTGAAAGACTAAAAAGTATTTCAGAAAAATACTTTAGTTTATGAAATGGTTCAAGGTTTATCTCACTGAGTTATACTCACCATTTAGTTTCTATGTGGTTTTTAAAAAAAAAAATGTTCTCTTAGGTACAGGAGCGAGTCGTCCAGCAGACGAGGCTCAGATTGACGCGTAGAGAGACTGACGGACGACTACACCGCATTGTATAGCTCTTATTTGTCATGCATGTGTTGTACATAAATAAAGTTGTAAATGATGTAAATTATGAACGTAAATACTAGTTGTTAGATGCACGTTTTGTGAAAATGTTTTTAAAACAAAAATCTAGGATTTCCATTCATTTCATAATTGTGACTGGATATGTTGTGGTTGGTTTTGGATGAGGGCCAGAGGCCCCTAGTAGTGGAGATTGTGTGCCATAGAAGTGTCTTTAAATTGCTTTTGAATTTGCAGGGTGGCCTAGTTCAATAAACAGCCGGCATGCTGCCGGATTTTCGTTAAAAAAATGAAAAATTTTTACCTTGGCCACCAACTAAACGATTTAGAAAATAAATCTAAAGTAAGTCTGGGTGCTCCGGTAGGACTTCTCTGAGCCAAAGCTAGGGTTTGCTGGAGCTCTATCGGAGTGCTACGGTATCCTTCACGGGTCCAGAGTAGGGATTCGGGAAGGGTCCCGTCACAGCTTAATAGGGTTACGATCAGAAATCAGTACCCGCTACCGTGGATAGATGACTTATTTGATCAGCTTCAAGGGGCTAAAGTATTTTGGAAGATCGATCTACGATCGAGGTATCATCAGCTGAAGGTGCGTAGGGAAGATGTTCCCAAGACAGCCTTCCGGACTAGATATGGGCATTATGAGTTCTTGGTGATGCCATTTGGCTTAACCAATGCACCAGCAGCTTTTATGGATTTGATGAACCGAGTTTTTAGACCCTACCTGGACAAGTTCGTGATTGTCTTTATAGATGACATTCTAATATATTCAGGTAGCCGAGAAGAGCATGCTGAGCACCTGAGGGTAGTATTGCAGACTTTGCGGGAACATCAGTTTTATGCAAAGTTCAGCAAGTGCCAGTTCTGGCTAGATCGCGTGGCATTTCCAGGACATGTGGTATCGGCAGATGGGATATTCGTGGATCCTTAGAAAATAAAAGCAGTGGTCAGTTGGAAGCCACCCACGAATGTAATCGAAGTAAGAAGTTTCTTGGGTTTAGCTGGATATTACAGAAAGTTCGTGGAAGGGTTTTCAAAGATTGCTACTCCACTTATAAGATTGACAAGGAAAGAAGAGAAGTTCTTTTGGTCAGAGGCATGCCAGAACAGTTTCGATGAGCTGAAGAAGAGATTGACCTCAGCCTCAGTACTTACACTACCATCGGGAAGTGATGGGTTTACGGTGTACTGTGATGCCTCTAGACAGGGTTTGGGTTGTGTGTTGATGCAGCACGACAAAGTGATAGCTTATGCATAGAGACAGTTGAAGAAGCATGAAGTCAATTATCCAACGCATGACTTAGAGCTAGCTACAGTGGTGTTTGCTTTACGGATATGGCAACACTACCTCTATGGAGTACCCTGCAGGATCTTTACAGATCACAAAAGCCTGCAGTATCTGTTCTCGCAGAAAGAATTGAACATGAGACAGAGAAGATGGGTGGAACTCATTAAAGATTATGATTGCACCATTGAGTATCACCTGAGCAAAGCTAACGTGGTGGCAGATGCACTGAGTCAAAAGCCTACCAGCTCCCTAGCCCAGCTTAAAGCGGAGTACTTACCTATGTTGTTAGAGTTTAGGGCAATAGGTATTCAATTAGAGACGACGGATTCAGGTGCTTTATTAGCAACCTTTCATGTTTGTCCAATGTTCATAGACCAAATTCAAGACTTGCAGCTTCAAGATCCTTACTTGATGAAGCTTAGACATGAAATAGAAGATGGGCAGCAAAGTAGCTTCATATTGAGAAACAATGGAGCACTAGCTTTGTAGCAACGATTATGTGTGCCAGACGTAGATGCATTGAAGAAAGAGATTCTAGAAGAGGCCCACTCCTCAGCTTACGCCATGCATCTACGGAGTACTAAGATGTATCGGACTCTGAATGACCATTACTGGTGGAGAGGCATGAAGAGAGAGATAGTAGAGTTCGTGTCTAAATGCTTAACCTGCCAGCAGATTAAGATTGAGCATCAGAAACCAGCAGGTTTACTATAGCCTTTATCTATTTCGGAGTGGAAGTGGGAAAGAATCACGATGGATTTCGTGATGGGACTTCCTATGACACAGAGCGGACTTAATGCCATTTGGGTGATAGTTGATAAACTGATGAAATCCGCTCACTTTCTTGCTATTAAGAACACCTATTCCCTGAAAAGATTAGTACAGTTATATATAGATGAGATTGTGAGGTTGTATGGCGTACCAGTGTCCATTGTATTAGATAGAGATCCTTGGTTCACTTCGAGGTTCTGGCCAAAGTTACAAGAAGCCATGGGCACCAGATTGAATTTCAGTATTGCTTTTCACCCACAGACAGATGGCCAATCAGAGAGAACCATCCAAACTCTCAAAGATATGTTGAGAGCGTGTGTGATGGAGTTCAAAAGAAGTTGGGATAATTACCTAACGTTGATAGAGTTTGCCTACAATAATAGCTATCATTCCAGCATTAGTGTGACACCGTATGAAGCGTTGTATGACAGAAAGTGCAGAACCCCAGTCTGTTGGGATGAAGTAGGTGAAAGAAGATTAATTGGCCCAAATATTGTCCAAGATACAACTAAGAAGGTAAATATGATAAGAGAGCGGTTGAAGATAGCAAGCGATAGGCAGAAAAGCTATGCGGACAATCGAAGACGAGATCTAAAGTTCGAAGTGGGTGATAGAGTATTTCTACGAATTTCTCCATAGAAGGGCATTATGAGTTTGGGAAACGTGGAAAGTTGAGTCCACGATTTATTGGGCCATATGAGATAGTGGACAGAGTGGGTGGAGTGGCTTATCGGTTGAAGCTGCCGCCAGAGCTAGCCAACATTCATGACGTGTTCCACATCTCCATGCTTCACAAGTATATTGCTGATCCTTCACATGTTCTGAAAGAACAACCAATCCAGCTGAAGGAAAACTTGACCTACGAGGAGCAACCAGTTGAGATTCTAGATCGTAGAGATCAAGTGCTGCGTAATAAAGTGATTCCGCTAGTGAAAGTGCTATAGTGAAATCATGGATCAGAAGAGGCTACTTGGGAGCCTGAAGAGCAGATGCGTGCCCAGTATCCTCAATTGTTTGAATCAGGTACACAATTCAAAATTTCGAGGACGAAATTTTTATAAGGGGGGAAGAAATTGTAAACCCCTATTCTTGATACTTCATTTCCTAGTGTTATAGTATTAGAAGTTAGAATATGGAAAGGTGAAAGCTAAGTTACAAATAATACAAATAACCTTATAAGTCATGATAAAGTGTTGGACGCTAATAGTACGATGAAATTTGATAAGGGTAAAATTATATTTTTACAAATAACAGATAATATATATAATTGACAATGTGGACAAGTTCAAAATTTAGAATTTTATTACACCAATGTCCATAAGTAATAGACAATTACTAAGTGATTTAAATAAAAAATTAGTGATAGTAAAAAAAAAAAAGTCAAATAGGACATGGAAGTAATTTAGGAAATGTTAATTCTATATATATACCATACTTAGAGAAATTTTTGGAAAAAAAGGAGAGGTGTTGCCATGAGAAATATAGAGAACAAGAGAGGAGCAGCCGTGGCACAAGAAGCAAAACAGAACCTGGCGTCAAGAAACAGAGCAGAAACGTGACAGCCCAAGTGAAGTGAGAAAGGAGCAAGATCAAGCAATTTTTAAGCCTCTAATCACCTATCTAAAGTGTCTCCAAGCTAGAACCATCCAACCCAAGCAAGATAAAGGTAACTCTCATAGTTTTCTTGAGTTTAGAGTTGTCTTGGATGAGTAAAAGCATGAGTTTGGACTGTTATAAGCTGATGAGAGTTGTGTTGATTTTAGTATGTTGTATTGGGTGTTCTACACTTCAAACAAGTGTAGAACCCTAACTAGATGATGTAGAGATTTAAATGACATGTTATTGTGTGTGAATGATAGGTTAGGGTTTAAGGTTATCAAACTTTAAAGTGATATTTAAAGTTATAAAGTGTTAAACAAAGTGTAGACTAGATGTTTGATAAAAAGATTATGAGAGATTGTCTTGTAAAATTTGAAAAGTTCTACTCTTGAATGAGTATATGTGTGTGTTAAGGACATGAAGAACAGTAGGTAACCTCTAAGTTTTGATGAATTTGAACTCAAATTTAAGCATAATTAAGGGTAGGAAAGCATCTAAAAGTGATAGAGTTGTCAAAGAGATAGTTTTGGACAATTTGGGAATCCTTAGCTTAAACAATGGGATAGATACAACCTGCACAAGTCTGACTTATTTGGGGTTGTTCTAGACCTCAAATCATGTCTAGAAGTCATAGAAAACCATAGTTTTGGAACGGAACGATTCCGATAAAAATTGCGCAAGTTATGCCCAAAATAGTGTCGTTAAATAGACGTTAAGTGAAATAACTATGTAAATGCAATTTTTATTGCATGGAATGAATTTAGTTGACCATAATTAGGTAAAAGAACCTTAGATACGAAAGAAAAACTATCGTCTGATGCGAAAAAGTGCATCGAAAAGTGTCCAAAACAGGGAGTTTTTCTTAGATTTGACATAGCAAACGATAGAATTTTTCGATGAAATTTTATAGGTGACCAGAATGTGAGATAAGAGGACCGTAGGAAAAAGAACGAAAGAAAACGGAGCCCCAACCAGACCTATGCGTTACATTCTGTTATGTGGTGTCAAAAGAGGCTTAAATTTTTTATTTTTCGTTTCGAGTCTCTAAAAATTATATGGAATGCATGAGAGTGTCCCTAGGAGTGTATAACTGAAACTTTTATGAAGAAATTGAAATTAGAGAGTCTCGGTTGAGTTAAAATCGAGTTGGGAAAGTTATAGCGTAAAGGGTTGTTAAAAGAGTTAAAAGTGCAAAAGCAATGTGACTAAATGCATTGTCAACTAGTCAAGTGCTAAAATTACTTCTTATTGATATGAATGTTATGTAGGTGACGAGCAGGCGAGTGAGGTACGAGGGGCCCGTTGAGACGCTAGAGTATATTTGAGTCGAGGTAAGTGTATTTCGTTTACATTATTTCAATCTTGATTTATATTGTAATTTATTTGTATTCAACATATTCTCCAATTAGTTTTCCAAAAAGAAATTAGGTTTCAAGTAAAAATCATTGCCTCGAATCAAGAAACGAGATTCGAAGGCAAAAGTTGTTTTCAAAAGTTTGATGCAAAGCTTGAGTTAAGAACCATGTGTATACCGTAGTATTGGAGTAATTAGCACTACGTGGCGACATAGAAAAATTCCGCTCGTAGTTGTCTAGATTTATAGTCACTTGCAATAGGCTACAATGTAGAAAATTATGTTCCTAGTTGCAAGTGATAGTGAGTAGTTGCACCACAATATGCGATGTAGAAAATTCTGCATGTGGTGGCACATTGTATAGTTCACTAGCACTACAATTGCGATGTAGAAAATTCAGCATTGTAGTTGTCCAGAGTTGAGACCGTGTCACCTTACGTTGCGATGTAATGAATTCCGCACGTAGTGGTTGAGATCTAATAGTAGCTTCACGTTGGCGTCAGTAGAAAAATCGTCACGTGATGGTTAGAATATATTAGGGTATACACATGGTCTTTTTATGAGAAATGTCTTTAAAGATTGAAAAAAAAATTTTCCATATTTATATAAGTAAAGCGTCAAAGTGAAATATCATTACTTGTTATTATTATGTGACAAACTAACTTTTCATTTTATTGTGTAGCTTGCTTATGCCATCAGGTGTGATTATAGATGACTCCGTGGCCGAGAGATTGTCATTTTGCTTATAGGTGGGAGACGATCGGATTTTATTCTGTGAATGTCAAACATATTTTTGATGTTGTTGTATATAATTTAACCAAGTTATCATATATTGACATATAAACATTTAGTGAATTGTACACTTATATTTTGATATGTATATAAGGTTAGGACATTCACACTTGAGATACCTTATCACATTATGCACACAATATACATATATGATTTGCATGTGAAAAATACATGAATGTTGGAAACGAAATGTATAATGCATGTTTGTGGATAAAGAAGTTGGGAGGAAATGAAATTATAGTTGAAGTGTAATTTTCCTTGCAGGTAAAATTTTGGATTTGTCAAAAATGCAGCCGTTATGCTGTCGAAATTTTTCTAAAATTATTTTAAACAGATTTACGAAAATTTTTATCACTTCCAACTATTTTAAAGAAAATCAAATTCTTAAATTTAAACGATAAACCAGCTAAGAAAGTATTAGGATTCGCTTCTCGGGTTTCTACAATCCGACGAGTCGGGTTTAGGAAGTCCGTTGAAGTGCCCGGTGGGATCCTCTAGACAAGAGCTTAGATAAGGTCTGGTTAGGGTCCTGTCACAAAATCACCTGCTAAGACACCTAGTAGAATATACACACTACACGAAAGCAAAGGCATTAGTTCATTATATAAGGTAATATGAAGTATAATTACATAGTGATTCATAAACTTAATTAAATACCAAATCTTTGGTTTTGAAAACCTTTCTTTCTAAAAACACCATGTATACCCTTAATGTACTCTAACCATCACGTGGCGATTTCCGACCGACACCAACCATGAAGCTATTGAGATATCTTAGCTACTACGAGCGGAATTTACTGCATCGCCAACATAGTGTGAGACGATCTCAAATCTGAGCAACTACAATGCGGAATTTTCTGCATCATCATTGTAGTGCTATGTATGAACTATAACTCTGGGCGACTGCGAGCGAAATTTTCTGCATCGCAACGCAGTGCCTATAATAACTACATGCGGAATTTTCTGCATCGTAATGTAGCGCTAGATACTCTAAAAAACTGAGCAACTACGGACGGAATTTTCTGCATCGCCACGTAGCGCTAAATCTCATATAAACAAAGGGTATATACATAGTTTTTCAAAACTCTTTTCTATTAGGTACATTTAGCACAAAAATTGATTTCCTTCCAAATCTTTAACTACAATTCTTTAGTCGAATCTTTTCAAAACAACTTCGTTTAAAAACTCTTTTCAAGATCAGATGTAGGGATCATTTTTCAAAGTTTAACTCATCATTTTTAAAAAGAAATGGAACTACATAACTCATAATTGAAAATATAGATAAAGGAAATTTCAAGTGATAAGACACTTACCTCAAGTCAAGCAAACTATATCCATCAACGATCCTCCCGTGCTCCAGTAGTCTGCTCCTCACCTACATAACATAATCTCGCTCAAAACCTTACTAAATCATGCTATTCCAAAACATTGAATAACGGTTTTCATAAAGTTTTCTATCGAAAACCTTTTTTCCTACAACCTTCTCATCTAGGTTCTAACTCGACCAATGCTCTAAGATTTCGATTTCTTTTTACAAACTCTATTTATTTTCACCTAGGGACATCCCGGTATGTTCGAATTGGTCGCAGGAAGCTTGAAACAAAATATCACCGTTTTTAACCTCTTTGTTACTGAATGGTATACACAACCCAATCCATGGGCTTTTCACTTCCGTTTCTTCGTCGAAGCTTCCCACACCATTTATTTATCAATTTAGTACTCCAATAATCACATTTGACCTTCAAGACCCACCAATTCCTTCATACTTTTCAACCAACTTTCACAACTACATATTTACATTATTTAGGCTATAACTTACTCAATTTTTATCCAAGCCTTTCCCTTCAAATTTCTATGGTTTGCTATGATATTTATACATGTTTTGAGGTTTAAAACAACTCTAATTAAGCTCAATTAGTGCAAGTCTCTATAACCTCTTCAAATGTCTATTCTTTCATTCTACTATCATTTTATTCTTTACTAGTTTGTGTGCTATTCATGCACCCATGTATATCCATTTTAATTACCTTAATTCCTACTCACTCATGCATGTTTTTAGGACCCTAAATACATCATAAACACCAACAAAACACATGCATAAGCTGATGCCCTTTATCAAGCCGAAATGCACAAACAATCCAATCTAGTTTCCTTTTTCGATTCTAACTCTCCTATATGTTTTTCTAAAGTTAATTATGCATGATTTAGAGCTCAAAGAGATTAAAGCATAATAGTATTCACACACTCTCCCTTTGGCTATGACACACACACATGCACCCACATGTTGTTCTTTTTAATTTTTCAAGTTATACTTCTTTCAAACATTTTATCAAACAAGTTATAGGTAACCTATTCAATTCTTCACTAGTTTAAATCACAAGTTGGGGTTTCTACTACATAAACCTTATATTGCCATTCAAGCTTCTTAACTTATACCCTAAGCTTCCTTGTCACTAAATTAAGAATCTAGACTTGCTTTGAATGTCAAACTCTTATCCTAACCATAACAAAATCCAATCCAATCATCCAACATACTAACAAACCCTAACATCATCAAAGTGAAGAATAGGATGACAAACTTACCTAAATCTTGATTAAATTTTGCTCTTCTAGCTCAAATTGGCTTGGACACTTGATTTAGAAGCTTGAATTTGCTTTGGAATGACTTGATTCTTCCTCCTCTCTTTTCACTCTCTTTGTCGTGCACCCCTCTCAAGTCTCTCTCAATTTCCTTTTGAAATTTTCCTAAGTGTTGAAAGACAACACTTGTATATATAAGCATGCATTTATATAATTGCCCTTGAAGTTAGTTAGTTATTTACATATTATGCCATCATATGAAATTTAACTAAATTGTCTTCCAATTAAGCATTAATTTCATATCCTCCTCACTACTTTTATCAATTTGCACAATTCATGCAAATAATTTATTCTATTCACTTTTACATAATAGTTACTTAATTTATCATTGACCAATTTGCCCTTCTTTGATATTGATCTCTTTATTTATAGGAAAAGACTATTTTACCCTTTATTGGATTTTCTTATTATAAATATTGACCACTTCTATATTCTAACTTCTAATACTAGGGAATGAAATATCAAGAATAAGGGTTTACAAAGTGCTTCTTTAAATCTTTTAGCTCTTGCTCTTGTAATTGGCTCAACTGGAACATGCAATGGATCCTTTGGTAATGCTTCTTTATTCTCATCAACATGCATTGATGTTATATATCATTATGAGTGATGTTGACTTTCATGTTTTCTTAACTATTAGGGAGGGATCAGATTACTGCTTATACTTGTTGCTAATCTATTAAGACATGGCCAACAAACTTCAACTAACAGATCATGTTTGACATCTCTCTCAGATATTACCTCATGTTGTGCTTTTGACACTTCCATTAGGTGTCAAACTTAATTGCAAGCATCTTCAATTTGGTGGTTAATAATCCACCAAATTTGTCTTTCAAAGCTAGCCAAATGCCTTATGCCTTCTTGTATTCTTCATAGACGCACATGAGATCATCAGTCATACTAGACAATATTGTTATATGAGCAATAATGTTCTTTTTCTTCCAAGCTTGATAAATCTTAACATCCCTTCTGTGAGCAAAATTACCATGTTAAGGTTTAACCATGATGTTTATTAGAGTGTCAATGGCCTCTTACTCTTTTAGGTTGTTTATACTTACTACCATTCAATTTGTTGCCCTTATTCAATTCAATAATTATGATTTTTAAAGCAAATGTCATTTCTTAAAATGACATTTTTTCTACTTAGAAACTTATGATCTATATTTTTCTACATTTATACTACTGCATTCAATATCATTTCACTAAAATATTACTGTTGTTATGCACCCACAAATATAATATAAGAATCTTCGGATAGGAATCGAAAAAAATAGTCACTACTTACATCATCCATTTCCAAATATTCACATGAGCATATATATAAATGTTTCATACAAAATAGTCTTAATGTCATTTTCTAAAAGATTTAGGACACCCACAATTTAAATATCATCATTTGAAATCTTTATGACCTCGGATATCTCATTGACTAAGATGTCTATGATCTTCGGTATCTCATCGTCAAAGATCTCAATGATCTCAAGTTCCTCATCATCCGAGATCTCTAAGACCTCAAGGTCCTACTCATCATCAGTGATTTCAATGATCTCATCGTTATCTAATAGGATAATAATCTTAATCATGTTATCAGATAATTGTCAATGCTGTTATCTATTAACTACTCATATAATTGAAATTGCAGTTATTCAATCACATGCAACATTGATTTTGATTGGGTCATGAGCTTGGGTCATCTTGGATAGACCTGACCTATAATTCATTAGAACTAAGATTTTCCATCTTGATTTGCAAAACATTTTTCCCATGAAAATGCTTTTGCATAATTGTGAAGGTAGCTATTAATATGCCAAATATATTTTGCTTCATCCCTTCTAACTAATTCATAAATTGGGTATTTTAGATTTAACCAAGTTGGTAAATATTGTTGTTTAATATGCACCAAAATTTCTCATGGCATTGTGGTGAAGGATAGTTCAAATATCTTATATATAGATGACGTACGTACCAAAATTTTTTATTATAATTATAAAATTACTTTAAAATTTAAAATAATGTTTTTAACCTTATTAATAGCTTTATCATATGATGCTAAGTAACTTGTTCTCTTGAACTGAGATTTTAATAAGATAAAAGGTTTTTAGCTCAAAATATATTAACCTAAATTTTTCATTTAAAAAATATTATGACACGATATTTTAAAAAATTACTAAATTTTTCAAAAATATCATAATATTTTACAAATATATTTAGATATATACGGAAACTCCAATATATATTAAATATTCTCCAAATATGTATCGGTCCTACTAAATTTAGGTAGGATTAAGTATCACATTGATATTTAAACCTTTGGTGCGCAGAGAAATTTGTCGCTAAATATATCGACAGTCTTGTCTCTATTTTGAGCTTGGACTATCACTATCTGGCCAGTATTTATTAGAAGTGTTTTTTTATTACAATGGAATTCTTGATATCTACACATAATACTAATATTGTATCAAAGTATCTAACTTGGAAGCATAAATGGCTTAATCTAATTTTCGTGCAAAGACAGGTCAATTAAGAATGTGACGCACCAACTTGTATGAGATATCTTATACACCCTGTCACGACCTGGGCCCTAGGCCATGACAGAAACGTAAATATTAATTCATAAAAAAATATTTCTCCATTTAGATACTCCGGAGTACCAAATTTAAAATATTGAGAAAAGTATAATGAAAAACTTCAAACAATCTAAAATAATTCCGGTGAAAACACATCCCCACAGATATGCGAACACCTGCTAGAAATCATGGACTCATAACCACAATAAAATTTAAGAACATTTAGCCATGCAATCAGCTTATCACAATTAAGCTTTCACATCTACTTAGATTTCCAAATAAAAATTCTCAACTCTAGTGTCTAGAATACAAAGTTTTAAATACATCAATAAGAGTTCTCTCAATTTGGTTTCAAAACATTCATCCGTAAATGTCCAAATAAAAAATAATAATAATAATAATTAAAGAAATACATCACAAGTCCAGCACTTGATTCCTAGTCGTCTATCTACTCAGTCGGGTGGCCACTTAAATCATCCTGCACATTTCCTGGAGGGAGAAAAATAAAGGAAGGGTGAGCAATTGCCCAGTAGGATTTAAATCCCGATATGGTTTCGAAAACCACTTTCTAAAGTCATGGTTAAAAACCTGCATGGTCACTGTCTAAACAAATCTCATACATTATTTCATAAATATATATATATATATGTAAACCCCTAGTCTCGATCTATAACCTCTTAGTGTTAAAAGATGGATTAGAGAGGTAAAATAAATCTTTACATTAGATTAATTGAATTTCATGGCATTAGAGATTTATCAACTTAAGATTGACGACGAAATTCGTCAATTATAAAAGTTAAGTAACATTACAATAGAATCAAGTTAGTGTTAAGCTAAATCAATTCATCGATTTCGTGAATGTCATTCTAGAGTTTCACAACAACCGAATTAGCAAGAAAAAGATCAATAAAGAGTAAAGTAATTCATCCATAGATAAGAGACAAGTTAAAGAAAATAAAATGTTGAGTGCACGATTAAGAAAATTTTTACATTAGTTGTTCGTAAGTAATGGATAACTATTAAGCGATTTAAATAAGAGATTGATGATAATCAAAATAAATCAAAGGACAAGCTTGATATTCCATAGAACATTAATAAGATATACAAACAAGACACTTAGAGGCCAAGTGGACAAGTGAAGAATGCAAAGCTATCATAAAAATCAAAAACGAAAGTAAATCCCGTATAGAATGGATGATGAGGGAAAACGATGGTCAAACGAATTAAAAATGAGACTTAAGTGCCATTTTTATGAAGGTTAATGATATATATTGAACATTTAGCAAGATTTCAACAAGCAAAGATGAAAAAAGGTGAGAAATAAAGAAGAAAACAACAGCTGCCAGAAAATAAACAAAACTGGGCAGCAGTGAAGATAACAGAGAAATTGAGAGGAAATGGTGTAAATTAAAAAGAATTGGGACATGATGTAATTATAAGAAATGCTATTAGTATATAAGCAACCCTCGCTGAAAATTTTTCCAGCAAACACCACTCCTTCAGTCGTGAAAAAGAGAGCAGAACAGAAGCAAAACAAAAGCTGACCGTGAAAACCACAAGCAGAGGTGCTGGACAGCAGCAAGGAAAAGTGGAAGGAGAAGAGCCCATCCAGCCCTTCTGAACCCCTAACCTCTCTCTCTAAACCCTCTTCTAAGTCCTCTCAATCCTCTAAGCCAAGTACCAAGTAAGATATCATATGATCTTCTCCTTATTGTGTTTAAAAATACAGTAGAGCTGCTGGAAATTTTCTGGGCAGAAATTTTTTGTTGTGTTGGTGTTCTACACTTCAATTAAGTGTGGAACCCCAACTAGATGATGATGAACTTTAAATAGCATGTTGTTGGGTGTAAGTGGTAGCCTAGGGTTTTATTTATGGCTGCCACATATTTGATTTAAGTGAAAACAAAATCAACTCTCACACACACACCAATTAGTTGATTAAAGTTTTGAGTGAATTGTTAGTGTTCAAATGAACAAGTAATGTTTATGTGTGTGTTGTGACTATATTAGACAGTAAATAAGCTCTGAAATTAGAGGTTATGAACCCAAGTTTGAGCATAAAAATGATTAGAAAAGCATAGGAGAGCATATAGGAATGATAGAAGCTCAATAGAATTGGTTTTAACAATTTTGTCAATCCCGAGCTGAATTTTTAGCTAGGGGAGACCTGACCATATTTGGCTTATTTGGGGGTGTTCTACACCTCAAATGATGCCTAGGAACCATAGAAAACCATAGGTTTTGGAACGGATCGAATCCGATAAAAATTGTGCAAGTTATGCACGAAATAGCGCCGTTAGAGCTCTGAGAAGTGAAACGGCTATCCTAATGCAATTTTTATTGCATGGTTTGAGTTTGGTTCATCATTATAAGTTAAATGAAGCTTAGTTATGGAATAAAATCTAGCGTCGCTAACCCAAAACCAAGAGTTTGCAAAACGGGCACTTAATTGCGCCCGAAAGTGTCCAAAACGGATGTTTTCCTTAGATTTGACATAGCAAACGATAATATTTCTCAATGAAATTTGTCGTGTGACTAGAATGGGATATAAGTGAGCCGTAGGAAAAAGAACGAAGGAAAACAGAGTCCCGGGCAGTGCGTAGCAGTGCACACTGTCAAGGGCTGTCCGTTTAAATTAAAAATGTGATTTTTCGTTTTAAGCCTTCAACAATTAAATGGACCGCGTGGGGTAATCCCTAAGGGTCTAAAACTAAAACTTTTCCACAAAAATCGGGATTTAAGAGTCTCGGTTGATTTAGAAACGAGTTAGGAGCTATATAGAGAGAGTTGGGCATAGTTGGGAATTCCTAGTATATAGTTGAGAAATGGAGGTTTTTGTTAATAGTAATGATGAGAAAATATTGTGTAGGTGACGAGCCTCGTCGAGACGCTTGACACGGAGTGACGCGGCTTCGAGGTAAGTGGTTCACCACTTAATAGCTTTTAAATTGACATGCAAATTCTTGATGATTTTAAATGACTATAGTAGCTATATAATAAAGGAAATCGGAAATAATATATAATGATATAGTTAAAAGTTAAGCGTATGGATTCCTATGTAATCCATATGTTTCTAGAAAATGATTATGAGTTGTATGTAGAGAAAATGAACTAAGAAAGCTTTCAAGATTTTCAAACTAAAGTCATTTGTGCTTTTGCACTTAAAAAAAAAAAATTGATTATGAAAACCCATGTGTATACCTTAAAAGCTATGAGATTTAGCGTTACGTGACGACGCAGAGAATTCCGTCCGTAATCGCTCAGTTTATAGAAAAGTATAGCGCTACGTTGCGATGCAGACAATTCCGCACGTAGTTGGTTAGTTAACAGTTAGCGCTACGACGCGATGCAGTAAATTCCACTCGTAGTTGTCTAGAGATTCAGCACTACATTTGCGATGCAGAGAATTCCGCATTGTAGTTGTTCAGTGAATAATTTAGCGCCCTACGTACGATGCAGTAAATTCCGTAACGTAGTGGTTGAGATGCATTAGTAAGCTTCACGTTGGCGTTAGCTAAAATCGCTCGTGATGGTTAGAATGAGTCAAGGATACACATGGAAGAATTTTTAAAGAAGTTGTAAAACTCGAGTCAATAATGAAATCTTATGTTGGTGTATGTGATATTATATATCCTTATTGCACTAACCTCTGATTTATTTTGTAGCTCATTTGTTTTTATTGCGTGCCGCCGTCGGACGAGATCGAGACCTTTTGCTTGCATATACATTGATAGGTGGGCGATAGCTCAAGACGTGTATATACATTTTTGTAGTATATATTTAATTATGTACATTTTGAATTTCCATGATGTTGAGATTGAAAAATGTAAATATATTCATGCATACTATATATGATTCATATATGTATACTTGGCATTAAAGCTTATTGTTATGCTTATGAAAGTGTGATGAATGATGCATGATTGAGAATTAAAGAAGTTGGGAGGTGTATTGAAATAGTCGAAGTGTTATTTTCCTTACAGGTCAAATTTTTGGTTTATCAAAAATGCAGCCGTTATGCTGCCGAAAATTTTATAAAAATATTTGAAAGAGAATTGCGAAAAATTTTATCACTCCCAACTAGTTTAAAGAAAAACTGAATTTTTGGGTTTAAACGAGTAAACCGGTTGAAGAAAGTTAGGGTTCGCTTCTCGGATTTCTTTGATCCGACAAGTCGGTTTCGATAAGTCCGTTGAAGTGCCCGGCAGGATCCTCCAGACAAGAGCATAGATAAGGTCTGGGAAGGGTCCTGTCAATATATATATACATGCTTCCAAGATAGAAATAAAATAGAAATAAAACATCTAAAGTTTTAAGTCGAGTCATAGCATTTTTCTTAATCAAGGTAGATCCCGTCCCCTAGTCATATACCCGGTGGCTTGTAATTTCAATAAATTATTTTTGAAGAAGAAAACAACGTTTGGCCCACCGTGACCCTGGTAACCATATCAGAAAAATACCCTGCGCAGTAATACCCTACGTAGTGACCTCGACATAAAGTCGTATAATACGAATAGTTCATGATAGCCTCACATAATGACTAGGACGGTGGATCTTTACCTCATTCAAGTTACAAAAAAATTTAAATAAATCCATCAAGCAATCAATACAATATATATATATATCTATAAATCGATATTTTGAAAACCCTTCTTTTATTTTAAAAAAATTTCGGTAGCATAACAGCTGCTAATTTGGTAAACCAAACCTTTTGCAAACCTGTAATAAACCACAACATATTTCCAAAGCAATCCACAATATATTTCCACAATTAATTACTATACTTTCAAGATTATAAAAATTCAATTAAACATCAACTTTAACATAAAAATTTCTAAAAGATTAGGATTGAGCTTCTACCTCAATATGGGCTATTAAACACTCTGAAAACTTTTATTTCCAATACAGCTATAATTGTTCCGAATCAAATCCCCACCGTACGCGGTGGCCGACGGCGATGTTCCGGCGACAGATTCCGACGACCACGGTGGTGGGAGGTGCGGTTAGGTGAGTTTTGTTGTCCTCGACACGCTTGTCACGAAAATGAGGTTAATCGGAGTCAAAATTGCTTGGTTTCGCCGAGATCTATGGAATCTACGTCGCACAAACTTTCCAACAATACCAAATTTGACTAAAACGGAGCTCGGACGAGGCCGGAACGAGGAGTCAAAGTGGAGCTCGTGAAAATGGAAATCTGAAAAAAAAATCTGGAGAGAGTGAGAGAGAAAATGCTTCGGTCCAAGGGAGGAAGAAGAAGACTGGATATATAATCCAGGAAAATTTTCATTTGGCCCCCTCAACTATTTATAAATTACGACTCTAAACTAAGACTTTAAAAATCTAACTTTTTAACCCTTACACTTTTATATAATTCTCATAAAATTTTTCAATTTTACCCTTAATAAAATTCAAGGTTTTACACACCCAAAACCCATTTTTCAAAAATATAGAGAGAATTCCAAAATTATCCTTGAGATTTTGATTAATATATTCGTAATAAGGGGAAACTACACAAATCCCCTAAGATTGCGCAGATATGAAATGTTAAGCAATAATTACAGTAAATTACCTTAAATTTGAAAAAAAGTGACACACATCGTCTTCTGTTAAAAAGCCATTATTCTATCTATAATATCAATGGTCTCATATAAAAATAATAGATATTTTAATAATAAATTTAAATTTTAAATATATTATTTAATTAAATTTTTTTTAGAAAATAACAAAATCAATTCGTCATCATTTTTTCATCACTATCTTTAGTGACATTCTTTTCATCACCATCAATTCAATTCTTCATCATCATCGGTTCATCCAACATTTTCAATCACCTTACTTTCGTTACCATTAATAAATTAAATTTTAATTCATCAAAATAGAAAAAAAATGATTTTTTTTTTTTATTAACTGCACAAATCTGTTCTAGTTGAAGGAGATCTACACAATCTTGCTCTAACCAGAAGAGATCTCTATACAGTTGTACAAAATGTAATACTTTAATTTTTTATCAATTTACAGAGCGCCCATTTAAAGAATTAACCAACACGATTTTCTCTCTTAATATATCATGCTAACGAATTTAGAAACAACCATACACGTTTTCAAGGAGAATATCAAAAATAAAAGGGCAAATTCTAAATTACCCCTAAACTTTTGCATAAAAAAAACACCACGATCTTTTGAAAAAACAAATTTTGCACCCAACTATTAAAATTTTCGTTTAAAAAGTTGACTCTGAATACTAAATAACTTCTTTGCCACTAATTTAAAGTTAACTTAATTAAAATTAAATAAATTAAATAAAATTTATTCATCAGATCTTCACCATCCATCTTAAAGTGAATAGTGAAGATTAATTTGAAATAAAAAATCATCTTAATTTTTGTTTCAATTTTTTTTTTTTTTTAAATTAGGGGTGGGGGTCCACTCCGGAATGGATCTCCACCTCCAAAAATCAAGAGATCAAACATCATCTTCATGAGCAATCAAACTCATCCAACTCGAATCAAACCTATTCAAACATAATCTTCAAACACATTCGATCCAGACCTAACATCATCAATCATTTATAATATCATTCCCAAAAATCTTCATAAGTCATCAAAAATCTCCAAAATTCATTAAAAATCTCTGGGTTAAAAAAGCTCATAAAAAAATCATCCCCGAACTCATGGAACCCAGATAAAATTTGGGTCCCACGAACTCAAACATTTAGGTTCAAATCGAACCTGGGATCGTGGGTACGAATCAAACCTTAACTGGGTTCAATATGAACCTAGACATCTGGGTTCCATGAACCTAAATGCTTGCCATGAAACCTAATTGGATTCGATTTGAACCCAGATGTCACTAGGTTCAATTCAACCTAGATGAACGAGAAAAAGAAGAAGAAAAATGAAGAAGAAGAAGAAGAAGAGAAAACGAATAAGAAAGAAGAAGAAGTGATGAAAGAGAGTGATGGTCAACGTAGGAGGGGGTGGTGGTAAAGGTCTAGTGGGGAGAGAGAGAGAGAGAGAGGGAGAGAGAGGCTTTTTATTAAAATTTTTAATCTTAATTTAATTATATATATCTTATATATATTCTTATTTTTTATTATTTTATTATTATCCGTTTAATTAAATGTTTCATTTACCATCATACTCTTAACCCACTAACGGTAACCACTTTTTTAAATAGAAATTTCAACAATTGGGTGGAAAACAGATATTTTTGAAAGGTTGGGGGTGTGTGTGTGCCTTCTTTTTTTTTTTTTTTCTTTTTTAATGCAAAAGTTGGGAGGTAATTTAAAATTTATGCGCCCCCCTCCCTCGCTCCCAAATAAAACCCAAAAACATAAAAAAAAAAAAACAGAAACAAAAAACTTGGTCAAAGATAATGTCGGACCACTAGAGTGTGAGATAGTGTCACGACTCACCAGAATGAGGCTGCTGGCTGGTTTCACATCTGAAAAAATCATGTGTTGGAAATATATTTTCTTTTTCCTTTATTAATCTAATATTTAGTAGCATTGGCTTCTGTTTTGCCTCTTAAAAAGGAATTTTTGGGTTCTTAGAAAAACTCCCTCCCTCCCTCCAATTCCCACCAAGAACACACCATCCATCTCCAATTCCCAAACTCAAAACTGTCAACACAACTTCTTCTGCCTCCCGAGACCCTTTTTTTAATTAGCTCTGAATTCCAATTTGCGACGCTTGGACCAACTATTTCTGCTAGAGTATGGTGATCATCAACCAGGAAGCAGGAACCTCATGTTTTCCAAATCACTATTATTTTTAGACTGTAAATTAAGGAATCCAAGAACAATGACACTTGCAGGAGAAAAACTTGAGCAGGTCGGCTAACTCGTCACACATGTACTTGTCCACTTACTCATATTATATCATATAAAACAGAATTATAGGTGGACTCTTAGAAGGACAACAAAGTGGAGGTACCTCCCAACTTTAATCTTAAGTTGAATTCCAATTTATAAAATGTTAATTTTATTTATTAAATTTGACTAATATAATACATCACAATTAATTTGTATTCACATACACATATATATAATATATATAAGGTTTTTATAATCAGGTATACCTGATTTTAAAAAGTAAAACCAATCAATCAAATTCATATAGTGTATTCTCTCTCCTAAAACGAATTCTCTTTCCTATTTAATTCAAATGCAATGGATGAATTTGATTGGTTGATCCTCATGTTTTATAATCAGATATACCTAATTATAAAATAATTATATATATCACTTATAAAACTACAAACTAAATTCTAGATTAGAATGTTTAACCATTTATTGTATAAAAATTCTCAACATAACCGACTGTGAATATATTATTCAAAGTGTAAAATTATTTCAATTTGTAGTGAACGAAATAACATGCTATAAATCTAAGATTTGTAGTAAAAAATTGGCTGGATTTATAAAACCAAGAGTGTAAAATTTTCTCAATTTGTGGGGAACAAAGTAATTAGGATGATTGAAAGGCCAATCAAACTCAAGTCCAAAACAAAATAATAATAATAATAATAATAATAATGATAACAGAAAAAAACCATATTATCACCTTCAATTAACATTTGAATTTGTAGTTCATCTCATAATCATAATTCTTTACGTCACTATGAAAACCTTGATCCCACTTACAAACCACGTTATAAATTACTAAATTTTCTTTTTATTTTTTACAAGTCAAATTGGTAACGATTAAATACTACAAACTATCTCATTTTTACTTTAAATTTCATTATAGCAAACCCATCAAGGAAGTTGTGTTAATTTCATTAATGTGAATCATTAAGGAGGTGGTCAAATCAAACATTCTTCATAGAGCAGTACGTACATGGGAGAGGGAATAAATCACGTTCTAACTCTTAAATTAGTTTAAGATGCTCACAAGTTTCTTGTAAATTAATCAGCAATGATTGAACTCCAACTACCGGTGAAAAACTGCTGGGCCAACGTGTCCACACACGCACGTTCAATTAGCCCATTGAATCCAATTTCAGTCTTCAGTCAACGAAGGTGCTCAAGAAAAAGATCTAACTAAACCCTGCCAAAGTCCTAATCTTGTCCTCTAAAATATTACACAACACACACGCGCGCGCACAAAATAATAATAATAATAATAATAAGTTTAATAGTTATAATAAGTGATGACCTCGTTTTCTCTAACTACCATCTAAAATTCTAATGGAGTCCAGAGCATCAATTTTGTCCTATACAATTACCTTTTTCTCCCCACTAATCTTGTGCCCATGAACCATGATCATGATATGGGAAGGGTATTATAGTATTTTCAAGTAGAACACTTAATTAAGATCCCTCTTTAATCTAATCAAACTTATATGAAGGCCAAAACCCTTCTATTTTTTCACTACCAAACTTGCAAGAGTCTCTCTCTCCCTCCCTCCCTCCCTCCCTCTCTCTCTCTCTCTCTCTCTCTCTCTCTCATCATGCTTGTTCTTGATTTACCATTATAGGTAACGTTACAGCTCCAAAATCATTTTTATGTTCTTCAACAAAAGAAGAGAAAAATAGCTACCT
This sequence comes from Litchi chinensis, assembly GCA_019925255.1. Taxonomy (NCBI): domain Eukaryota; kingdom Viridiplantae; phylum Streptophyta; class Magnoliopsida; order Sapindales; family Sapindaceae; genus Litchi; species Litchi chinensis. Next base: position 30,210,190 of record CM034463.1, on the reverse strand, counting down.
GGGTGGTTGATCATCATCATGAAAGAAGACAACACAAGTTTCTGCAACAGGCACGTGAGAGACCCGTGCAGATCCTTCGGAAGAAGATGCAGCAGACTAGTGAAGGAGCAAAGAGCAAGGTTTTATATACTTAGAAGATGTGTCATTATGCTTGTGTGTTGGCACGAGTATGGGGACCCTTAATTAAACACATTTAGTAACTGTTACTTTTTTGGTTATATGATGAGGTTGAAGGGGGTGTGTATATATATTAGTATACACAACTAGAGGAGGGTTTTTGGTAGGTTTTTTTTTCCCTTCATATTTTGGCTAAAAATGAATGTAGATCGATCTTGTACTCAAACATATCCTTGATATAATATAATTTTCATGGAAAATTAATTCTGATCTCCCTTTCTTCTTTAGCTTTGTTAATTATTAATTCTATATATTTCCTTTTTTTTTTTTTTTTCAGAGAGTGAATGGAATATTTACATGATTTATTATATTGTATGTGTTCCACAAGTGGCACAATGTGTCACTATCAGATGTCTGCCCAGATAAATAATGGGTTAACTTTATCTCAGAAACTGTACTTTATCCGGGCAAAGGGGAAAAAAAAAAAATTCTTTCAAGAAAATTTATGTGAATTTTCATCTAATCGTGATGTTAGTGCCAAAGTTTCTAAGAATTTAAGAAGTGGGTTGTATTAATTATTGTTCCATTATTAATAATGTCTGTTAGCTTCTTTAGAGATAGCATATGGCTGGTTATCCATTCTTCCGGTCCTCTGATTTGACATATATTAGTAGTGTTAAAGTTCGCCATCTAGGTATTAATTTAAATTATTATATATTTTTTTCACTTTTTTATGTGTAGAAATTTGATTACTTTAAGATTTAAGGTTTGATCGAATCGATTAATTTTCCTAACCAACTGGCTGTGTGAGATGTGATGGAGATCTTTCTTGGTTTCCTTCAAAGGGAGAAATTGGTCAATAATTTTGGAAATTGCCAACTAGAATAAGTAGATGATAGTATGTTAGTTTAATGCTGACGAGTCAACTCAACAAGTCACTAGCTGAATTGACTCACCGAAATATTTCCTTTTGCTTTCTATTTCTTCTATCACAAGTGATTTTTTTTCCTTGTACGAATAATGGTAATTATACAAAACCAACCTTGTATTATCATCTATCCATCTTTGTGGACTATATCAATGTCTTTCTACTCTTATTGTCGATTTTATTAAAATCACTGAAGTAAAATTTAAAAATTGATATAAAATATAATTAAATCGTTAAAAATTAAAAGAGTTTGAAATTATTTTACTGTCTAAAGAGGACTAAAATCTTAAGATATAAGTATGAAATGATACGAGTAAATTCAAGAATAATAATTGAGCACACTTGTTAAGAATGTATATGATTAAAAATAATTTTATATTATCTAAATCATTTTCTAACTTTTAAAAAAAATAATTTACAATGATTTAATATCCTTAATTTTAAGTTTATAGAAATCTTAAAGTGCAAAATTAGTCCAAATTCTTATTATATCCAATAATATGATCTCAACAACTTCTAAATAACTTAAATATTTTACACAAATCGACCCAGACCGCATCACAATTCAGCAAATTCACTTCACAATATTTGAATTATATTCTAACAATAATGATAACTATAAGCTAAATAAATCAAATAAGTGAAAGGTAATTACAAAGTTAATTTTCTTAGAATAGAAAAAGGAAAAGGGGCTTGAGAGTAATTTTGGTGAGTGTACTGGATGGGTTGAAAGTGAGTGAACTCAGATGTCCACAACACATCCGGAAAGAAGAGATTTTAAATTGTTAAAAAGGCTGATAAATTCTTTCAAAAAAAAAAAGCAGAGAAATGAAATGAGAATATTGAAGAGAAAATGAAAAATTGAAAAATAATTAAAGAAAAAATAACAAAAACAAAAAACAAAAAAAACAAAAGGAGACAAGGAGAATCCATGGGACAGAGTGCATGACATCGTACACACTTTCACTTCTCACTTTTAACCCACTCGTGCGGTTCCTACCTTTCCCTATACATTCCTACACTAACTATTCAGTCTATACCTAACTCTCCTCGTCATCCAAACTCTTTTTCAATCTTTTCATTTACATAATAACTCATTTATGGGATTGATTATGGTACAAACAACAAAGTTATTTATACCATACAAACACATTTAGCTACTAATTGACAGTCAAAATAGTATTTCTTTCAACCTGCAGCAATTAGTACCGATTGCTGCAGATTAAAAATAATAATTTAATAAAAAAATATTAAAATAATATTTTAATAATAAAATAATATATAAATATAATATTTTATTATAAAATATAGTATTATAATAAAATTATAAGTATTTTAAGTTATTTTTAATATTTTAGTATTAAATTAAAATATATTATATTATATTATAATTAAAATAATATATAAATATAATAATTTATTATAAAATATTATATTATATTAACTATTTTTTATTATTAAAATTAACATTAACATAGAAGTTATTCATTCAACAACTACAACGTTCCTCTTAACAAGTTCAGTACGTCAACTTGTTTAGATAAACATGGAAGTTGTTAACTGAACAAGTTTGACGTTAGACCAACGTCCAAAGTTGTTCAAACTTAACAAAAAATGGTGTATGACGTCAGCAAACGTCAAAGTTGTTTTACGAACAACTCCAACGTTATGTTAACAAGTTAAGTGACGTCATCTTGTTGAAATCAACGTTGAATTTCCTTTGGGAACAAGTTTGACGTTCTGACAACGTCAGAAGTTGTTCAAATTTAACAAAAATTGGTGTATGACGTTAGCAAACATCAAAGTTGTTCTACGGACAACTTCAACGTTATGTTAACAAGTTAGGTGACGTCATCTTGTTGAGATCAACGTCGAAGTTGTTTTGGGAACAAGTTTGACGTTCCGACAACGTCAGAAGTTATTCAAACTTAACAAAATAGGTGTATGACGTCAGCAAATGTCAAAGTTGTTCTACGAACAACTCCAACGTTATGTTAACAAGTTAGGTGACGTCATCTTGTTGAGATCAACGTTGAAGTTGTTCTCAAAACAAGTTTGACGTTCCAACAATGTCAAACGTTGTTCAACCTAAACAAAAATGGGTGTATGACGTCAGCAAACGTCAAAGTTGTTCTACGAACAACTCCAACATTATGTTAACAAGTTAGGTGACGTCATCTTGTTGAGATCAACGTCGAAGTTGCTCTGGGAACAAGTTTGATGTTCCGACAACGTCAGAAGTTGTTCAAACTTAACAAAAATGGGTGTATGACGTCAGCAAACGTCAAAGTTGTTCTACGAACAACTCTAACGTTATGTTAACAAGTTAGGTGACGTCATCTTGTTGAGATCAACGTCGAAGTTGCTCTGGGAACAAGTTTGACGTTCCGACTGAAGGGAAAAAACAACAATTGTTTGTTATAAAAATAAGATTTAGCGGAACATTGAGTTTTAAAAATTTTGTTAGAAAACTCAAGAACCCTAGATCCATAAAACAATGAAATAAAATAATAAAACTAAATAAAGATCAAATCTTGTACCTTTTTGTATTGATCTCTGTGGATTGCTCACCACCTTGCATTCCTTGATATGACTCTACACCAAGAAACAAATGAGTGGGCACAATTATATAGAATTGTACTCACTTTCTATTGATTTATTTTCTCAAAAGAACAAACAATATATGTAAGAGGTGAGAATAGGTTTTAGTTTCAAAGAACGTAAAACAAAACCTAAATTTTAACTTTTGTTAGGAAAAGAAGTGTTATACCTATTTTTGGGACTGTAAAAATGGGCTGGTAAAAGCCCAAGGAAAAGGCCCAATGAGCGAGCCCAAGGGAAGAAGCCCAGAATCCTCAACACCCAGCTCTCAGCTCGCAGCTAGCTAGCTCTCAGCTCCTCAGGTCGCAGCAAGCTAGCTCGCAGCCTCCAACTCAGCTAGTAGAATGGAGCTCATAGCTCTTAACTCTCAACTCCTCAGCATCCAGGTCGCAGGTCGCAGGTCGCAAGCTCCAGCTCGCAGCTCTCAGCTCGAGCTCCCAGCTCCAGCTTCTCAGCATCCAGCTCCTCAGCTCTCAGCTAGCTCAGCTCGCAGGATGGAGCTCTCAGCTCTCAGGTCTCGTACCAGCAAGCTCTATGTTATTCCAGATCTCGAGGAGCAATTAATGCAGTATGGTTATGACAGAGTTGTTAGTTAATGTAATAAATGTTATGTCAGAGTAGTTAATTTCTTTACGTGTACTTCACTCCATTATAATCCCTCATTCTCCATAAATAGGGAGGGAAATTCATTGTAAAAAAGGTTGAAAAAATACTAGTGGAACAGTCACTCTGAAAAAACAAAATATTAAGAGTGACTCGTGGATGTAGGCACCATTTTTGGCCGAACCACGTAAAAAATCTCAGTGTTCCTTCTCTTGTTCTTCCTCTTTCCTTTCTTTGGTGTGCTTTCTGATTGCAGGTATTGGGCTTTGGATCATCCGATTGACCGAGACCAAAAATCGACGTCAACAAGAAGACTATTTCTTTTCTATTTATAGGCAACCAATTAGGGTTTTAATTAATCAAAATTAAAATTTAACCCCAAGTTTATTAAAATTAAACTTTTGCCCATATAACATAATTAATTCAAAATTAATTCATGTTATATTTTGTAATCATACTTGTAACCTATAATTAATTCATAATTAATTTATACCCGGTCACAACTAAGAATTGAATTCAAGACCTCTTATAAAATTAATTAAATAATTATTAATTCATAATTAATAATTAACTAATTAATAATTTGAATAATCAATATTATTCAAATACCAAACGAACACATATTTTACTACTTATGTAACAAATATAATTGGACGATCCAATTACAATATTCTATATACACGTTTCTTATAGTGAAATGAGCTATCAAGGGAACCTGATGGACCTACAGTTTTGAACTCCAATAATATCGGAATTATTAATTAAACTCTTTAATTAAATAATTCACTATTATTAATCTTAGGGTTACTCCACTAAAAATTTAAGATTGCACTCTCAAAACTATAGATGTTTTTATACAATCTGAAATTTTCCATGTCCATTGATATAATCACTACATATGATTTGACCCTCCACAAATAGTTCATAATTAGAGCTAGGTCATAATGTCCGTTATACCCCTCTAATTATATCTTGATCCTTAAGTACCATTGATTCTCTAATGAACAATATATTCATAACAACTTATAAATTTATCTTTCCGTTTACATATAAATAGAAAGTTGAGTGCTCTTATTGTTCAAGACCTGAATCAACCCTTAAAAGAACTATTTCTTTACTTTTCGCAAGAAGAAGTGGATTCCACTATTGTATAGAATATTCCCAGCTACTTACTAAATTATATTCCCAAAGTACGAAGTTATTGATCGAGCATCTATATTGATCTCACCCATGTAAATCAAAGGACATAACTCAATAAGCAGGAGTCCATAATACACTCAGGATTAAGATCAATTCATATATGATCATCTAGTTGATAAATATAAATCTCTAAGTTTAACGGATATTAATTAGAGACTCATGTTTATCGTGGTCCAGTCCTATATAATCTTTATTATATAAGATGCCTCCATTTCCATGTCACTACATGAATAGTCTCGGATAAAACTATTGTACCGAATACAAAATGGACCGCAACTGTAGATTTACCACAAACAAAGTACCCAGCTTCGTTTGCTTTCTACAGACTCTTTAGATTACTTCTTTCAAACTAAATCCACTTGTATATAACACTTATATACTTAGTTTGAAAATACATCAGTAATCAAGGATGTTTCTCATGACATATACAATTTTTGCAAAATATATAAATTGAATAAAATGAATACTTTGTTATTATTTATTAAAACCGTTTACATAATTACAAACTCTTAGGGCACAAAACCCAACACCGACAACGTCAGAAGTTGTTCAAACTTAACAAAAATGGGTGTATGACGTCAGCAAACGTCAAAGTTGTTCTACGAACAACTCCAACGTTATGTTAACAAGTTAGGTAACGTTATCTTGTTGAGATCAACGTCGAAGTTGTTCTGGGAACAAGTTTGACGTTCCGACAACGTCCAAAGTTGTTCAAACTTAACAAAAATGGTGTATGACATCAGCAAACGTCAAAGTTGTTCTATGAACAACTCCAACGTTATGTTAACAAGTTATGTGATGTCATCTTGTTAAGATCAACGTCGAAGTTGTTCTGTAAACAAGTTTGACATTCCAACAACGTCAGAAGTTGTTCAAACTTAACAAAAATGGGTGTATGATGTCAGCAAACGTCAAAGTTGTTCTACGAACAACTCCAACGTTATGTTAACAAGTTAGGTGACGTCATCTTATTGAGATCAACGTCGAAGTTGTTCTGGGAACAAGTTTGACGTTCCGACAACGTCAGAAGTTGTTCAAACTTAACAAAAATGGGTGTATGGCGTCAACAAACGTCAAAGTTGTTCTACGAACAACTCTAACGTTATGTTAATAAGTTAACTGACGTCATCTTGTTGAGATCAACGTCGAAGTTGTTTAGCTAACAAGTTTGACATTAGGACAACGTCCAATGACAGGACCCTTCTCAGACCTTATCTATGCTCTTGTCTGGAGGATCCTGCTGGGCACTTCAACGGACTTATCGAAACCGACTTGTCGGATCGAAGAAATCCGAGAAGCGAACCCTAACTTTCTTCAACCGGTTTACTCGTTTAAACCCAAAAATTTAGTTTTCCTTTTAAACTAGTTGAGAGTGATAAAATTTTTCGCAACTTTTGTTTCAAATATTTTTATAAAATTTTCGGCAGCATAACGACTGCATTTTTGATAAACCAAAATTTACCTGTCAAGAAAATAACACTTCGACTAAAATCTCAATTCCTCCCAACTTCTTTATTCCCAAACTTGCAATAATCATCATCATATTTCCACAAACATGCCACATCAACACTCAATTCTCAATTTATAAGTATGAACTCATGTAAAATATATCTAGATGCATCATATATATAAAATGCATGAATATTTACAAATATACAATTTCAAAATCTGAATATATGTTGCTCAATTACATATCCATCTCGTACATAAAGTTTTACATCATATGTCATAAATCGCCCACCTATATATATACACAACAAAATGATGACGTCCTGTCATCCGCGGTAGCACACAATGAAATATAAATAGCTACAAAATAAACAAACAAGTTAGTGCAACAAAGATATGATATCACACACTAACATGACAATTTATCATTTGTTTTGTGATTTCTTTCCAAAACCCCCATGTATATCCTTTAAACATTCTGACCATCACGGGCGATTATAACTAACGCCAACGTGAAGCTTACTAAGTTATCTCAACCACTACGTTACGGAATTTACTGCATCGCACGTAGGGCGCTAAAGCTTATCGCTGAGCAACTACAATACGGAATTTTCTGCATCGCAATTGTAGTGCTAAAACTCTGGACAACTACGAGCGGAATTTACTGCATCGCTTCGTAGCGCTAACTGTCAACTAACCAACTACGTGCGGAATTTTCTGCATCGCAACGTAGCGCTTATATTTTCTAGGAAACTGAGCAACTACGGACGGAATTTTCTGCGTCGTCTCGTAGTGCTAATTTCTCTATACTCTGAGCGACTACGAACGGAATTTTCTGCGTCGTCACGTAGCGCTAACTCTCATAACCTCTTAAGGCATATACATGGGTTTTATAATCAATTTCTTCAAGTGCAAAAGCACAAAACTCACTAGTTTTACATCTTCTGAAAACTTTCTTAGTTCAGTTTCTCTACATACAACTCATAATCATTTTCTAGAAACATATGGATTACATAGGAATCCATACGCTTAACTTTTAACTATATCATGGTATAGTTTTTCCGATTTCCTTTATTACATAGCTACTATAGTCATTTAACATCATCAAGAAATTGCATGACCATTTAAAAAGCTATTAAGTGGCGAACCACTTACCTCAAGGCCGCGTCAAGCGTCTTGACGAGGCTCCTGGACGCTGCTTACGCGCTCGTCACCTACACAATATGATTTCTCATCATTATTAATAACAAAACTCAATTCTCAACTATAAGGTCAAGAATCTCAACTAAGATCATTTTTTTCTCTATATATCCTCCTAACTTGTTTCTACTCAACCAAGGCTCTCTAATCCCAATTTTTGTGTAAAAGTTTTAGTTTTAGACCCTTAGGGATCACCCCACGCGGTCCGTTTAGTCGTTGGAGGCTCGGGACGAAAAATTACATTTTTAATACTCAACTTACAGCCCATAACAGAACAGGTGGTAGCACGCTGCTCGGGGCTCCGTTTTCCTTCCTTCTTCTTCCTATGGTTCACTTATATCACCTTTTAGTCACACGTAAAATTTCGTTGGAAAATATTATCGTTTGCTAGGTCAAAACTAAGGAAAACATCACTTTTTTTTTGGGCATTTTCTAGCACGTTTAGTGCGTGTTTTGTATATTTTCCGTTTCGGATTAGCGACGCTAATTTTTCTTCTATAGCTAAGCTTCATTTAACTAATAATGATGAACCAAACTCAAACCATGCAATAAAAATTGCATTAGGATAGTCGTTTCACTTCTCAGAGCCTTAACGGCACTATTTTGTGCATAACTTGCACAATTTTTATCGGATTCGATCCGTTCCAAAACCTATGGTTTTTTATGGTTCCTAGGCATCATTTGAGGTGTAGAACACCCCCAAATAAGCCAAATATGGTCAGGTCTCCCCTAGCTAAAAATTCAGTTCGGGAATCACTAATATTGTCAAAACTAGCTCTCTTGAGCTTCTCTTATTCCCACATGCTTTCCTATGCTTTTCTAATCATTTTTATGCTCAAACTTGGGTTCAAAACCTCTAAATTTCAGAGCTTATTTACTGTCTAATATGGTCATAACACACACATAAACATTACTTGTTCATTTGAACACTAACAATTCACTCAAAACTTTTATCAACTAGTTTGTGTGTGTGAAAAACAAATTTTCGTTTCTATGATTCTCAGGCCTATAACAGCCCATAAATAAAACCCTAAGTCATCATTTACACTCAAAAACATCTCCTCTAAGGTTCTATAACAATCACTTAGGTTTTGACACCATTTCTAGTGCAAAACCTCCAACAACATACAACAAAATTCTGCAGAAATAATTTCAGCACACTGCTGGAAATTTTTGTAAAGAAAAGGAAGAGTAAGCTAATTTCTTACTTGGTTCTTGACTTAAAGAGTTGAGAGGGACTTGGGAGAGGGTTTAAAGAGAAGATTTGAGGCTTGGATGGGCTGGAAAGGGGCTGTCTTCTTCCACTTTTCCTTGCTGCAATTTCTGCCCTGCAGTTGCACTTCTGCTGCTCTGTTTCTGGTGCTTCACTGTTTCAGCTGAGTGAAGGCACGACAATGACTTTAGTTTGCTGAAAACTTTCAGCCAAGTGTTGCTTATATACTACTCCTACTTCTCTAATTTGCATCCTTGCCCCATCTCTTTTTAATTTCACACAACTTCCTCTCAAATTCTCTTTTCTTTTCACTGCTGTCCAGTTTTGTTTATTCTCTGGCAGCTGCTGTTTTCTTCTTTATTTCTCACCTATTTTCATCTTTTCTTGTTGAAATCTTGCTAAATGTTCATTATATATGATTAGCCTTCATGAAAATGGCACTTAAGTCTCATGTTTAACTTGTTTGACCATCATTTTCCCTCCTCCCCTACTCTATACGGGAATCACTTTTGTTTTTGAGTTTTATGGTAGCTTTGCACTCTTCACTTGTCTACTTGGCTTCTAAGTGTCTTGTTTATATATCTTATTGATGTTCTATGGAATATCAAGCTTGTCCTTTGATTTATTTTTGATTGTCAACAATCTCTTATTTAAATCGCTTAATAGTTGTCCATTACTTACGAACAACTAATGTAAAAATTTTCTTAATCGTGCACTCAACATTTTATTTTCTTTAACTTGTCTCTTATCTATGGATGAATTACTTTACTCTTCATTGATCTTTTTCTTGCTAATTTGGTTGTTGTCAAACTCTAGAATGGCTTTCACAAAATCGATGAATCGATTTAGCTTAACACTAACTTGATTCTATTGTAATGTTACTTAATTTTTATAATTGACGAATTTCGTCGTCGATCTTAAGTTGATAAATCTCTAACGCCATGAAATTCAATTAATCTAATGTAGAGATTTATTTTACCTCTCTAATTCATCTTTTAACACTAAGAGGTTATGAATCGAGACTAGGGGTTTACATCCAAAGTTGTTCAAACTTAACAAAAATGGACAGATGACATCAGCAAACGTCATAGTTGTTCTGTCAACAACTCCAACGTTATGTTAACAAGTTATGTGACGTCATCTTGTTAAGATCAACGTCCAAGTTGTTTAACGAACAAGTTTGATGTTAGGGCAACGTCCGAAGTTATTCAAACTTAACAAAAATGGACGTATGAAGTTAGCAAACGTCATACTTGTTCCGTGAACAATTCCAACGTTCATGTTAACAATTTTATGATTTTTATTTATGATTTTTTTTTTTTTAAAAAATTTGATTAAGAGTATTTTAGTATTCATAGAGTTTGTAACGCATTTGACTGAAGGCACCTTCAGTCACGCCCAAGCGTGATGGGATAGCCTTCTGTCACTCTTAAGAGTGACGGAAGGCTTTCCCATCACAGTTGCCTTAGGTGTCGTTGAGTGTGACATGTAGGCAAACGTCATTATATATATAATTTAACATTTTTTTAACACCTAATATCCCAATATAAGAGTTTTTAACTAATTATATTTCAATTAATTTTTAGATCTTTTGCATATTAGTATTTGATCATTTCTTTTATCATCACATATAAATAAATACAGGAGAGCCTCTCATCACTCCCAAACATGACGAAAAGCTCTCCTGTCACGTCCAAGCATGATATGAAGCCCTCCCATTACAATTGTCTTTGGCGTGATCGGAGACTCTTCTGTCACAATTCCTTTGGGCGTAATAGGAGACTCTCACATCATGTCACGACCAAGCATGATAATAAAGTGTAAACTCCTAGCTCCGACTTCTAAAGTCCCAACGTTAGAAATTCAGTTAGAGAGATAATATATAACTCTCTATGTTTAATTGATTTAATTTCATAGCCTCCGAAATTTATTCATTTAGAATACGACAAAATTCGTTATATTAAAAAGTTTAGTAACGTTCCAATGAAAATCCAAGTTAGGAGATCCAAGATTTTAGTAAAGAATAATCGAATTAAAATTCGATTAAAAAGAGAGGATCAAGATTAATAAAATAAGCTTAGCATTTTTAAAAAAATAAATTCTAGCGAGACGAGATTTAAAATCAAACGAGAAACGAATTAAACACGGGAGACCAAGAGGGGTGTTGCCGTGAGAGAGCTTCAAGAAAAGGAGATGAGAATGAAATTAAAGAGAGTTGGGGCAAGATGTAAATAACAATAGTTGATGAGTATAAATGACAACACTTAGCTGAATTTTTCAGCAAATTTCAGCCCCTTCAGCCGAGTGATCGAGAGAGTTCGAGAGAGAGGGAAGTAGCAGCCGTGCATCACCAAGGCAGACCCGGTTTTGTGAAAGGAAGAAGCCAAGAAGAAGAAGAAGGAGTCTTGAGCAGCAGAAACAGTCCAGAACAGCAAAGAAGTCGAGCAAGAAGCAGATCCAGCGCGCCAGCAGCTCGCGCGAAGGACAGGTCGCGAGTTTGAGCAGAACAGCTCGCGTGAGGGGGATCTGAGGTCGTAAAACTGTAGTATCTGGGCAGCAAAGGAAGAGGACGAGCAGAAGAAGGAGAGGTGCAGGTCTGGTCGTGCAAAACGCACGCAAAACAGCACCAGACGCGAGCTAGAACAGAACCGCGACGGGGTGCAGCGAGTTGGTCGGCCAGGGAAGAAAGAACCTCCCAACCAGCCTTCCATCCCCTCAATCCACCTCTTAGGGTCCCTAGTAAGTCATCCAAACTCTCCAAACTAGCCCTAAGCGGGATTACAATTTATTCTCTTTCATTTTCTGCTGAAACAGAAATGCAATGTTGACAGCTTGAGTAATTGTTGTTGTTTGATTGTATTTTGTTGATAATTGCTCTTCAAATCTTGTTAGAACCTCATGTAAGTGTTATGGAACCATAAGTGATGATTGGTTGTGTGTAAATGATGCTTGAAAGGTGTAAATAGGGGCTGTCATATGTACAAACGAAATAGAAACAGAAAATGGTGTCTTATGCACACCAAATGATTGAGAAAAGTTTTGAGTGAAGTTTGAGCACTCTAATGACCAAGTTAGATTTATGTATGTATTAGAGACTTGAAGGGCAGTAGCTAGACCTTGAAATTAGATGGTTTTGAAACCAATTTCAAGCCTTAAAGAGGTTAGAAAAGTTAGAGAAGAGTTAGAGTTGCAAAAAGGGGGAAATTTGACAATGTTGGTGAACCCGAGCTCAAATTTGAGCTAGAGGAGACCTGACCATATTTGCCTTATTTGGGGGTGTTATACACCTCAAATTTTGCCTAGGAAACATAGAAAACCATAGGTTTTGGAACGGATCGAATCCGATAAAAATTGTGCAAGTTATGCACAATATAGTGCCGTTAGAGCTCTGAAAAGTGAAACGGTTAGCTTAATGCAATTTTTATGGCACGAAATGAGTTTAGTTAGTCATTATAAGTTAAATGAAGCTTAGTTATGGAATAAAATCTAGCGTCGCTAATCCGAAACCAAGAGTTTACAAAACGTGCATTAAATTGCGCCCGAAAGTGTCCAAAACGGACGTTTTCCTTAGATTTGACATAGCAAACGATAATATTTCTCAATGAAATTTGTCGTGTGACTAGAATGTGATATAAGTGAGCCAAAGGAAAAAGAACGAAGGAAAACGGAGCCCCGAGCAGCAGGTTATCGTCTGTTCTGTCAAGGGCTGTCCATTTTAAATAAAATTGTGATTTTTCGTTTTAAGCCTCTGACAAGTAAACGGACCATGTGGGGATATCCCTAGGGGTCCAAAACTAAAACTTTTCCACAAAAATCGGGATTTGAGAGTCTCGGTTGATTTAGAAACGAGTTAGGAGCTATATAGAGAGAATTGAGCATAGTTGGGAATTCCTAGCATATAGTTGAGAAATGGAGGTTTTTGTTAATAGTAATGAAGAGAAAATGTTGTGTAGGTGACGAGCGTGTGAGTGGCGTCCAGGAGCCTCGTCGAGACGCTTGACGCGGCCTTGAGGTAAGTGGTTCGCCACTTGACTTCTTTTTCAAATTCATGAAATCGCTTGATGTTTGAAAATAAATATAGTAGTAAGTAATAAAAGAAAATGAGAATGCTTTCTTATATAAATGTCAAAATGTGAGTGTATAGGTTTCTATGGATCCTATATGAGAATAGAAATTGATAATCAGTTGCTGTTAAAAGAGAATGAAAGTAGAAAAGTATTTAGAGGTTATGAAACTATAGAGTTTTGTGCTTTGGCACTAGAAAAATTAATAATAAAACCCATGTGTACACCTTAAAAGCTATGAGATGTAGCGTTACGTGACGATGCAGAGAATTCCGTTCGTAATCGCTCAGTTTATAGAAAAGTATAGCGCTACGTTGCAATGCAGACAATTCCGCACGTAGTTGGTTAGTTGACAGTTAGCGCTACGAAGCGATGCAGTAAATTCCGCTCGTAGTCGTCTAGAGATTTAGCACTACATTTGCGATGCAGAGAATTCCGCATTGTAGTTGTTCAGTGAATAGTTTAGCGCCCTATGTACGATGCAGTAAATTCCGTAACGTAGTGGTTGAGATGCATTAGTAAGCTTCACGTTGGCGTTAGTTAAAATCGCCCGTGATGGTTAGAACGAGTCAAGGGTATACATGGAAAGTTTTAAAGAAAATTTTAAGACTTGTAAATTATATGTTAGTATGTGTGATATGATATCTTATGATGTTATCGCACTAACTTGCTATCCGTTTTGTAGCTTGTTTGTTTTCATTTCGCGCCACCGCTGGACGAGACCGCCTTTTGCTTTAGATATATAGCTATAGGTGGGCAATTGCGAAAGACGCTTAGAAACATTTTGTATATGTATTTAATCATGTATATTTTGAATCTGAATGATGTTGAATTTGTAAAATGTAAATATATTCATGCATACTACATATATATGACTCATATATGTATACTTGGCATTTATTTATTGTTGATGTTTATGGAAATGTGATGAGTATTGCATGATTGTGGATAAAGAAGTTGAGAGGTTTTCAGAAATAGTCGGAGTGTCATTTTATTCACAAATGAATTTTGGTTTATAAAAAACGCAGTCGTTATGTTGTCGAAATTTTTATAAAATGAATTTGAAATAGAATCAAAGAAAAAGTTTATCCCTTCCAACCAGTTGCAGAGAAAATCAAATCACTAAGTTTTAACGAATAAACCGGAACAGAAAGTTAGGGTTCGCTTCCCGGATGTCTTCGATCCGACGAGTTGGTTTCGAGGAGTCCGTTGAAGTGCCCGGCAGGATCCTCCAGACGAGAGCTTAGATAAGGTCTAGGAAGGGTCCTGTCATAAAGCCTTCTCTTATGGTCTTTCTATCACTTATAGGCGTGATAATAAGGTCTTCTGTCACAACACATATGATAATAAAGTCTTCTTTCATGGCAAAAGTGTGACAAAAAGGTCTCCTATCACGTTTTTTTTTTGGCTTTCTTAGGACTTTTGACCCAACTACTTATAATTATCTATTTATTTATTTATCTTTGTTTTTGTGCAATTACAAATTAATTAAATTACTCATTATTTTGGATTTTGATTTTAACATTTTGTATTAAGTAATTTTTTTTCTCAAACAATACTAAGTATAGTTATTATTATTATTCGTACAAAACAAGAATATTATTATTGTCATACAATCCACACCCTAAGGAAGAAAGAAATTTATAATAACAACCAAGCAAATGAGATATATTTTAATAATAGTGAAAATTTCAAAAACAACCGTTCTTATGTTCTAAATTAATAAATATAACTTCAATTTATTTTAAATTAGTTATTCTTTCTAAATTTTTTAATATAATAATTTTAGTTTCACACATATTCAATCAATAAATTTTAAAATTTCAAAATTTCATAAATTCTAAAGCGGAAGCCTTCCACCGGTCATAGGTGTGTGACTGTGCTCACATCATGATATAGTTACGTACTTATTCCAATATTGGTGTGCAACTACACCACTGTTTTAGCATGACCGCATTCCTATACCAATGCAAACCTTTCATTGATCATGGGTATGCTTACTCAAATTCTGGTACGGCCGTGTGTTGGTGCGTGACTGCACCATTGTTTCAGCGTGGCTGCGCACCAACACTGATATTGGTGCACGGCCGCACCATTGTTTCGGTGTGGCCACGCATAAACACTGGTGTTGGTGTGCGGCCGCATCATTGTTTCAGCAAGGCCGCGCACTAACACTGGTGTTGGTGCGCGGCCACACCATTGTTTCAACGTGGCTGCGCATAAACACTGGTATTGGCTCGCGACTACACCATTGTTTCAGCAAGGCTGTACACCAACACTGGTGTTAGTGCGTTGCCGCACCATTGTTTCAACGTGGCTGTGCACTAACAATGATATTGGTGCGCAGCTGCACCATTGTTTCAATGTGGCTGCACACTCATGCCAATGCAAGCTTTTCATTGATCTCAGTGTTGGTGCGCGGCCACACCACTGTTTTAGCGTGACTGCGCACCCATACCAGTGTAAGCTTTTTATGGATCATGGCTGCGTGCTATACTCACATCTTGGTGCGGTTGCGTACTTACATCAGTATTGGTGTGCGGCTGCATCACTATTTTAGCGTGGTCACACAACTATACTAGTGTAAGCTTTTCATTGATCTCAGTGTAGGTGTACCACTATTTTAGTGTGGCCATGCACCCACACCAATGTAAGCTTTTCATTGACCTAGTGTTAGTGTGCGACCGCACCATTGTTTTAGCGTGGCTGCGCACCCATACCAATGCTTCTAATCATGCTTGCCTCATGTCACACACAAGCTTGATAGGACAACCTCCTGTCACGCCCAAGCGAGATGGGAGAGCCTTCTGTCACTTTTAAGAGTAACGGAATGTTTTCTCATCACAGTTGTCTTAGGCGTTGTTTTAAGAGTGATAGAAGGCTTTCCCATCACAGTTGCTTTAGGCGTCGTTGATCTTGTATGTGACTATTTGTCTTTTTTTTTTTGAGATACCGTTATTTTTAATTAAAATAAAATAAAAGTAAAAAAAAATTTGTATATTAAAAAAATGAAAACCACTTCCTCTCTCTCTCTCTACCCAGATCATCTTTCTCTCTCTCTTGTATGTGATTACAGTTGGTTGTGTTTATGTTGGGGTTGTTAGAGATTGGTTCAAAGTGTGTAAACCCAAACCAAATTTTTTATTTGTTATATTATGTTGAGTTTGTATTTGGTTGTTTTGAGTGAGTGATGTGAAAGATAGGAGCGATTGTGTTTTCAATTTTGGTGGAGGAAAAGAGTGAGTTTTGGTTGAGGAACATGAAGTTCTGGGTTTGATCAAACCTAGAACTTCATGTTCTTGTTCTTTTTTTCCTATCCGCAATTCTGGGTGTTGGTTTGATTTTGATGTAGTAGTGTTTGAGTTTAATGTGGGGTTCTTAATTCTGGGTTCTTTTATGTTTTGTTTTTTTTTGGTTTTTTTAATTTTGATTAAGGGTATTTTACTTTTTATACAGTTTTCATCACGTTTGATCACAGTTAAACGATCAAATGGACTAAATTGATGAATTTTAAAACGTTAAAGATAACAAATATTCAAAACGTATAAGTTTAATATTTCATTCAATGTTTCAGACTAAAATGACATTTCCCCTTAATCTTTTTATATTTAATAATTTTAGTTTAACACATCAAATCAATAAATTTTAAAATGTCAAATTTTAATGAATTCTAAAACAGAAGCCTTCTACCGGTCATGGGTGTGTAACTGTACTCACATCATGAGATAGTTGCGTACTTATTCCAATATTGGTGTGTAGCTACACCACCGTTTTAGCACGATCGCACTCTTATATCAGTGCAAGCCTTTCATTAATCATAGGTGTGCAGCTGCACTTAAAAAACTGTGTGGCCGCACACCAACACTGGTGTTAGTGTGCGGCTATGCTGAAACAATGGTGCGACCGCGCACCAACACCAGTATTAGTGCGCGGCCACGCTCGACCGCACCACTGTTTCAACGTGGTCGCGCATCAACACAAGTGTTGGTGCGCAGCCGCACCATTGTTTCAACGTGGCCGCGCACCAACACTAGTGTTGATGCACGACCGCACCATTGTTTCGGCGTGGTCGCACACCAACACCAATGTTGGTGTGCGGCCGCACCACTACTTTAATGTGGCCGTGCACTTATACCAATGCTATCCAATTTGATTTTTAATTTTAAAATGTAGAAAATATAATAACTTAAATTGGATTAAAATATTATTTAAAAATATTTTTTTATAAAATAATTTTATTAAATTTATTTCTTAAAAATATATAAAAGTATTTTTTATTTTATTTTTTATATAAAAAGTTACCCTTACAATTTAACTTTTGAACATAGTGTACGATGAAACTAAAATATAGTAATTTTATTTCTTGTTAAATTAAAATTCTTACTTGTTATTGAATTGTAAATTCATTTAGAATTGTTTTTTAATGCGAATTTGAAATGCAATTTAATTATGATTTATTTTTAAAAACAATAAAAACTATTATAGTAAAATTTTAAAAATACTGTGACAGGGGAATCGTGATGGGAGACTGTCCTAGCAAGCTTGCCTCTTGTCACGCACAAGCGTGATGGGATAGCCTCTCGTCATGCCTAAGTGTAATGGAAGTCTTCCATCACACTTGCCTTAGGTGTGATTGGAGGCTCTTTTATCATGCCAAACATGATGGGAGGCTCTTCCATCCCATCATGGCCAATGCTTGCACTAGTCATGGATATGTGGTTGTACCACTGTTTTAGTGTGACCATACATCTATACCAATGTAATCCAATTATATTTTTAATTTTTTATTTTAAAATATTGTAAAATATTATAACTAATATTGGAAGCTATCCTATCACGCCTGTGTGCGATGAGACACTTTCCTTTCACACCTTAGGCATGATAGGACGCTCTCCCATCATGCCAAATGGGAGGCTCTTTATTTATTTTTAACATTTAAGGGTATGTGAGACAATTCCTTATCACTTAATTCATTAATATATAAGATAACGTTTCTTTCTTAACCCTAATGGTTTAACATGAAATTAACTTTATTTATTCATAATTGTTATGATATAAGCTTTTGTAGTAATTATATTAACTTTTCATGATCAACCATAAGTTAACAAAACTAAAATTCAATCAAGCACAATGTGTATATAATTTAATATCATTTTTAACACCTAATATCCCAACATAAAATACGAATTATTATATAAGTTTTACATTAAACTTAGAATTCCGCTTTTTTATATTTATTTTACGATAATAAATTTTATCTATATCTCATATAAATAATAAATATATTAATTTATACCTACAAATGTATCCAATTAAACTTAATCAAATTAACAAAAATTTTCAAAAATAAGTACGAGCCGTAAATTTACCATCTCATGATATCTTCAAACTAGATAACTAATTTGTAATTTACTTAGTGTAAAATTTGAATTATTAGTTCAAATTAATGTTTTTTTGGTAGAAAAAAAAAAACAAATTGATAAAATATCCATGATTTCCATAACATTCGAATATTATTTTTTCACAACGATACCATCTAAAAGTAGAAGTAAAGTTCATAAACATTAGATTACACCTTATTTCACTTATCATCCAAAATCATAACCAACAAAGGATTTATATAAGTTATTCAACATCAAACTATTGTTTTACTTATCTAAAAATTAATATTGTCAAACAACCCTTTCTTCTATTTTTTAATAAATTTTCTTTCACATGCTCAAAATTCTAAAGAAAATAAACCCACAACACATCAAAAATTTTTAACATTTATAAAATAAAAATGGCAAAGTTCACTTTCATTCTCATAAAATCGCAATGTCATCAAAGAAAAAAAAATTCCAAACATTTTAAATTCCACTCTTACAGGTAGATCAACCTAAAAAATTAATAGATTCTTTTAAAGCATTTTCTACACACTCAAGCTTGACATTCTTTTGACCAAATAGGTCTACGTAGATGAAAGCTTGCCAATCCATATTTTACCAAACACCATTCCCTGCAACAATTTTGATGAAAATATGCATTTACATCCAAATTAAAATAATAATAATAATAGGATGAGAGATAGTAGTTCAATCCAAACCATTGAAAGGAAAATAGTAACAAAGCAATAGATGAGAATCTATATAAAAGCGCAATATCAACCACAACTATTTAAATAGAACAAGAACAACAACTGGCAATTGAACAAATGATACGAGTTCAAAGCTAGTTTATATGATGCATAAATTCAAGCTTTTAGTTCAACATTTCCCTGTATATCTAACAAATAACATAGATATTATGATTGTTCTTTCACAATATATACTATTAACTATAATTTAAGTGACAATGCTTTCAGAAGTTATATTGACCCAAGCTATAATTTCAGTGCCTAAGGCATCCTACAAACCGCTACTATCCTTAGCTAGCATACTAAGCAACCAAAAAGGAAAGAAAACATATACATAGCTAAGGAACAAAATAAATTTGTAAACACAAAACATGGTACTACTAACAAAATTCTAACAATTCTTGCATAACAATCCAATAACTTCTATAAAATCAAATTGGATCATCACTTGGACTACATTACACACCAACCTAAAAAGATGTAGCATCCAAGTAATTACCAAATGCATAAGGCATATAGTCACACATTCATAAGTAGAGAGTATAGTAACAAGTATTCGTACAAATTCAAATTCAGACCTAGAAAACACCCTAAAATTAAAATAAAGAGAAAAACTTTTATAATCACTCAGATTATATAATCTTTGACAAATTTATTTTTAATGATCAACATTTTCAGAAACCAAGCACTGACACAGTTGTCATCAAGGATGTTGAAATCTCCATTTCCTAAAATTGTGTCAAGAAGAAACATAAGTAATATACATATGAATTCAGAAAAAAGGGGCTAACTAGGTTGTTTAAATACGAGTGGATCCTGAGTTTATTTCTACTAAATATTGACTGCACAAATAGTCAAACAAGATATAATTAAAAAAGTCAGCTTAACATATACAAGGTTGCTTGATAATAATCAATCATCATATATACAATATAGAAGACATTACAAGAAAAAAAAAACTATTAGAAAAAATCAACAAAAGATCTGCTAGCCATTTATTATTAAAAAAATATATATTTAGCCTGAAAAAATAATCATGTAGAGCAAGATATAAAAAACTTACATTTTAGATCCAAATGGACTTTCTAAAACAAAACAAGCATTTGAAACTAAAGCATAGATATATAGAAAAACCAAAAAAGGCATAAAGGTCAAAATATTTCTTCACTATATTGTAGACATTATTTCCATCAGTTTAAGTATATTAATGGTGTGAGATGCCAAATCTGCAAATTTTATAGGATCACACTATAACCACATACAACATATTGTGCGTCTTAAGAAACAAACTAACAGTATTTTATATTGAAGAAAGTTAAAACAGGGGCTAGAAGCTTACAAGAATTCCTTTAAGATCATTTGAAGTATATCTATGGACAAGCTTCCCTCTCTCTCTTATACTATATCTAAAAACAAGAGAATGTAGACAACCGAATGGTTGTATTACAAGTAAAACAATTGGGAATGGACAACGGAAAATACATATATATATCACATACAATTAAAGCACCAACCTTCCTTGTGGTCGAGTTGCCTTCACAACAGATTCCTTACCACTATTAGATGTTTCAATCTCAGTTTCTACTCGAGCATTGTGTTTCTCAACTGTTGAATACAAACAAAAAACAGCTCACACTCCATACTTTTTTTTGTACAATTAAGTGCAAAAAAAAAAAAATCAATCTTTTCATCACATTATAACTTTGACTTCATTTCGTTCTCCTCGCTGACAACTAAAAAAAAAAAGGGTCATAAATTGAACCAACTACAAGTCAGTCCAGACCACAAAACAACCAAACTATCAAAACATACCACTTTCAATCTCTTAAGAATACTGTCATACTATGTCGTACTCGCCTAGAGATTCAACTTCTCTAAACCAACACTTGTTATAAATTTTCGAAAGACAAATTTGTAAGCTCAATTGAATATGATATTCGAAAGTGTCATTACATTTCCTATCTCTACCAATTTTCTTAGCAACCAAGCACAATAAAATTTTCACTAAATGGATCTCCGAAACATTTTTTGTTCATTTACTATGTATGTTTTCTCAACAAATTAAACATAATTTCACATCAACAAAATATTAAAAGACAAAAACAGAGAAAAGGAGAAAAACCAGTTGTGTCCTGCTTGCTTTTGACTTTGATGTGTTCTTTGATGCCTTGCTTTTCTCTCCTTCTTCCCATCCCTGCAAAAACAACAATCACATGATCATATTTTTCAATAAAAAAAATATATATCATAAGAACTGAGAACATAATATGACTATTTGGAGAGGGAATGCACCATTTGTTTCATGAGACGGAACGAGGCGACGCAGATGTAGCAGAGAGGGGCTTCCGGCACGACCATGAGCGATTTCTCTTCTTCTGCGCTCGGTCGATTTAAAGAACCACACTGCAAAATTTTCTCCAGAAAATAAAGGTGAGAGACTTTTCTTGGGAAGTGACGAAAAAAAGAAATCACAAAACAAAATCATAAAACCCAAAAAAAAATACAACTTCAAATTCCAAAAAATCAAATACAAACCGTTCAATAATCTGCAACATACTATTGGAAACTGAAATTGTTCTTTGATTAATGTATCCTTAGATCAAGAGAATGAAATAGAAGAGATAGAAAAAGATTCTGCCAAATCAGGTCTGGTAGCAGTTGAACCTCCATAGCCATGGCAGTGGCTAGAGGGAACAGATGAGAAAAGGAGAGGATTAGGTTTGTGTAATGTGTGGTTGTCAGAGGAAAGAGAGAGTTTGTTCCAGCCTCAACCGGTTGCCTGTTTGCCCCATTAAAAAATATAATTTTTTTCTACTTTTTTTTATAGCCATTGGATCTCATTTTTTCTTATCCAATGGATCCAAACTCTCCCTTGATGTTGTTTGTATCATACAAACATTTTTTTTGTACATATTATAGCCGTTTCCCTCATTTATATATACAAAGGAAATTTTCTTCGTGCAATTAAATTATTTATAGTAGGATATTAATTAATAACCTTTGATGAGATTTTTTTTTTGGGAAGGATTAAGTTAAAAAAAAAAAAACTACTCACATATTCGATAATGATTAGATTTGAACCACTGACCTATTGAAATTAACGAAGGAGCTTAATCATATCTATTAAGAAGTGGTGTGTTTTTATAAGATGTTATTTTAGGTAAAAACCAACAAACTGAGAACTAATGAATAAATTATAAATTTATTACTTAATTTGAAATTATTGACATGTAGAATAACTTTTTATATGTTTATTATAATTTGACTACCTAACCATCAATTTTAAATTTGAGCTATATCAAAAGGGTAAAAAGACTATTTTACTTTTTTTTTTAATTACTTTTATTTAATAAAATAAAATAAGATAATTTTAAAAATTATAAAAGACAAAAACTATGTATTTTTAAAGCTCCATCGAGTGTCATATCACAATTATGATGGATAGCGGAAATCATCAACAACCTAGCATAATATAAGCCTATTAACATCAACAGCGATGGAGATGAATAATCGTCATCTTCAATCCATTATTATCATCAACCCATCATCATCAACTCGTCATCATTTTCAATCCATCATCCTCATCGGCATCAACAATAATGGAATCCTACAACAATCATTCAAACCCAACATAAAGGCATTTGGTTCTTATTTGAAGTGAACAGAGCAGTGTCATTGGAGAGGGTAGTGAGGTGGTTGTAGGAGGAATCAGAAAAGGAGTTAGAAGAAGAAATGAGGTTGAGGTCATGGATGCAAAGAGGGTAGAGGAGAGAAAAATTTCTAAGTGACTAGAAACCTAAAAATCTAGGCTTCCAAGGTTGTTGAAACCCTAAAATCTGGGTTTCCAATGATAAAAAATCCATAAATCTAGGTTTGTAAGGTTGTTGAAAACCCAAATTTTTTGCTTTGTAATGACTAGAAACCCAAGGGTCTTTAATGATGAAGACCTTTAGGTTTCAATCATTGACCTCCACCGCTGGTCAAAGATGGAGATAGAGGGATTCTATCTTCATAAATTGATAGAGATTCAATCAGATTATATGTTCAATTTTTTTATTTTTAAAATAATAACAGTTTTTTTAATTGATATCTACTATCATTTTTTAATCTTAATTTTATCAATTACCTTTTTTAGTTTTACTTTTTTTAATTTCTTCGTTATTTAAAATTTATTTTAAAAGACATAAAAATAAGTTGAAAAATAAAAAATATCTCAGAGTTGTTAAAAGTTGACTAATTTAAATTAACAGGGTAGTTAAATTATAATAAAAATACAAAGTTTACTCCACCTTTATAAATAATTTGAAACCATGTAGCTAGCTTGTAATTTACTCTAGATAATAAATATTTACTTTACCCTTAAATTTTTTATTATTGATAAAAAATAAACTTTTAACTATTTTTCACAATTGTTTTGGACTATTTTACCATTAAAGTATATAACAATTAAAAATAAAATTAATTGGGCGAACCAACAAGTTTAAATTTATCTTAGATAATATAAATTATATTTTACTAAGATATAGCTTAAACTATTTTTTTTTTCACTAAAAAAATTAATCATTCTTTTTTGCATTGAAAATGTTTTTGTTTAGGATAAAATTAGCTCCCCAAGGGCCAATTAAATTCGAACATAGAAACCAATTGGTTGATTTCTAAGGAAAACTCACAAGGATGAGCCCAATAAGAATAAGGCCCAAATCTAACCATTAAAAAAGCAAAAGAGCAGGAAGGAACAAACTAGCCTTGCCAAGAGGTGGGAAGAAAGGCCAAAGGAAAAATCAATTTAGAAGGATCAAAATGAATCCCCTCGATCAATGAATCTCCCTATGTCATTAAAGGAGTAAGAAGAACCAAGCCTAGTGTTGACATTATGCAGAAGTTGCAAGTGTCAATATCTAGACAAAAAAAAGGCAGGTTAACAGCGTATCACATGTCTCCATGATCATAGGGACAAATGAGAAGGAAGCACATGTCCCTTATGCTTGAACCAACGAGCATAAGACAAGGAAAGGGAGAAAGTGATTGGATAAGGGGAAGACAAGTACCAAGGTGCAAAGATGTAAGCAAAGGGGATGTTGAAGAAGAGTTGAACTTAACAAAAAGGCGGAGAAACAAACCCAAAAAGGGAGGAGGAGCATATAAAACGAGATAACTATTTATAAGGAGGTAAGTAACTCTTGAACAAAGGGATACCCTAATGTGCAAGGAGACTCTTCTGAGAAAAATTCTTACAAACATTAGGTTCTGTCGTAGGTTCTACTCATTAGATATAACTGTTTTCCTTCCCTTAACCATTACTTCTGGGATGCTTTTGGCTCTAAGCCAAGGAGTTTGCCCCATAAAAATCCTACTGACTTGAGCATCGAAAGGTTTTGTCAATAAAGCATCGATGAACCCTGACCTCGTTTCTCTATTTTATAGGTAGCCAAGGGAAGAAACAATTCACCAAAGGAAGGAACAACTCGCGTATGGGGAGGAACGATTCGCTTGAGGGAATGAATTCCCTTAACTGAACGAGTTCAAGTAGTTGGAGGGAACTGATTTTATATTCCTTGTTCTTCTTAGTCATGTGTAGCTTATAGCCTTTAATATTTATTATTGACCTCCTTTATTGAGGGGATTCAAATTTCTATTCCTTTAATTTGTATTTAATTCATAATTCTCAATATCATTATTAATGCAATTTCTGTGGTCGATTTCTGCATCAATAGTTGGCATTGTCTGTGGGGAATGGTATGAAAACTCTGTGACCTATAAAAAATAAAAAAGGAAAGTGCAAGCTAAATAAAGAAAGAGCCTGGATGACAGATCAAGCAGGGTCAAGTATCGAGGGACTCATGGTTATGGTGGTAGAGCACGACACAGTGGTGCCCAAGGAGGAGGTCTCAAGAGAAAGAGTTAAAACCACCAGGGCTAAGGCAGGAGAGACTAAGGGAAATGATATGGATGAGGCTACCTAAAAGCATGCAAAGGTTGTTGAACTAGAGCAAGGGATGCAGACAATCACCCAAAAAGTGAAAAAATGGGCAGATGGATAATAGCAACTATGAGAAGAGGTAACCCCCAGATGCTACATACCATCTGTCATGCCATCGGAGCTTAAACCAGGGATGCACAGGATAACGTCTTAAAAACCCTGTGATTCCAGTATGACCACCTTCGGCTTGAGAACAAGGGAGATCAATAAGAAGTGAACTGACATATAACAATTATGAGAAAGAAACCCGAGGTGAGCATGAGATTACAAATCCTCCTCAAAGAGTACGAAGAGCACCCTCATGGAAACTAGTGGCTTAAGCATTATTGAGAATGCTAGGAGAAAGGAGCAGCAACCAATGAAAAACCTCAAATGTTTGCACAAAGGAGTAGATCATGCTCCAAGGCCCCCAGAGGAGCCCATCCATGCTATTAGGATCCATGAATAGCTACGAGGCAGCATAGGTAAAGAGTGCCTTATAGGGGATTTAAAATGCCTCAGCTAGAATCCTAAAAAGGACAAATAGACCTCATGGACATAGAGAATTTGCATGAGCAAATGCTTATTTAAGGAGTCCCAGATGATACCATATGTTAGATATTCTCCATCATTATGGAAGGACTTGCTAGGGATTTGTTCAAGTGTCTCCTAACGGAAAGCATAATCTCTTTCATGGACATTACCAATGAGCTCATCACATAGTTCCAAAAGGTGAAACTGATGGGTCCTTTCCTTATATACTTTAAGCAGCCCGCCGGTAACTCCAAGGTAGTCCTCCAGTCGACATCTGATCCAGTTGGAAAGTTTCCGTGAAACTAAGCCGTTTACTTTTATATGAGAAATCTACTATAAATTACTTAAACTCTCTTTTTGATTGAAAATAGGTGGGAACTTTTTCATTTTTACATATAATTGCCAAATCAATTTTATCAAAATTTTGGCAACATGACAGTTATATTTTTGAAAATCCCACCTTGCAAAGTTTCATAAAAAAATTTATACACTTCTAATTTCAAACAATTCTCAACTTCTGGGCTTCCAGCCCTCTCATTTTTCCACAACCAACCACAAGCATATTTTCACATAAAATATATTTAAATTCACAAACTTAGCAACCCGATAATGTAAAAACTTAAATTGCAATGTAACATTCAAACATTTCAATATTATGCACGGATATAGTTATATATATACAAAACATACATTCTTTTACATACAAAAATGTTTATACAAATTTTCAAAATTATTTATGATAAAAAATATAGGATCACAAAAGCACACGACTAAGTACATCTACTCTCGAACTGGAGTTTCTGCTGCTGATGTCCCAACACCTATACCTGTCCTTGGGGAGGTTTTATTTATAAAACATAAACTAAAATGAGCTATGCAAGCTCAATGAGTGTCATATTTTTCTTAAAAAAAGCTGCGTTTTCTAAAATAACCTCCCAAAAATTTAAAAATCGTTTCTTGAGTAGTTTATTAAACAAAAATAAGTTTCCTAAAACATTTCATTGAAATAAAATACAATGATGACATTCAATAACAATATGATTTATACTATATAAATAAAAGGAAATGAAATAGTATGTAATGAGATAAATCTTTTTAATTTCATAAAACTATTTTGAATTATTTTTCAATTCTAAACAAGATAATTTCATAATTTCATTTCACATTGTAAATCGTAAAAAGTAATAATAATATAAAAACTATATTCGTGAAAGAGCCAATCACTAGTGCTTGAATACCACGTAGTACCCTAAGTATGGATCAGCCCGATTCGGCTAGTCAGGCCTTGTGCCCCAGCCCCGGCGCTATCCTGACCGATGAGAGCAGAATTATCCATTGCTCACATAAAGCTAGCTACCTTATATACCCAGTTCGTGCATGGACGACACACTAAACAGGACTAACTAATACAATCCCTCCTACTGTTAGTGACAGACACCCCTGACACAGCCCATACACGGTTTGGGTATGTTGATCAGTAACATGTAACTGGGTGGGATGAAACCACCATCCCCAGTGGGTAAAAACTAGTATCATGGGCTTATAAAACCGTTTTCAGTACATGTCATTTTCCTACCGTGAAAAGTTTCATACTTTGTATAATCTTTCTAAAATTCATAAAAGAGATTCTTATATTAAACTTATGTATAATAAAGCCAACTTCCTATCATTTAAAATATAAGTTTTCGTGCAACATATAAAATCATGATGAATGAAAATTTAAAATCATTCAAAATATTTTAGTGAGACACTCACCTAGTATTCGCCCACAAATTTTTTTTGATTTACGGTTCCTTCGTTCGTGATATACCTACACATGAACATATCCTATATTTAGGTGACTGACAAGCCCCTATCCCTAAGCAGCCTGCTCGGCAACCCTACGATAACCTTCCAGTCGATATCCCATCCAACTAAAAGATTCCCGCAGAGCTAAGCCGTTAATTTTTCAAATCTTTTTAAACTTTTTCACTTCTAGCGGAAACGTGGGGAAATTTTTATATATATATTTTTATTTAAAAATTGCAAAATGGTTTTATAAAAATTCGGGCAACATAACGACTATTTTTTGATCGTGCCACCCTGCAAGTTTAAAAACTTTCAACACTTCTAAATTTCAATCATCATCTCCACTACCAATCTGGACCTTCGGTCCATTTTCCAAAACAATTTCCTAGTCACAAATTCTAATTCAAATCGAATCGATTTCAACACTTTAGAAATAAATATTCATTCTCAAGATCAAAGACTTTAAATCACAAATAAACATTTCAAAATTTCATATGCATACGAAAGATTATAGAGTCATTTTAATTTCATTAAACAATACGTTACCACAACCGTGGTAAAGCTTATAAAACTTACAATCCAAAAGTATATATATACAACATAAAATTATATACAATTCAATTTTTATAAATGCGAAATGCAATGTACATGACTTCATAGAATCTTTAACTTCTCTAGCCCATATATTCTGAGGAAGGGGAGTGCTTATCCTAATCGTTGGTTCCTGTACCTGGGGAGGTTTTTATTTATAAAACATAAAATATATGTGAACTTGATAGCCCAGTGAGTGTCATGAAGATTCCTGATAGTTCTACTCATACAAAATAACCTCCCTAAATACTTTAAGAAAAAAAAAACATTTTATAATCATTAAAATGAAAAATCAGTTTAATTTCTTTGGAAACTCATTTCTTGATTCATTTTCATAAAATCAATTTCAATGCAAATAAATTTATGCTAATAAATAAATTTTCAAAAAAGTTGCATGGTTTCCATTTTCTATTCAAAACATCTATCAGTGGTGACAATATTAATTCATAAAAACATTTCAATATAAAAACAAGCCAACCATTGATGGTCTGTACCATATGGGACCCTATATTTGGAGCAGAATTGTCCTCGCTCGGGCCATCCCAGAATGTTACCTCAGGTAGGCTATCAATCTAGTTTTTCGTAGCAGAATTGTCCTCGCTCGGGTGAAAGCTAGCTAATAATATACCCCGTACGTGCATTGGACGACTCACTGACGAACTGACTCAGTTGACTCTGTGCGGGTACCTCCCACTGTTAGTAGGGTTAGTGACTGACCGACAATCCTGACTCAGCCAATGCACGCTTAAGGTACTCAACCCAGATCGGAGATCTTTATATCATAACTAGGCATACCATAGGTTTTAAATTTCATTTCATAAATCATTTTCAATTCACCAAATCCACATTTCATATAGAATATTTCTTTCATTGATTCCATATTCCATATAAAACATTTCCATATTTGTGCAACTAATTCAATAAAAACTCATTTAGTTTAAAATATCTTTCTTTACATATGAAGCATAAATTTTAAACAAGTCATAACTTATCAATTTACATATTCGTTTCAAAAACTATATGAATCTCATATAATAAAATTTCACATTAAATCTTATAAATATGGTTTTTCATAAGCATAACATAATAACATAAAATCAATTAGAATGAAAACTTTCGGAAATAATTTAAAGGCACTCACATGTTCACACTATTTACTTACCCTTTTTAACCTCCCCTTCTTGATATTTTTTCTTCCAATTCAATCACCTATGTAAACTCCTAGCTCCGACTTCTAAAGTCCCAACGTTAGAAATTAAGTTAGAGAGATAAAATATAACTCTCTACGTTTAATTAATTTAATTTCATAGCCTCCGAAATTTATTCATTTAGAATACGACGAAATTTGTCGTATTACAAAGTTTAGTAACGTCCCAATGAAAATCTAAGTCAAGAAATCCAAGATGTTAGTAAATGATAATCGAATTAAAATTCGATTAAAAAGAGAGAGTCAAGTGATCAAGAGAAAAACTTGACATCCCATAAGATGTTTATGAGATATATAAACCAATCAATTAAAAGTAAAAACTATCAAAAAAAATAAAATTAGATAAGAGGAAAGTTAGATTTCCACAAATAAGAAATATATATATATATATATATATATTGACAAGTAGACAAGTTCTAAAGTTAGAACTTCATTACATAAATAAATATAAGTAATAAAGTGTTACTAAGTGATTGAATAAGTTTAAGTGATAGCCCAACAAATTAAATAGAAGCAAAACCTTCAAAACCATAAAGGATGAAGGGTGTAGTAGCAATTAAGTAAAACAAGAGAAGGATTTTTGTGAATAGAAAAAGATGAATGCAAGAAATGCAATTCTTGAAAGGTGGAGTCTATAAATACAAGACTTAGCTGATAATTTTCAGCAAATACAGCCCATTCAGTCGTGAAACACACAGAAACCGTGAGAGCAGAAAAGGGCAGCAGCTGTTGGCGTGAGAAGCTTCCAGAAACGGGCAGAACCAAGGGAGATTAAGAGCAGAAGTGAAAGGCCATAAGAAGAGAAGAAGAAGGCATGAAGAGAAGAGGAAGATCAGCTGCTGGTCGTGCTCAAGAGGAAGCAACCAGCAGCAGCAGCAAGAGCAGAACCGAACCAGAAAAGTGAAGACAGCTCTGCAGGGGTCTGGACGCCAGACCAGAAAAGTGGGAGAAGAAACAATCATCCAGCCCATTCAAGCCTTGAATCCTCTTCTCTAAGACCTCTCCCAAGTCTCTCTCAACTCTATAAACTAAGAACCAAGTAAGAATCACTTCATCTCTTCTAGTTCTTGCTGAAAGTTTGAAGTAGGTAGCTGCTGAAATTTTCTGCAGAAAATTGTTTTGTGTTGGGTTGGTGTTCTACACTTCAATCAAGTGTGGAACCCTAACTAGGTGATGATGAGCTTTAATTAACATGTTGTTGTGTGTAAATTATGACTTAGAGTTGTACATATGGGCTGCCACACACTTGAATTTAGTGAAAACAAAAACAGCTCTCACACCTTCCAACTAGTTGATAAAATGTGTGAGTGAAGTTTGAGTTTTCAAGTGACCAAGTTATGTTTGTGTGGGTGTTAAGGGCTTGAAGGGCAGTAAATAAACTCTGAAAATAAGTGGTTTTGAACCCAAAATTTGGCACAAAAAGGATTAGAAAATCATAGGGAAGCATGTAGAGTTGCAAAGGTATAGTTGTGGTCAAAAATATCAATCCCGAGCTGAATTGTTAGCTAGAGGAGACCTGAGCATATTTGGCTTATTTGGGGGTGTTCTACACCTCAAATGATGCCTAGGAACCATAGAAAACCATAGGTTTTGGAACGGATCGAATCCGATAAAAATTGTGTAAGTTATGCACAAAATAGCGTCGTTAGAACTCTGAGAAGTGAAACGGCTAGCTTAACGCAATTGTTATGGCTTGAAATGAGTTTAGTTAGTCATTATTAGTTAAATGAAGCTTAGTTGTGGAAGAAAAAATAGCGTCGCTAACCTAAAACCAATAGTTTGCAAAATGGGCACTTAATTGCGCCCGAAAGTGTCCAAAACGGACGTTTTCCTTAAAATTGACATAGCAAACGATAATATTTCTCAATGAAATTTATCGTGTGACTAGAATGGGATATGAGTGAGCCGTAGGAAAAAGAACGAAGGAAAACGGAGTCCCGAGCAATGCGTCGCAGTGCACACTGTCAAGGGCTGTCCGTTTAAATTAAAAATGTGATTTTTCGTTTTCAGCCTCCAACAATTAAACGGACCGCATGGGGTGATCCCTAAGGGTCTAAAACTAAAAATTTTACACAAAAATTGGGATTAGAGAGCCTCGGTTGAGTAGAAACAAGTTAGGAGGATATATAGAGAAAAAATGATCTTAGTTGAGATTCTTGACCTTATAGTTGAGAATTGAGTTTTGTTATTAATAATGATGAGAAATCATATTGTGTAGGTGACGAATGCGTAAGCAGTGTCCAGGAGCCTCGTCGAGACGCTTGACGCGGCCTTGAGGTAAGTGGTTAGCCACTTATGAGTGTTTAAATTCTATATCAATTCATGATTATTCGTAATGAATATTGTAACTAAGTAATAATTGAAAATGAAAAGGATTTTCAATGTTAATGTTCAAGTTCAGCATATAGATTCTTATGGAATCTATATTGTACTAGAAACTAATACTAAGTTGTTATAGAAAGAGTAAAATGAGAAAGTTTTCAGAAGATGTAAAACTAGTGAGTTTTGTGCTTTTGCACTTGAAGAAATTGATTATAAAACCCATGTATATGCCTTAAGAGGTTATGAGAGTTAGCGCTATGTGACGACGCAGAAAATTCCGTCCGTAGTCGCTCAGAGTATAGAGAAATTAGCACTACGAGACGACGCAAAAAATTCCGTCCGTAGTTGCTCAGTTTCCTAGAAAATATAAGCGCTACGTTGCGATGCAGAAAATTCCGCACGTAGTTGGTTAGTTGACAGTTAGCGCTACGAAGCGATGCAGTAAATTCCGCTCGTAGTTGCCCAGAGTTTTAGCACTACAATTGCGATGCAGAAAATCCCGCATTGTAGTTGCTCAGTGATAAGCTTTAGCGCCCTACGTGCGATGCAGTAAATTCCGTAACGTAGTGGTTGAGATAACTTAGTAAGCTTCACGTTGGCGTTAGTTCTAATCGCCTGTGATGGTTATAATGTTTAAAGGATATACATGGGGGTTTTGAAAGAAATCATAAAACAAATGGGAAATTGTCATGTTAGTGTATGTGATATTATATCTTCGTTGCACTAACTTATTTGTTTATTTTGTAGTTATTTATATTTCATTGTGTGCCACCGCGGACGACAGGACGTCATCATTTTGTTGTATATATATAGGTGGGCGATCTATGATATGTGATGAATGTAAACCTTTATGTATGAGATGGATATGTAATTGAGAAACAAATATTCATATTTTGAAATTGTATATTTGTAAATATTCATGCATTTTATATATATGATGCATCTAGATATATTCTACATGAGTTCGTGCTTATGAAAAGAGAATTGAGTGTTGATGTTGCATGTTTGGGAATAAAGAAGTTGGGAGGAATTGAGGTTTTAGTCGAAGTGTAAATTTCTTGACAGGTAAATTTTGGTTTATCAAAAATGCAGCCGTTATGCTGCCGAAAATTTTATCAAAATATTTGAAATAGAATCGAGAAAAATTTTATCACTCCCAACTAGTTTAAAAGAAAACTGAATTTTTGAGTTTAAACGAGTAAACCGGATGAAGAAAGTTAGGGTTCGCTTCTCGGATTTCTTCGACCCGACAAGTCGGTCTCGATAAGTCCGTTGAAGTGCCCGGCAGGATCCTCCAGACAAGAGCATAGATAAGGTCTGGGAAGGGTCCTGTCAACCTACAAGTCACAATTTAAACCCAAAAATCTATCACATAACCCTTTTAATGCATACTCAATTTACAACTTCCCTTCACAATTTCACTACCATCAACATACTAGCCAAATTTTTAATTTCATATTCATGCCACTTTTCAGCCATTTCTCTAATTCAAGCCTCACTCAAACACATCTATTTCATTGTCAAAGTCATCAACACAATTAAATTAAATCATATACTTCAATTTCCATGCAATTAACCAAATATACATCCAACTACTTCTAACTTTACTTTTCCTCTTTCCATTAATTTTTATTAAACCCAAATCATATAAAAACACCACATAACAACCTCAAACCTCAAGAATTCAATTACATATACATATACCCTTATACTAACAAATATCAAACTCATGCAAAATCATCCATATCTTTAATTTCCTTGGCACCAAAGCATTCAAACACATCATAAACACCATTAAAACACATCAAAAGGATGAAATAACAAATTTACACCAATTCTTGACCATAACCACATTAACACCCAAACTTTCATTTCAAATTTTTCTTTCATTCTTTTGATTCCAACCAACTCAAATTCATTCCACAACATCATACCAATCATTTAAGCATTAAAAATCCACACAAACACATGTTTAAATATAACTTATTCATACACTTGTATAATTGCTCATCATTTCATTCCTTTGCTTTTCTTTTCAAAATTTTCATCTCAATCAACATGAAATCTCATAGAACTTCATCCAAATATTAAAAACTATCCAATTAACTAAACTTTTCCAAGTTAGGCACATACTAGTATATAACACAACTAAGCTATTCACTTCATTTCAAACTCAAAAATCACACCCAAATGCATCAATTAATCACCAAATGATCAACTAAAGCCTTAAACTCAAAATCCCTTAAATTCTATTAAAATCATCACATAAATCCTAACCCTTATCTTACTAATTTCCTTGACCCACACTTGCTTCACTTCTCCTTCCACTTCCAAGCTTGATTTGATGATGATTAACCTCTATTCAACCCATAAATTCCATTAAAAACTCATTAAATCACCAAACTTTAAAAACCCATGAAAATCAATATCAACTAACATCAAAATAAACCTATTTAACTTACCAATTCTTCTTCACTTCTTCTTGATTCTTTATGGATGATAACAAAGGTAGACAATAGGTGAAAACCCCCTTGAATCCTTGGCCTCTTCTTTTTTTTTTTTTTTTTTTTTTTTAACGGTCCCCTATTTTTTTTCCTCTCGGTTTTTGGCTCCCTCACGGTCTCTCCTCTCTTTTCACAATTTCTTCTTCTTTTGTCCATTAGTTGCACTCTTCTTCATCCTCTCATGCATTCACTTTATATACTAGCTTCCCAAAAGTCCAATTTGCCCTTAAAATTTACTCAAAATCACAAAAATATCATCCATGAAATCTTGCCAAGTGTCCTCATCCTTATCCCTTATGCCACATGTCACATTTGCATGGTTGCTTGCCCCATATGTCTATCATTTCTTATCTCTTTTGATTTGACTTTTCTGGAACGCCCGTATTCAGCTTTTCCGGGACTTTCTTGAAATCCTTTTAAAATTTACCGCGGCCTATATTCGGACTTCCTACATACTCCTAGTAACCTTGGTGACTCTTAAAAGTCATTCCATGCCCATTTTTGGCTCTCCATAAACTCACTAAATCGCCTCTGACGATTTTCAAATTAATTCTATCTCAATCCGGATCTCCTTCTGAAATGTTATTTGAGTTTTTAAAATATTTCTTGAGCATTTTAATACTCATTTTGACACTTCTCTAAATTTTCAAAAATCCCTCCAAGTTTTCGATCGGATCCAGAAACGATTCAATTTTACCTCAAACGGACTCATTTTTTATCCATTTCAGTTTCCTTAGACTCTATTATTTATTCTAGAGTTCTTCGACTTCGAGATCTGCTTTTCAAAAATTTTACTATTCATATGGATATTATTCATCTGAAAACCACTATTTCTCCGAAATTACCATTCCTTCGAAATGTTATTCCTTCGAAAACACTATTTATGAAATTTCGGATGTTACAGTGATGCTACGACCAAGATTATTCGTATTGATTTCCTATTCGAAATCTCTAACATATAAGCACACCAAATCCTTCAATCAACGCTTAAATTCGGATTTAAACATTAATTCGAATTCTTGAATCATTCTACTCTCATATTAGTCAATTTCTCAACATGCCTTTACATCATTCATTTCATAAATTTCTTGTCACCAAATCATGCTCAAACACTTGAATTTTTAGTGGAAATCAAGTTAACTTTTAACAAATTCATTTCTAACAAAGCTAGTATGCATTTGAACATAAGTTATACTATTTAACCTCTGATAATTTCTTGTCCAA
This sequence comes from Litchi chinensis, assembly GCA_019925255.1. Taxonomy (NCBI): domain Eukaryota; kingdom Viridiplantae; phylum Streptophyta; class Magnoliopsida; order Sapindales; family Sapindaceae; genus Litchi; species Litchi chinensis. The sequence continues at coordinate 30,174,571 of CM034463.1, read as the reverse complement.
ATCTCATGTTATTCTTATCATCATCAAGTCTTCATATAACCATTTAAACACTCAAAAACCATCATCCACCATTCCATACATCATTGGGGCCGAATACATGCCAACAAGCTATATGTATTTTTGCTTTCTACTTTAACTTTTCAACTTGAAAATTTTGGGATCTTTGCATGCATGAAGTTACTCAAATAGCTCAAACACCATTGAAACCATACCAACCCTAGCTTGATCATGAATTCATCCAACATAGTACCAAGGTTTTCTTCATGTTTTCCATGTAAAACCACACTCAAATCACATGAATTTCCATGAAAATAAAACTAATTTACTGCACAACTTTTAATTGAAATTTATTCAAGATTTCACCTAAACTAGTAAGCTTCATCATTCTCTATAAAACCCTAACTTTGCTTTCTCATAAATTTGAAGCTTAAATCTCTTAAATCCATGCATAAACATCTCACAAAAATCACATAAAACTCACCTGGAACTTTAATCAAACAATTCACCTACAAATCACATATAAACCACATATAAAAGTCTACAAAACAACATTCTTACCACCCAAAACTCACTTGTTTTTGCTCAATCCTCTTCCTAAGCTTGTAGATGACTTGAAACTCACTTGAAATGGCTTGAAAAATGATAAAGAGCAGCTGCTGGTTTGCTTCCTGGTTTGCCGACTTTCACTCTCTCTTTTTGTTCAATTTTTGCTCTTTTGATTTCATTTATAAATGCTTGACTTATATAGGTTTTAGGTGAGTTAACAAATGCCCTTAATTGTCATCAAATTTACAAGCTTGCCATTACAAATTGCCCCCAAACTAACCTAAGATTTACTAACTTGCCACTAGTCAAAATTTATGAAACTTGATTGGTGGAATTTTAAAGTATGGTTCCATTCTAACTTGCTCCTTTCTTTCCTAGTTTCATGCATACACTTGTCATTTTCTCATGCATTCTCTTCCTCCTTTTTGCCACATGTCATCTTCTCATGCACAATTTCACACCTTCAAATTCTCAAAAATGCCCCTAAACATATTTTTCTCTAGTTGACATAATAACGCCCTTTCATGGAAATTTCTTATGTAATAATTTTTCATGTTAAATTTTAATAAATCATCATACTACTTGTCGCATTCGAAATTATATTAGACTTATTTGGAAATCCTACTAGGATTCGGTTACGCATCTGAGTACTTTAAATTACTTTATTGCTCCATAAATAAAAGTAACTTTTACACTATACATGCATAGTACTATAATCGGGAGGATATGTTATAGAAACCACCACCAAAGGACCCGTTAACCCTACAATATGTCAAACAACTAGAAGATGTATTTGTTCCATTTTTTATGTTTGACTTTCCATTTTTCTTGGCACATTTTAGACATTCTAAACTTGATTAGGAAAGGATAAAATTGACTTCTTAGTTTATTAAAATGTCTCATACTTGATATCGAGTCACTTTAGGATTTTTAGATCTTTCTGCATTTTACTATGTTTTCATATTTGGAATAAGTTAGAAGACTTAATAGCCCATAGATTTCAAGTTGGAGTACAAATAAAAATTTTCTATTTTTTATTCCTAGTTGGATATATTTCTTAAAATAAATTCATTTAGGATTGTTAATTGGTAAGGGTATCAATTTCTAACTTTCATTGACTATATTATAAATAGTGGGTTTGTTAGTTCTTAAATCGTAGATATATCTCTTGGTTTCTAATTTGAGATTTCTTTGAGAGTTTTTTAAGAGTTATAAATTATAAGTTTAGATTTAGAGTGAGAGTTTTTTAAGAGTTATAAATTATAAGTTTAGATTTAGAGCGTTTTGGGCATACATTATATCTAGGTTTATGTAGAGTGTCATGATTGAACATTCTATTTGAGTATATACATCAATTTGATAAGTTTGAATGTGCATATCAAACGATTGTTCATAGATTTACTAGTGGCCTTGCTTCTTAGAGAGAAGAAGTGGAAGGATTTGTCAGGCTAGTGTGGCTAGTTAAGAAAATGACTTTGAGGTGATTGTAGTAGATTTAGAAGATGGACAAAGTTGTGGTGAAGATCAAGACTTGGGATTACTATTAGTTAAGGGTTAGGTTTTCACGCTATATGGGTTGTGGAAGAAGCTTGTAATTCATCTTTTAATGGTAGGGTTTTGTTCAAAGGTGACTACAAAGAGTTCTAGTCCCATGGTTTTTCCCATTTGGGTTTCCACATAAACGTTGTGTACATAGCTTCCTTCTCTCTACCTTTATTTTATTTTATTTTCATTTTTTATGCATATTTTAACAAAATAAAAGGAATTTATTAAACCTATTCACTTCTACCCCCACCCCGCTCTAGGCTCATTATTGTGTTCACTAGAGCCTTCTAGAAATACATGTCAAGGGATATTCTACACCTAATTACAAAAAGATTGATACGGTTAGGTCAAGTTCAATGGATGCAAATCTATTGAAGAATGTGAATTAATTTGATTAAATTTGATTATGCATTGAAAGATAAATTTGGTATTGAAGACCTATTTACTATGTTCTCTTTTGTGTATTATGGCTAGTTTATTGTTAAAATTGACTTCCTTTTGGAGTGAATTTTAGGACTTTGCTCCTATCGTCCTCTAGAAATTTTAGATATGAATTCTATCGTATATATATTGTAGAAATTGGAATTGATGTTAGGAAGTTATGTCCAATTTAGTGCACAGGGGTCCAATAAGATGTTCTGTTTCGATTTTATATTTTGAACTGATTATAACCCCCGAAATCACAAATTGCAAGTCCGAATTTTGAAACATTTTATGAATGATTGTCTATATAGCTAAAATTTCATATTTGAATGTTGAATATTCTAGAAGATATAGGCAAAAAAGCAGACTGTGTATGAATTTGAAATTTGTTGAAATTCATCTTTGTTTTCTTTTGCTTGAGAATATCATATATGGAGATGATGTGGATGATTATATTGAGGCTATTGATTATTGTCTAAATATAAGCTTGATAATGCTTGATCATGAAAAGCTTTAATATTTTTGCACACTTGCTCTTTAGACATATGCATGTTTATGCCATAATTGTTGGAGCAGTAATTAGATTGTGTGATTGTTTGATAATTGAAATCAAGATTCATATTTATCATACTCATCTTGTTTGGTACTGATAACTTATTAAAAGCATCATTCATGAAAAGGGCAACCTTTATGAATATGTAAAGCTACCTAAATAGGAACAAGCTACTTTTATAAACGTGTGAAAGCAATTCAAAGTTATATGATTGAAAAAAATAATATCTGACTAAAAAAGAAAAAGAAAAATGAGTATGAATATATGAAATTTAGGAGGAGAAAAAAAATTTACTTCAATGTGGTTAAATTTAAAATCCAATATGAAAGATTGAAATACCATATCCCTTAAAAGAATATAAGCAAAGAAAGAAAAGAGATGAAATGAAAAGAAAAGAAAAAGAAACACTTGTAAGCTTTGAAAGGTTTATTTTTATTAAGTCATCGTATGGTTTATGATTGATTCAATTTGAGATAAGACTTGAAAAATAATTGCTATATATGATTTGATTATCTCATTGATCTTGTGCATGATATGTTTCATATCTCTTGAGCATGTATTCACACATGTAAACGTGAAGCTTGACTGAATTATTCATTATGATGTTGATGTTGGGACATGACAAGAAAAAACATTACTGTGTGAATTTATATATTTTCATGGTCTATAATACAAGCTCTTGAGATGTAATTAATGCAGTTCAGTTTCAATTGTTGTCAAGATTGGAAAAAAAGAAAAAAGCAAGATGTACTCATCAATCAATCTTGAATCAAATGATATCAATTATGAATGTCTAGTTTCTTATTTTTGTGAGGTTAATAATCTTGATTGTTTAAATGAATGATTTTTGCATGTCTTGCATGGGAACATTTGTGACATGTTTTTATTTCTCTATTTCCTAATACCTTAACCCTTGTCTTTGGTTTAAATTGATGACTTGTAGGTTCACATGGATCAAGAGATGAATGCAAAAGATGTTTATACATGTCAAAAGATCAATTAAAACAAAATTTTGTAAAAAGGAATAGCATGGAGGAAAGCGACAACCATTGGTGTACTTGGTATGTCTTTCAATTGATATCACGCTTTCTTTTAATTATGCTTTATGTTGTTCCTACTCTCCTAGCGTTAATATTTTACTCTCAATTTCTCTCTTCTTATGCACTTCCCTTTATCTTTTTTGAAAGAGAGTTAGTATCAAAGGGGAGAAAATATGTTCAAAGGAGGAGAGAGTTTCATTCAAGCTTAATGTTTGTTGTTTAAGTTTTTAATGAACTTTTTTGTTTTCAAGACATCTTTGCACTTGATCCTGGTTGTTGAAATTTTAATTTTCAGGTCTTGAATGATTCAAATGATCATGTGATGCAACTTCAACAGGAAACTTGGATTAGGTGTTTAATAATTTAAGGGTATTATGTGATAAAATTGTCACAAAACAATAAAAGGGGAATATTGTAAGTTCAATATTTTGTAATTGGCTTATTTTGTGTCAAAATTCTTTTTATATACATTCATAGCTTCATAGGATTTTGGATAGTGAGTGTCAAATTCCTTTTATGTACATTCATAGTTTCTTGGGATTTTGGGACAGTGATTGAAGATAAGGGAATGAAGATTGAATCTCAAAGAGATAAGACACCGAAGTTGGAAAGGTTAGCAGAAGTCTCAAAGATGCAAGCTCTTTTTAAAAAGGATCAACCATGGTTTGATATGCATTCATGTTCATTCCCATAGTATTTCAAATTTTAAAAGTGTTTCTATTTAGTTATGGACCCTTAAGGATGTATTTATTACAGATGTTATGTGTTAGCATGTTTTTCATTAGGGTCAAATTTAATGGTTTGAAAGAAAGGGCATTTTCATCATGATACAATTTTTTTTTTGAAGATTCTTTCTTAAAAAAAAAAATGTAGTCCTAGATGCTAGCTAACCATAGGAAAAAATTGTGATCCAAATGGAGATTGAATGAGAATGTTATGGACAAAACTGTAATGGTGCGCAAAGTTGGAACAACAACAACGGGATGACCGCTGGAGTCACTGCTCTAGCGGTGACAATAGCGGTCACACCATGCATGGGATTATTTTCTTATGTGATTCTTTTCCATTTTTTCTTGTAAAGTTGTTTTTACATATTTGCACTTAAAATATGCTTTGGGAAGGATAACTATGAATTTACTAAGTTAGAAGTTAAATGCTTCTAAGTCTTTCCTATTTGGCATTCCTAGTTGAATTTAAAATTTGCATTAAGGTTGATTAAGAATCTTAGTTAAATAAGTTTTCTTCTTTGGTGTAATAAGAATCTTTTCTTTCAAAAACTCAGAATCTTAGACTTTTCTTTCGCAAAAAGTATAAGAGCTTATTTGCTCTCTTCTTCTTTGAGAGAGTTCTTTTTGTGAGAGTTTCGTTGTTCTTCAGTCGTAATTATTCAAGCGAGTGCTTTTATTGAATTTAGGCTTCATAGAAATGTCATGCTCAAATATTCTCATTGATTCGCATACATTGTTTGTGTGTGTGCATCAACCTTGATTGGTGATCAACTTTAGACTTTGCTTCTTAGAGAGAATAGATAAGGTAGATTCATTAAACTTATGTGTCAGTCAAAAAGGCGAGTTCAAGGAGGTATAGTAGATTTAAAAGACAGATAAATATGTCATTTTAGGTTCGTGGAGGAAGAGATTGGGGACTATTATTAGGTAGTGCAGAATTAGAATTCTAGGTAATGGGTGCTATGAAAGAAATTTGTAAATCCATTAAACAATAGTGGGGTTTCATTCAAGAGTGGCTATAAAGTGACTCGATCTCTATTGTTTTTATCTTTTTGGGTTCCATGTAAAGTCCCTATACGCATTTTTCTTTCTTCTCCTACTCTTGTATTTTACTTTTATTTTTTTGCTACATATATAAACAAGATAAAAGAATTTTTTTTTTTTATTAACCTACTTACCCTCTCCCTCCCAGTTGGTTATTATTTTCATTAGTGACTTTTAGTAGGTAACATACCTCCTGATCATTGTACTGTACATGTACTGTATTAAATGTGCCCGTATTTATAGAGTAATAAAATAAACTAAAGTGCCCAAATGTGTAATTAATTTTAATAGAATTTCCAGATAGGACCGGAGATGATTTCATTTACGAGGTAATAAAGTAATTTAAAGTGGCCGGATCCAGATGAATAATCGAATTCTAATAAAATTTTTTGATGTAAAATTGAGTTATAATAAAATTTTCCAATGGACCGGGGATGATTTCAAATACGGGAAAGGTATCTTAAGAAATTGGAAAGATGCATGCATGTGGAATGACAAGTGGCATGCAAATGGGGGGAAGAAACAATGCATGAAAGACGTGTCACAAAAGAGGACAAATGGTTGACAAGTGGCAAAGAAATATTAAGCATATATAATGTAAAAAACAAACACAAATGCGAGGAAAGAAAAGAAGCCATTAGGTCACTAAGGGGTGTTCTAGGCCTAGAGAAGAGAGGACAACTGTCGTTTTTGGGTGATTTTGAAGCTGTTTTTGAAGAATTCTGACACATGCAAAGGTTGTATACAGGCTTAGGAGTGAAACCCAACCATTTGAAGTTGAATTGAAGAGGTAAGAATTGAGTTTCCATGAACTAGTTTATGAAAATTTTTGAATTTATGGTCTTTGATGGTTTGGTTGTGATTTTATGTTTGGGTTTGAGGAATTGTAATCTCAAAATGATGGATATTATGTTACATATGACTTTGGTGTGAAATTTGAAGGAAAATTGGTTTGGTTATGCATGTAAGTCACGACCAAGATAAGTTTTCTTAGTTCAAATTGAGTTTGATTGTTTTGTCATGAAAAATTGTTGTGGGTATATTTGGGGTTGTATAAGTGAGCTGGTAAAAACCTAACAAATTGATCAAATAGATTGACCCAATAGACAAAAGCCCAGTTCATCAACATCTAGCTAGCAAAAATGAGCTCTCAGTTCGTTGGTATAGTTCTCAGATCGTTAATCAATCATGGTTAAGGCTGTCTTATGCTCAGCTATAGGTCGCCGAGAGCGAGGTCCAGCTTATAACACAAAGTGCTCATTAAAGGAATTTTTTCAAAAATGCAACAACTTAAATTAAGGAAGAGTCAACTACTAGAATTGGAAGTAAAATCAAACTCTTATTTCAGCGAAATCTATCCTTAAATTGGTGGACACTGGTTTTGGAAATATAATTAAGGTAGAATTCCTTTCTATTTTTATTGTACTCAAATTGTAACACCCCACACTATAAATAAGGGTTGAGAATTCATTATAGAGGGAACAACAATCAATAATATATACTGTGATTCTGCCAAAATAACCAGAGAAATAACAGTGGATGTGGACGTGGACGTAGACATCTTTTCGGGCTAAACCACTTAAAAGATCTTCTTACATTCGTTGTTCTTCCTCTTCTCTTTCTTTTGTCTTTGCCTTTGTTTTGCTTTATTTGTAGTATTGGGTCAAGAACTTGGGTCGACTGAATTTAAACGTCGACATTTTGGCATTAGAAGGAGGGCCCAGACTGTAATCTTTTGAATTTTCAACTGTCATGGCAAGAGGAAGAACCATCAGAAGTTCTAACGCGACGGTTGACCAACCTGAAAGGCAGATGAATCAGCAACAGTATGACATCCAACCGATGAAGGATATAACTGTTCCCATGGTAGGCGCGTCTCATGTCCCCACAAACGGCGCTACCGTAGGTATGCCTCCACTAACCTCTCACCAACCAACACCGATGGTCTCTATGGTTGAGGGGTTACAGTTGTGGCACCAACAGCAGAAGGCATTAGAAAATATAGTGCGGCAACTTACGGTTGCAGTCAGGGCACTGGCATAAGCCCAAACACAAATCGCACCTAAACCTAAGGCTGCTGCTCTTAGAGAAATTTACCAGTAGCAATGAGAGGGAGTGCCAACTCCTGAAAGACCCATCAGAGAGGTACCGCGACCTACCGACTCAGTTCATTCCTCCAACTCACGTTCGAGAGTTAAAGGTTGTCGAGCTTGTGAAGATAAGGAAGTTCTGCGTCCTACGAGCTTAAGAATAAGGATGAGCCAAGATGGGAGTCGCCACGTGGAGGTTGGCTATGACCTAGTTTGGGTCGCATCTCGGTATAAAGATGATGAAGTAGACAATCAGTGACGTGCAGAGTCGCACCAAGCTGATGACTTATGAAGGGCTAGTTAGGGATACGTACCAGATCACAATTCTTTAGGTCGCAAGCACAAGAAAGGAAACAGACCTTAAAACCCAAAGACAGAGGAACTCCTCCAGAGGGTTTAATAACCTAAGGCACAACCCGGTATCTCAAACTAGCGTGATCAATATAGGGAGATGACCACCTTCACCGCAGAGATCAGGATGCAGTCTCTCCCTCACAGATTCAAGGTCCCCAACATTCTTTAGTACAATAGAGATAATGACCCTTATGATTACCTGGATGTGTTCAATGTCCAAATGGATCTCCAAACAACCAATCCATTAGTCAAGTGTCGTGTTTTCCAACCACCTTAGGGGATGTTCCACGGACCTGGCTTAAGAGTATCCCACCTCATAGCATAGATAGATGAGAGCAATATCAACGAACGTTCACTAGCCAGTACAAAGCTTTGAGGAGACAGCTCACCCCATCTTATCACCTCGCCATGGTCTTCCAATGACAAAATGAATTGTTGAAACATTACATTACCAAGTTCAGACGCGAAGTCAGCAATGTAGAGAACCCTTTAGATGAAAGCATCCTAACTGAGATCTCAACTGGGCTTCGTAAGGATGAGAAACTATATAAGAGCATCTTCAGTGAGAGACCTGAGCGAGTTCTATGAGTGAGCTGCCAAGGAGATCAGATGGAAGGAGACCTTCGACCTTAAGTAGTCTAGTCAGAAGGGTAAAGCAGGCAGTTCCAACCAACCAAAGAAAAGAAATAATGGTGGGAACAGAAGTGAAGGTCGAAATAACGGATGACATTGTTTTCATTGAGGAGGATGCTAGAGGTGTATGTTGGCCCCACAATGACGCTCTCGTCATTCGAGCAAAGATTAGTAACACTGAGGTGCGACAAATCATGATTGGCATAGGGAGTTCGGTGAATGTCATGTATAGGTGCTGCTATGACTAGATGGGAATAGGGGCATAATAGTTGAGGCTTTCTTTAGAACCTCTTTACAGCTTCACTGAAGACGTCTTCACTCTAGTAAGTCAGATTAGACTTTCGTCGTCAAGCCACTGTGCTAACAGACCTTTTAATAATTGACTGCCCTCAACATACAATATGGTTCTAGGGAGAACTGTGGTGAACGGCCTGGATGTGGTCCCCTCCACCAGGACCCTCACAGTCAAATTTCTAACCTCTAATGGGATAGGTTGTGTGCGAGGTGAGTAGCACCTGGCTTGACACTGCTACTAAGATGTAGTCAAGATGGGGGTCAAAGGAAAAAAGGTAAATGTGGTTTCAGGGGGTAAGTCACGATCTCGACCCACGTGGGGTGGATGTGGATAGAGCAAATGGGCCTGTAAAAGAGCCCGAGGATGTCTAAGTCAGCGAGGTGGATACTGAAAAATGCCTCAAGCTAGGAGGAGATTTAACTCCAGAGGTGAGATCCTAGCTCGCTCGCTTCCTCAAAGCAAACTTGGACGTTTTTGCTTAAAACCACGAGGATACGGTGGGAATAGATCCCAAGGTTATGTCATAAAAGCTAAACATTAACCCTCATCATAAACCAGTTCGCCAAAAGAGGTGGCCAATGACGGCGGAACGCTATGCCGCTCTAAAGGAGGAGGTAGATAAGTTGTTGGCTAACAAATTCATCCGCGGAGCCTACTACCCAACCTGGGTCACCAATCCTGTGCTCGTGAAGAAGAAAAATGAGAAGTGGAGAACCTGTATTGACTTCAAGGACTTAAATAAGGCATGCTTAAAAGACAACTTCTCTCTACCCAAAATTGATCAGTTCGTGGATGCAACAGCTGGTCATCAGCTCCTAAGCTTTATAGATGCCTACTCAGGCTATAATCAGATGCCTATGAGCCTAGCAGACGAAGAGCACACCTCGTTCATCACAGATCGCAATCTGTACTGCTACAAAGTAATGCCATTTGGACTAAAGAATGTAGGGGTAACCTATTAGCATTGACAAGACCCGAACCAGATTCTCTCTAGGTTCTTATCTAAAGGGTCTCGCCGAACACTCCAACGAACCTCTTATAACCCTACTCATGGTTAAGAGAGACCCACAGAGCGAACCCCTAATATACTTTGCCCGTTTACTTTGCTTTGACTAAATCAATTTCTATTTTTTTTAAAATAGTTGAGTTGGTATAAATTTTTCGCGTTCACTTTAAGAAAATTTTACTAAAAATTTGACAGCATAATGACTGCATTTTTAAGGTTTCCAAAAGTTTTTTGCAAGAAATTATAGTTCTAACAATTCTCAATTACCACTCAACTTCTTTTTGTCTACAAACATACATTTTCACAATCAATTTTACAACTATTATGAATGATAACCATAGTGGGATATATATATGTATCATATGTAAGATTTACAATTACATACAACATAATTGACAAAAGTTGCAAGTTTCATAGTATATTTTACCCAAGTTGCAATGTGATACATGCACTTCCTAGATTTCGTATTCACAAAATATAAACATGATTTATATGTAATGTATCCTTTGGTTTCGCCCACCTAATTTGATGAAAATTTCTTCTATCTTGATCATCTGCAACAATTTCTTGAAAGAGTTTGTACACTACAATAAAGAAAATTTGTTAGCTCAACCAAATATAGCAATTAAAAAAATACATAATTAATAATCATAAACTGATTTAAAATATTGACAGTTTTTAACAAACATTTTTCTTTATAAAACACCATGTGTAACCCTACACGCTCTAACCATTCTTAACGTAGTACGTGACGTGACGATTTTTCAACTGACACCAATCGTGACGCTACTGAGATATCTCGGCCACTACGTGCGGAATATGCTGTATTGCAAATGTAGTGTGAAACAATCTCAAGTCTGAGCAACTACATGCGGAATTTTTTGCATCGCATATTGTAGTGCTAATAAACTATAACTCTTTGCAACTACATACAGAATTTTCTACATCGCTTATCGTAGTGCAATTTAAGCTATAACTCTTGACGACTATGAGCAGAATTTTCTGCATCATAACGTAATGCAAATAACTATAAATCTAGATGGCTATGTACGGAATTTTCTGCATCGCATGCGTATCGCTAGATAGTGTGAAAATTGAGGGAATACACATGGTCTTTGAAACTCTTTTTACTAACTGTATAAAACATAAATTCACTTATCTTTCAACGCTTTTAACTAAAACTTAACATTCAAGCTTTTTGGAAACAACTTTGTTTTCGATTCTCATTACTAAATCCAATATAAGGTTCTTTTACAAAAAGACTCAAACTTGTATTTGGAAAATCATTTTATAAATCTTTTAACAAAGATACTTACATTTTAAAGTAAGATTGAAATAGTGTAAGTGATGTAATACTTACCTTGACTCACGACTCGCTAAAAGCTTCAACGGCCTCCTTGTGCTCCCCTTGCTTGCTCGTCACTTGCAAATCACATCCTTATTTAGAGTGTGCTACAGTGAGCTACACATAGCTATCCACATTGCTTTGAATACAATTTACTCTTTAATACACTCTTTAGACTACAACCTTCCCAACTCGATTCTAACTTAACCGAAGCACTAAAATTTTGATTTCTTTGCAAAAGTTTAACTTATATACCCATAGGGACATCCCCACGCAGTCTGTATAATTTTCAGAGGCCTGGAACGAAAAGTCAAAATTTTCGAACCCCCTTTGACCAAATACTGTTCATAGCCCAATCCGTGGGCTTTTTCGCTTCCATTTTTGCTTGAATCATCTCCCTATCTCCCATTTAGGTCACCCGTAAAACGATTTTGAGAAATTCCAACTATAGAGGGGTGAAACCTATGAAATACCCCTATTTTTCGACACTTTTTCATGTCAAAATCTACCATTTTTACATTCTAAACTCGATTTGCTTTTTACTATGATTCTTAGACTTATATATACTTAATTATGATCATTTATCACACTACAATGTAAAGATGAAGTGGCATTGCATAGTGACTACAATTGCCCTTCATCTGGCGTAACTATACTTTTGTAACTATCTCTTTTCATTTTGAACTTCTATCAATTCCATAAAATTTCCTAACCTCAAATATGTATGAAATCAAGTTCAATTTGATCACAACTCAATGAAGTCATACACACCCTTCCTTGCCCGTGACATCCACACACACTCACATCATTCAACTTTTCAATTTCTCAAGCTATTTTCTCTCAAACATTTCATCAAACACATTAACTACCATTAAATCACTCTATTAATGCTTAAATAAGGACCTAGGGTTTCATCCACCTATACTCTATCTTCCATTTATTGCATGGATTTCATCAAATCAACTTCCTTTTTTAGTTATTCATGACTATATTTTTTATTTACATCAAAATCCCCTTAACAACACATCAAATAAACAAACCAATTTATCATCATATCATATATTCCCAACCAACATCAAACTTAAAGAAAATGATGATATCTCACCTTACTCTTGATTGGGTTTTGATGTTCTTACTTAAATCTATTAGGGATTTGGTTTGGAAGCTTCAAAATTGCCTTGGAAAGTTTGGATCTCACTTCTCTTCTTCTCCTCTTCCTTGCCGTCCCACTCTCCTCTCTTTCTCTCTTTTTGTTTTCAAAATTTTGCTAAGTGTTGGTGACTAACACATTAACACCTTCATATATATAGGGAGTTATTTGGTGAAGATGACCATAATGCCCCTTATTAGTTTATTTCACAATTTACTTAATTTTCTCTAAGTTTTAGATGACTAACATGTTTATGTTTACATCTATAACTCTTATTTGAATAAACACCATTTTGCCATTTGTTTAAATATCTTTTATTGATAAAATGACCCTTTTGCCCTTCTTTGTATTTATCTCACTATTAGTGTTAATTAGTTTCTAAAAGTTTTACTAACATTCTAATATCACCCATAAAGATGATATTGATGAATTTTAACATTTTCATCTTTTAGTCTAGCGTCCAACACTAGGGAATCTAGAATCGAGAATAAGAGCTTATAAGCGTCTTGTCAATATGATGTTCAAGGAATAAATCAGGAAGACAATAAAGGTGTACGTGGATGACATGCTGGTAAAGTCCAAGTAGGTGGCTGACTATCTGCGCGACTTAGAGAGAATGTTCCAAATATTGAGGAACTACCAGATGAAACTAAACTTACTCAAATACGTATTTGAGGTGCCTCTGAGAAATTCCTTAGCTTTATGGTGTATAATAGAGGGATTGAAGCCAATCTCGAAAAGATTAGGGCGCTAATTGAGATAAGGTCCTTTACTCGAGTCAAGGATGTGCAAAGCCTCGATGGCTAGGTTGTAGCTCTCAACAGATTCATCTCGAAGGCTACTGACAAATGCATTCCTTTCTTTAACGTATTGAAGAAAGCGAAAAACTTCAAATGGACTAAGCAATATGAGGTGACATTTTAGTAGTTAAAGGACTACATGGGCTGAGCTCCACTATTGTCCAACCCGAAAGAATGAGAGAATCTCATCTTATACTTAAGGGTATGTCACCATACTTTAAGTGCAGCTTTAGTGCAAGAAGATGAAAGGATATAGCTTCCTGTGTACTATGTGAGTAAGAGGTTGCTCGATGCCGAAACCAAGTACTCGTAGATGGGGAAACTTGCTTATTGTCTGGTAGTCATTTCGAGGAAGTTATGCTTATATTTCCAAGCCCATAGAATTGAAGTCCTCACTCAGTATTCACTGAAGTAGGTCTTTCAAAAGTCGGATACTTTGGGTCGATTACTCAAGTGAGCAGTAGAGCTGACACAGTTCGATATTGAGTTCAATGTCGAGATTGGAAATTAAGCCCTAGGCTTTAGCAAACTTCATCGTGGAGTTTATAGGGCCTACAAAAAAGGGGTTGAATCTTCTGAAGGCTCAACTTAGGAGCTATATGTGGATGGATCATCAAGTGAACAAAAGGCTGGGGTTAGGGTGCTATTGATCAGTCTCGAAGGGCACAAGATTCTCTTTGCATTAAGGTTTGGTTTTCAGGCCACCAATAACGAAATTGAGTATGAGAGGTTGCTCTCAGGTTTGTATCTGGCTAAAGAGATGCGAGCTAAACGACTCTCAGCTCATGGTCTGCCACATCTAAGGGGAATATCAAACTAGGGTGTCTAAGATTACTCTTTACCTCCAGAATAGAAGCTGCTAGGTACTTTCCAAAAATTTGAAGTGAACCAAATCTCGCGACCTCAAAACTCATATACAAATGCATTAGCTCGCCTAGCAACTACCCGAGATGGAGACTTTCTGGGAGCTATCCCATTAGAGTTCTTGTCGGCCCTAAGCACAGAAGAGAAGGATTCAATGATGGGCATAGTTGTCCAACCAAACTCATAGATGAGCCCAATTTAGGACTACTTGTAGGATGAGAAGTTGCCGAGTGACAAGCTAGAGGCATATCACCTGCTGGCTAAAGTAGATCGATATTGTAACTACGATGATATGCTATACAAGAGAGGATTCTTAGCTCCACTCTTAAGATGCATCGATGGCCAAGAATGTGAGCCGTGCTAAAGCAGAAACATGTTAGCCACTGTGGGAATCACACTGGAGTGCCATCTTTAGCTCGAAAAGCGCTTCAGCAAGGATTCTACTAACCCATAATGAAGCAAGATGCTATCAACTGAGTTAAGAGATGGGATAAGTGTTAAAGGTTTATCAAGGTTCCGTGAGCTCCGGCTGCTTATCTCCAATAAATGGTGAGCCCGTGGCCTTTTGTAATTTGGGGGATGGAGTTGATTAGGCTTCTACCAATAGCTCGTGGGAAGTGCAAGCATGTTGTGGTCGCAGTGGACTACTTTACCAAGTGGACAAAAGCCAAAGAGTTAGCGGAGATCTCCACTATAAAGATAGAAACGTTTGTGTGGAGTAATATTATTTGCAAATTCAGGGTCTCTCAATAGATCGTAACAAATAATGAGACTCAGTTAAATAGTGATCAGTTCATCAAGTTCTGTAGTGACTTAAAGATCATCAAGAGCTTCTCAGCTGTAGACCATCCATAGGTCAATGGTCAGGTCGAGGCTATGAACAAAATAATAAACAGATCTTGAAAACAAAGTTGGAAGCAAAGAAAAAAGTATGGGTGGATGAGCTATAAAAGGTACTATGGGTCTACAAAACCACAGCTCGCAGCACTACTCATGAAACTCCATTCCTTATGGTATATGGATCCGAGGCCATAATTCTAGCAAAGTTAGAAGTGATCTTGCAGCGTAGAGCAACCTTCAATCTAGAAAATAACGACCAGCAACTTGCCACAAACCTCGACCTTCTCGAAGAGGCAAGAGAAACAGCTCGTTTGAAGGTAACTGTTTATTTGGAAAGGGTCGTAAAGTACTATAATAGAAAGGTCCAAGTCCGACATTACGACGCCGATGATCTCCTATTGTACCTTATCCTACCTGCAGCTTGCAATGCTAGTGACGGGTCATTAGGTCCGAACTAGAAAGGTCTTTATATTATCAAGGAGAACCTAAGAAATGGAGTGTATCACCTGACTAATATAAATGGAGTTGAGGTCCTTCGAGCTTGGAATGCTGAGTACCTTTGCCCATACTTTCAATAACTTTTTAAGCCCATACCTTTAACTTGTAATTTAATCTTCGAAAATCGATAAAAGCTCCAAATTTCCTATACTGTTTTACTCTGAATAATTTCTCTACTGATTTCTTTATTAAATGCTAAGTATAAAAGTGAAAAGTGACCTCTCCACTAAGTTTCTCTGGCAAAATTTTATAAGTCAAGCTATGTTAACTAAGATTTCAACCTACTGGATATAGCTCGACATTATGCTATATTAGTTGAGGTTCTGACATACTGGACATAGCTCGACATTATGCTATATTAGATAAGGTTCCAACCTACTGTATATAGCTCGACATTATGCTATATTGGCTGAGGTTTCGACTTACTGGATATAGCTCGACATTATACTATATTAGCTGAGGTTGATATTATGCTATGTTAGCTAAGGTTCCAACCTACTGGATATAACTTGACAAAATTTTTATTAAGTCATGCTATATTAGCTAAGGTTCCGACTTACTGGATATAACTCAATTAAATTGTTAAAGTTATGTTAACTGAGGTTCCGACCTACTCGACATAGCTTGACAAAATTTTATTAAATTATGTTATATTAGCTGAGGTTCCGACCTACTGAATATAGTTTGACTTAAACTTTTTAAATTAAGCTACAATTTGTGAGCTACGGTGCATCAAGATCAGCGACCTCCTAAGCTCTCATCAGGTTTTATTACCACTGATTTATACATTGATAACCTTATTTCTCAATCCTTAGGAAATTCAAAAACTTAGAAAAAGGAAAGGGGAATAAAAGCATAAGGTCACATTAAAATAAAGCAAATAAATTTAAAATAAACCTCGCAACGTGGTGATTTAGTCCAACAATAGTAACCTTAAAATGAGGTGGAAATATCCATTACAAATGACCTTGCAAAGCAAGGTGAGTGTGACATAAAGTCATGAATTTTTTTTTTTTAAAAAAGAAGAAGAAGAAGGCTCAACATGGCAAGCGGCCTACTCGGAGGTCTGGCCCTAGGGGGTTGATTCCCTAGGGATTGTATCATGGAAGGTTGCATCTGAAGGTACTGCGACCTGAGTTGACTCATCCTGAAAGGTCACACTTAGGAGTTCTGTATTTTGAGAAGCTGCGTTTGGGATAGCTAAGGAACGAGCAACCTTCTCCTTATACTTCTCCACCTCCGTGACCGCTTCCTTACCAAAGAAGGAAAAGTCTAGTTCGGGATGAACTTCCTATAAAGTGTAAAGGAACATACTGGAGGTTTCCGATTCTGCTTCCTCCTTAGCTCTAGTGACCCACACCTCGGCTTCCTCCCTAGCTTTGGTGACCTCTTCCTTGGCAAGAGTGACCTCCTGCTTAGCCTTCTCTATTCCTTTCTTAGCAGCCTCAGCTCGCTGCATGGCCTTTTGCAGATCGCTCTTTGCTTTGTTCAATTCCTTTTCACTCTTGAGGAGCTTGGTGGTGAAGTTTGTCCTTGCAACTGCATGAGTATTTTCCTTATGAGTCAAAGCATCCTCAGCTCATTTTTTAGCTTCCTCAGCATTCTTCAGCCTGGTCTGAAGAAGTTGCTCTGATTTCTTTGCTCTCTTAGCCTCCACAGTCATAAATGAGAGATCGTCCTTCAACTTTTTCTTCTCGCTCTCGAACTCTTTCTCTTCCTCCTTAAAAGCTTGAACCTCCTCCATCTGCTTCATCACTCTCATAGCGGCCTTGACGGGCCCCGTTCCTATACATCTATTTTCATACTATCGATAGCCCGCTGGTAATCCCACGATAGCCTTCCAGTTGATATCTGAATCCAACTGGAAAGTTCCTGTGAAGCTAAGCCGTAAACTTCTACTAAAAGTTCATTTAAAATTTCATTTATTACAGAAGTGGTGGGATTTTTTTTTTTAATATAATCAATTTAGTAAAAATTCAAGCAGCATGACATCTGTTTTTCTGATAATGCCACCCCACAAAATTTATAGAAAGTCTTATACACTTTTAATAACATTCAAATCTCAACTTTTGAGCCTTCGGCCCTTCTCAATTCAAAGTCACAAGCAACCACAACAATGCAATTTCAAATCCAAAGCAGTTTGAAAGTCAAACACAAGTCATGCATATATACAATTTTAATTAAATATTTCAAAGTATATGTATACAATTTAATATACAAACTTACAAACATTTAATTCTTTACTCCTGGCTCGGAGTCTCTGTCCCTGACGCACTGACACCTATACCTATCCCTAGGGAGGTTTTGTTTATAAAAACATAAAATAAAGTGAGCTAACAAGTTCAGTGAGTGTCATAAAAATCTATTTCATTTTTGTTTTATAAAATCTAACCTCCCTAAAAATTTCTTTAAAACATAATTTATAAACTTTTCTTTAAAATCAGTATTTATTCATTATAAAACTCTTTTCAGAAAAATCACTTTAAAATCCTTTTCAATGCTTTTCTTTAAATATAAACAATGGTGGTAATAAACTTTAGGAAAAATCTCTATATAAAACAACTAATCTCTGTGTCTGTACGACACGGTACCCTAGGTACAAGCCATCACTCGGGCCTCTATGACCCCCTGTCCGGTAAGACGCTAGCTATAATATACCCTAATTCGTGCATGGACAACAACTAACTATACTCTGTGACTCAATCCCTCCCGCTATTAGTAATAGACTCTCCCTGACTTTGCCATGTACGGATTTAGGTACTCTAACCTGAAATATCTGTAACTCTGTAGGTGGGACAATCTTTTTATATAATGAGCTCGATCCATCCCCACTCTTGGGCCGTGGCCTCGACTTTCATGGATTCGAATGTGACCGACTCGACTACCCCCTTTCTTAGGCTTTCTTAGGCTTTCATGGGCCCATCCTCAAGGATTCTGGTAGTAGGTATACCCCCTGAAACTATATAATCTTTGGAATACCTATAGGGTGTACCATAGATTTATAAAATCTTTCTATTTCACTTTCTTTTCATTAGATTTCAATTCATTTTTCTTTAAAACTTTAATAAAATTATTTAGAAGGTTTCAAATCACTTTATTCACTTTAAATTTAATTCAAACAATTCGATATGAAATCTATAATACAAGCCATGAAATCAAAAGGATATAAAAAAAATTATTTTATATCATTTTATAGCTTTTAAAGGGACACTCACCTAATCTATAATTCGGCTCACTTTCGTGTGCAATTTGAATTCCCTCTCTTTTCTCGTCACTTACATATTTTTGAAACCTAATTTTAGAATACGCAGCAATTTAAATTCAACCATTCATATTCATTTTCATTTGGCATATTAATATCTAATCAACCATTAAGTTTCACAACAATCCGAACATCTAAATTTTATAGCATAACCTTTTCGTTTATTCGCGTTTACTTTCTATTTGATCTTCAAACTATTCCTATCATCCATATAACTCTTAAAACCATCCAAATCATCCAAAAACAACTTTTTATTACAACAAACACACTAACATCAAAACATGGCAGCTTGTGAACCATGATTTCACTTCTAATTTTAACACCAATTCTCAACACTTTAACATATACAAAACTTTGCTATATGTTTTCCATTTCATTCTGACTCGTTACTTCACACATAAACCTTACAAAATCCATTAAAACATTACACAATTCATCAACATCATCCTCTTAACCTTAACCGAACCTAGCAGGCATTCAACTCAAATTCTTCTTTCTCATTTTTCACCAAGACTGATCATATATGCAACCCTTCATTTTCATCCAAACATCTAATGCAAATTTACTTATTCAAATGGCATTATTTGTAATGCCCCGAAATTCTTCTTTAATAGAGCTAGTGTCTTTTAATTTAACTTGAGTTGGCAAAAAGGTGGATTAAATTGAAATTTGATGCAGAAGTGGTGAGATGAAAATAGTATTTAAGATATTTTTTAATTTTGGGCAGACAATTTATAAATAAGGATTTATTTTAGGAATTAAATGGGGATATTGGAATGTTAGAAAACTGTGATTGGACAAGAATATGATATAATTAAAATGCATTGCATGTGATTAAATTTTGGACCAATAGAAGATGGCCAACAAAAAATAAAAAGTGATGCAATTTTTTGTTGGATTTTGACTAGAATGATGGTATGCTAGTTAGTGGAATGATGAGTTGGATTTTAAGCCAATAGGATGTTAGCTTTTGTAATTGAAGGTAGGGAGGTAATAAATGAAATAGTTAGGGGTAAAATTGTAAAGGAAAAAGGGGGAGTATATAAAGATAAGAATGCATGAAGAAACCCATTTTTCTCTCTTCTTCCTCCCTTTTGCCGTCCACTTCTCTTCCCATTTCTCTCAATTTATAAACCTTGTCCCTCACATCATCTACTCATCGAAAGTCTCAAATCCATCAAACCCCATCAAGATTCACAAGTGATTTTTCAAAGAAAAGAGTTTAACCAAGGTTAGTTGATGTGGGTTTTTTATTTAGTGGTGAAGTAAGGTTAGAAAGGATGTAGATGCATTCGTGGACATGTAGATTTAGCTATCTTTGCATTCGAGTTAGTAGATTTGATGTTATTGATTAATTTTGCATTCTTTAAAACCCTAGGTGAGGAATTAGCTCAAGGAACGCAAGATAAAGATAAAGAGAAGTTGTGAGCTTCAATTGAAGGTGTAGAGAAGCTATAAACCTTGTCCAAAAGGTTGGTGTACACTTGATTTAAAAACTCCACTTTTGTTAGTAAGATTTTATTTATATTAGTATGTGATGTTTCTTGATTTTGATTAAATTGATTTTATTACTATGTGTGAATTATATTATGATTTATTTTATAGCATGGAATGAGGAAAAAGTTGAAAATTTTGTGAAAGAAAAGTGTTGACTGAATTTAGAAATTAAAGGGTTTGTGAATTTATTTTGATGAATTGTTATCAAATGGTATTGAATTGTGATTTTAATAATTTATGAATGAGAATGAAAAAGAATTGAAATGAAATTGACTCATTTTAGTGCCTTGGCCGAAATATGTTAGGTGAAGGGCACGATGGTTTTGACAAATTTTGTTGAGTTATTTTATAGCATGGAATGAGGAAAAAGTTGAAAATTTTGTGCAAGAAAAGTGTTGACCGAATTTAGAAATTAAAGGGTTTGTGAATTTATTTTGATGAATTGTTATCAAATGGTATTGAATTGTGATTTTAATGATTTATTAATGAGAATGAAAATGAATTGAAATGAAATTGACTCATTTTAGCGCCTTGGTCGAAATATGTTAGGTGAAGGGCACGATGGTTTTGACAAATTTTGTTGAGTTAATTGAGTGCAAAATGATGCGTTTTGATGTTTAAGTTTAAGGTTTCGATTAAATGGGAAAAAAGTGTGACTAAAATGTGTTTTCATGGAACCCCTAACGGAATCGTAATTTAGAAACGGAAATTGTTAAAATGTGAAATCGTTGATAACAAATAAAACTTATAAGGGTCCTAGTAAATTTGGACATCGATAGGTGGAGAGTGGTAATTGACATGCCAATAGGGTGATGATAGAAGTATTGCGCCGATTTTATTGTATATACTAATACTAGATTCATAGACCTTGAGAGACATCGAGTGTCCGATCTCGTAATTTATGTGCTATGAAAAATTAGATCCGGCGGGTAGGCATCGAGTGTCCGATGTCAAGGAAAACCCGTTTTCCATTCCAAGGTATCGTATCAGTGTTTACAACGAGCGCTGAACAATGTTAGGTGAAATTTTGTATTTACTTCGAAAATTGACTTTTATGTATGTTATATATGTGATTTTTAGTAAATTGAGTATTTGGTGAGTTGTTATAAAAGTTTTAGAAAATGTGAACTTTAACTCTGCAATATGGTATTTTTGATAAATGTCAAATCTAAATTTTGTGTACACCCACTAAGTAGAAATATTTACACGTTGGAATTTACCACATGCATGTTGTTGATTGGGCATTGTAGATCGAGACGAGAAAGGAAGTATCTGTAGCATTTCCAGCAAGTCACATCCCTCCATACTTTTGGGTAGTTACCTCATTTGGCATCATATATATGTTATAGTGCATGTACACGAAAGTATATATATTTATATATGTATATATATATATGAAGTGACAGGACCCGATCCAGATTTCCTCTAATGAACCCAATGGTCCCGTCGGCACCCCATAAAACCCTTTCGAAGTCTAACTAATAAGACCCAAAATGATGTCATGGAGCGAATCCATAACTACTAATAACTTTTTAAATGTAAAAATTCATGCATTTTGTAATCTAATTTTTGATTTCTAAAGTGAAATATAACATAACTAAAAGTACTGTCATTAAAATTCAAGCATCTAAAACGTGCATGCATTCTCATAACATGAAAAGTTACAAAATTTGTTCATAATCAAATATTTGCACAAACATATAATTGATATTCGAATCACAATGATAATGAATAAAACTATGCAGCGTCATTGATCGTCCGAGCTCACTTGATCAGTACAAGGCAATTTGGTACCCTGGTCTTCTATTCCTGCACTTGGAAGGTTTTTGTAACATAAAACAAAAATGTTGTGAGCTATAAAGCTCAGTGAGTGCATTTGCGTTTCTATTTATATAAATCTTTTTCTAAAATGTACCTCCCGAAAAACATTTTGAAAACATTTTTCTTTAAAACGATTTATTTCTGAAACTTAGATTTTATAAAATTTTCTTTAAGGTTTCAAAAGCTTTTTCTAAAATAATTTCTAAAACGTTTTCTTTATGAAATCTGCGTTTAAATGGTATGCCTTTCTTTCTAAAAATAAACTAATGGAGAACCCAAGGAAAGCTACAAACACATGAGCGGGTAGACCGGCTCCGTTTAGTATGGGGGGTCACGTGGCGTAATGTTAGCGTCGCACATTGTGACAAAGTTACAAAGACATCTCGCTACTGCGTGGCGAAACTACCATCGCACATCGCATAGCGAAATAATACCCTACAAGTGTAGAGGGCGACTCGACAGACATGACAGACTCGATCCCCCCGATGTTAGCAGGACTAACCCTCCCAACACTTACCATACACTGCGAGGTATACCGGCTGGGTCTAAAGCTAGAAGGTCTATCTATCTATAAGCTTGGGCCATCCATTAGTCTTTGAAAAACTTTTTCTCTTTCTATAATTCAAATCAATTTCTCTTTCATGCTATAAACATAAAAAGTGCTAAAATATTGCATACCATATTATAAATAATCTATTTATTCTTATGCTAGAATATATATATATAACAAAAAAAAATTTATAAGCTAAAACGTATAATACAAGCTAAAACTGATTTCATAATAAACTGAAAATCATTTGATAAAACATTTGCACACTCAAAGCTTGCTATCCTATTCACTTGAATCACGCCTATGACAGCGACCTCCTCAGCTCGCTGGTTCACCTATACTTAATCACAATGAAATCTCCACTTAGCTCGCAGAACACTTCAATCCCAAGTTATTTCCATAATTTCTATAACTTATATTTTCACCCAAGCTGCTATGGACTGCAATACTGCTAGTCCAGCTCGAGCTGCGAGCTCGCACCTTAGCTCTTTATAGCTCGTGCCTTCGATGAGCTCATACCTTACCCAACTCGAGTTGTGGGCATTTCCCATCATAGCGAGCTCGTTCTACTCACCCTTCCAATGAGCTGATGTTTTTTAGCTCAGCCCGATTCACCTACACTACCTTGCTCGCCCTTATGGGCTGCTGCCTTAGTCCAGCTCGGATAGGCATTATTATGGGCTGCGATATTACTCAGCTCGCTCTTTGCAAGCTCACACTCCAGCCTAGTCCAGACAGTTGAGATGGAGAGCAACGAGTATAACCCAGCTCGCTCCTCAGTTGACCATCTTGACCAGCTAAAAATAGGCTAAGGGCCTCCTCCAGCTCGCACCTTTCGAGCTCTTGCCCTAACTCACGCAAACTCATTTCTAACATCCCTTTTTCTAGGTTCTACATTTTACACATTCATTAACTCACTCCGACCTCATTTAGTTTTACATGCCTACTTTCACAACATTTTATCAGCTTTATTACTTCAAAATCAGGTTGTAACCACAATAGGTTATGCGACAAAAGTTCAATCATTCTAAACCACACTCAAACTACTACAGATCAGCATTATTTCTCAGCTACTTCTTATCAATTTTCCCTTGATCCCTTGTCTTGCTTTCCTCCTCTTCTACAGTTTCAAATCAACAGATCTACATATAAAAATTTCATTAAACACATGCAGACCATGGTTTTTCTTTGACAGACTTCTCACCCAAAATAAAACCATGAAAACTTACTCTTACCACTTGATTCTTACCGAATCTGGTTCCTAAATCAGTTTTTACACCTTTCAACAGCTTGATTTCCTCCAAAAATGGCAGAAGATTAGCTTGATGTAGCTACAAATCTATCTCCCTTGCTTTGTCTGTAGCTCTCTCTCTCTCTCTCTCTCTCTCTCTACTTTTCTCCAGATTTTTCTTCTCCTCTGTCAATACACTCACCACTCACCACTCACACCTATATATAGGCGTGGGTCAAGCTCGCTTTTCACCCTTAAATTTCCTTAAATTTACGATTTTACCAGATTCTAGAGAGTTCTCCACTTTTCCCTAATACCTTTATCCTTTCTCTTTATTTACAATTCTACCATTCATTAGAAAAATTCTTTATTCCAACAATGCCCTTCAACTTTTATGATTAAAATTTACTTCCGATCCTTCCGAAAATTCTACAAAAATTTAATTTCATTTTAGAACACTATAAAATCCTTTTTATTATTTCATAAACAAGGTATATGAGTATAATACCCCATTCCGTACATATGTACAGTAATAGAATCGAGAGAGGGTATTACAATCTCTCTACCCCCCTCACCCCCCTCTCCCCCTCTTATAAAAATTTCGTCCTCGAAATTTTACATATCATACTGAAAAAGATGGGGGTATTATCTTTGGTACATTTGATCTTTGTGCTCCTAGGTAACCTCTTATACATCATGATTCCTCCACAATACTTTTACTAAGGGAATAACTTTATTTCACATAACTTGTTCTCTACGATCTAAAATCTACACTGGTTTCTCTTCGTAAATTAGATTCCTCCTTAGCTCTAGTGATTGTTCCCTAAGTAATGGGAAGGATCTGGAATGTACTTGCAAAGCATGGACACGTGAAACACGTCATGAATCTTGCTTAATTGGGGTGGAGGCTCTAACCTATACGCTACAGGTCCCACTATTTCCACGATCTCATATGGCCTTATATAGCGTGGACTCAGTTTACCACACTTTCCAAATCTGAGCACGCCTTTCCAAGGAGATATCTTGAGGAATACTTTATCACCAACTTCGAACTCGAGGTCCCTATGGCGGTTATTCGCATAACTCTTTTGTCTATCACTTGCTATTTTTAGCTTGTCCTTAATGATTTTAATCTTGTCTGTAGTCATTTAGACAAGCTCAGGACTTATCAATTTCCTTTCACCTAGCTCATACCAACACACTGGAGTTCTGTACTTTCTTCCATAAAGAGCTTCATACTGGGCCATGTCTATACTGGCCTGATAATTATTATTATACGTGAACTCCACAAGGGGTCGATGCGTATCCCAACTCATCTTGAATTCCAAGGCACACGCTCTGAGCATGTCTTCGAGCGTCTGGATAGTTCTTTGTGACTGATCATCCGTTTGGGGATGAAAGACTATACTTGACAGGACCCTTCTTAGACCTTATCTAAACTCTTGTCTGGAGGATCCTGCCGGACACTTCAACAGACTCATCGAACTTGACTCGTCGGATCGAAGACATCCGAGAAGCGAACCCTAACTCTGTTACACCGGTTTACTCGTTATGAACTTATTGATATGGTTTTTCTTTAACTGGTTGGGAGTGATACAATTTTTCTCAATTTCTTTTTCGAATACTTGTTATAAAATTTTCGGTAGCATAACGACTGTATTTTTTATAAAACCAAAATTTCACCTGTAAAGAAAATCACACTTCAACTATATCTGAACACCTCCCAACTTCTTTATCCACAAACAATTATTATCATCACAAGATTCATAGGTATAAACATTAACTCAATCCCACAATATGCATATACGCATCATATATATATACAATGCATGAATATTTACAATTTACAATCTTGAACATTAATAGGTTTCAAAATGTAATACATCAAATACATCTACGCAACTATATACAAATGTCTTGCGCAATCGCCCACCTATAAATGTATATGCAAAACAGAAGATCGTAGTATCACCCGCGGTGGAAATCAATAGAAACAACCAAGCTACACATTAAACAAACAAGTTAGAGCAACGAAGATATATAATTTCACAAACACTAACATCACAATTTACTAATAGTTCAAGTTTTACGATTTCTTTCAAAATCCCCATGTGTATCCTTGACTCGATATAACCATCACGGGCGATTATAACTAATGCCAACGTGAAGCTTACTAATGTATCTCAACCACTACGTTACGGAATTTACTGCATCGTACGTAGGGCGCCAAATCTCATCACTGAACAACTACAATGCGGGATTTTCTGCATCGCAAGTGTAGTGCTAAAACTCTAGGCGACTACGAGCGGAATTTACTGCATCGCTTCGTAGTGCTAACTATCAAATAACCAACTACGCGCGGAATTGTCTGCATCGCAACGTAACGCTATACTTTTCTATAATCTGAACGATTACGAACGGAATTCTCTGCGTCGTCACGTAACACTAAGTCTCTTAACTTTTAAGGTATACACATGGGTTTTCATACTTAGCTATTTAAGTGCAATAAGCACAAAATTTTCTTGTTTTGAAATCTACTACACTTTCTCATTTCACCTTTACTAAAGCAATTTAGTATTCATCTTTAGTACCATATAGATTTCATAAAAATCTATATGCTTAGACTTTACTCTTAACATTAATCATCATTTCCAATATCATTTATTTCTTAGTTACAATGTTTATGATAAAAATCAAGAATTTCCAAAGAATTGGAAACAAGCATAAGTGGCGAACCACTTACTTCGAAGCCGTGTCAAGCGCCTCAATGAATCTCAGGAGCCTCGGTGTCTCGTTCTCTACCGACACAACATTTTCTCATAATTACTAATAACAAAACTCAATTCTCAAGTATAAGTTAGAATTTCTCAACTATAGTCATTTTTCCCTATATAGCTCCTAACTTGTTTCTACTCAACTGAGACTCTCAAATCCTGATTTTTGTGTAAAATTTTTAGTTTTAGACCCCTAGGGATCACCCCACGCGGTCCGTTTAGTTGTTGGAGGCTCGAAACGAAAAATTACATTTTTAATTCTCAACTTACAACCCATAACAGAACAGGTGGTAGCATGCTGCTCGGGGCTCCGTTTTCCTTCGTTCTTTTTCCTACAGTTCACTTATCTCACATTCTAGTCACACGTAAAATTTCGTTGGAAAATATTATCGTTTGCTAGGTCAAATCTAAGGAAAACGCCCCTTTTTCGGGCATTTTCTAGCACTTTTAGTGCGTGTTTTGTATACTTTCCGTTTCGGATTAGCGACGTTAGTTTTTCTTCCATAGCTAAGCCTCATTTAACTAATAATGATCAACCAACTCATTTCATGCAATAAAAATTGCATTAGGATAGCCGTTTCACTTCTCAAAGCTCTAACGGCACTATTTTGTACATAACTTGCATAATTTTTATCGGATTCAATCCGTTCCAAAACATATGGTTTTTTATGGTTCCTAGGCATCATTTGAGGTGTAGAACACTCCCAAATAAGTGAGATAAAGTCAGGTCTCTTCTAGCTCAAAATTTGAGCTCGGGAATCACATTTTTTACTACAACTATTCCTTTGCAACTCTAAACAATTCTCTAACTTTTCTAACCTCTTTTATGCTCCAACTTGGGTTCAAAACCACTTAATTTCAAGGCCTATTTACTGCCCTTCAAGTCTTTAATACATACATAAAGATAGCTTAGTCATTTAATTGCTCAAACTTCACTCAAACTTTCTATCGACTAGTTAGAGTGCATAACAATAAAGTTTCTATTTCTATTTTGTTTATGGGTATAACAGCCCATATTTACATCTCTCAAGCATCATTTACACACAACAAATCATCACTTATGATTCTATAATAATCATATGAGTTTCTATCAAAGTTTGAAGAACAATCATCCAACACAAATCAACAACAACTACAATCAAGAAGCTGTCATCACTTTCATTTATGTTTCAGCAGAAAATTAAAGAGATAGGTTGTAATCTTACTTAGTCCTTAGCTTAGAGAGTTGAGAGGGGTCTTAGAAGGAGGTTTGAGGGCTTGGAAGGCAACTTGGGTGGTCGTTCTTTTCTTTCCTTTCCTGGCCGACCAGCCCCTTCAGTTTCTGCTCGAGTTCTTCTCGCGTTTCTCACGACCAGCAACTGCTGGTGCTTCTTCTTCTTCGTGCCTCCTCTTCTCTTCTTCCAGCTCTTCTCTTCTGGTTTCTTCTCTCACAGCTGGTTTGATCACTTCTCTTTCTCTCTCTCGCGAATGTTCTCGGCTGATGACTGATTTCTTTGTGTTTTGCTGAAAAAAATTTCAGCTTAAGTGTTGTATATATACTAATCAACTTCTCTTAATTGCATCATGCCCCAACTCTTTTTAATTTCACTCCAATCTCATCTCTTTTCTTTGTTTCTCATATTAGCCCATTCATATTTGCTTCCAAGTTAGCTTTCATCATGTGATTTAATTCTCGTTTCGTTAAAATTTACTTTAACCGTCAAGCTTGTCTTCTTGACCACTTGACGCTCTCTTTTTAATTAATCTTCAATTATATTATTATGGACTAAAATCTTTAATTTCTTAACTTGGATTTTCATTGACACGCTACTTAACTTTTCATGATCGACGAATTTTGTCGTATTCTTAAATTAAAAAAATTCGAAGGCTATGAAATTCAATTAATTTACTGTAGAGATTGATTTTAACTCTCTAATCTCTTTTTTTAACACTAGTGGGTTATAATTTGAGACTAAAGGTTTACAATACTGAAGTTCAACTGAGTACCCAAGGCATTCTGCAAGCTAAGCCAAAACTTAGAAGTAAACCTGGGATCGCGATCTGACACAATAGAAACCGGTATACCATGGAGTCTAACAATCTCATCTATGTAGAGTTGTACTAACTTACTTGAGGGGTAATTACTCTTGATCGGTAAGAAATGGGCGGACTTCGTTAATTTATCTATGATCACCCATATGGCATCATGCCCTTTCTGACTGGGCGAAAGCCCTACAATGAGGTCCATGGTAATATTCTCCCATTTCTATTCTAGAATATTGAGTGGCTGTAGTAATCTTGTCGGTTTCTAATGCTCTGCTTTGACTTGTTGATAGGTGAAGCATCGGGATACGAGCTCTGCGATTTCTTTCTTCATCTTTTCCACCAACAATGTTCCTTTAGGGTACGGTACATTTTTGTGCTGCTCAGATGCATAGCATACGCTGAGGAATAAGCTTCTTCCATGATTTCCCTTTTTAAATCGCTAATGTCTGACATACATAGACGTTGACCTATCATCATTGTACCATTTTCCCTAATCGTAAAATCGGTTCTGCATCCTTCTTCAATTTCTTTCCTAAGCTTTACCAACTGGGGATCTTGCCATTGTTGTTCCCTTATCTGATCTACTAAAATAAGCGAACCTAGAAAGCAACTAATAACGCCCGTGAGTCTGCCACGCCTAACTAGACTCTCAAAGACCTTAATTCCACTAGAAGTGGAAGATACTGTCCTTAAATGAGCTAGGGAACCCACAGGTCGTCTGCTTAAAGCATTTGCCACTACATTGACTTTCCTGGGGTGGTACTCTATGATGCAATCATAATCCTTAATCAGCTCTAACCACCTCCTCTACCTCATATTTAACTCTTTCTAAGTGAACAGATATTGTAAGCTCTTATGATCTATAAAGATCTAACAAGGGACGCCATAGAGGTAATGCCTCCAGATTCTTAGTGCCAATATTACTACGACGAGTTCCAAGTCATGGGTAGGGTAGTTCTGCTCGTGCTTCTTTAGCTGTCTAGAAGCATATGTTACAACTCTACCGTTCTGCATCAAAACACACCCTAAACCTTGTCTTGAGCTATCACTAAATATGGTAAATCCATCCTCCCCCGTTGGTAAAGTTAATACTGGAGCTGATGTCAGTCTTCTTTTTAGCTCATCGAAACTCTACTGGCAAGCGTTTGACCATTCAAACCTTTCTTCCTTTCTAGTCAATCTGGTAAATGGAGATGCTATCCTGGAAAACCTCTTTACAAATTTCTTGTAGTAACCTACCAGACTGAGGAAACTTCGAATCTCGATAACGTTAGTAGGCGATATTTAACTCATTATGGCTTCTATCTTCTGGGGATCCACGTTGATTCCTTCGGCCAATATGACATGACCTAAGAAAGCAACACTGTTTAGCCAGAATTGGCACTTACTAAACTTCGCATATAGCTAATGCTCTCATAGGGTCTACAATACAATCCAAAGGTGCTCTGCATGCTCCTCATAGCTACCTGAATACACCAAGATATCATCGATGAATACTATCACGAACTTATCCAAATATGGTCTAAAGGTCCTATTCATCAAGTCCATAAAAGTGGCTGGGACATTAGTCAGTCTGAATGGCATGACTGGAAACTCGTAATGCCCATATCTGGTCCTGAAGGAAGTCTTCAGAACGTCTTCTTTACGAATCTTTAGTTGATGATAACCTGACCTTAGATCGATCTTCGACTATACTCTGGACCCTTGTAATTGATCGAACAAATCGTCGATCCTTGGGGGCGAATACTGATTTTGTATAGTCACCTTGTTTAGCTGTCGATAATCGATATATAATCTCAAGCTCCCATCCTTCTTCTTGACGAATAGCACTGGAGCCCCTTATGGAGAATGGCTGAGTCTTATGAACCCCTTATCTAGCAATCTTTCCATTTGAACTTTCAACTCTTTCAACTCTGTTGGAGCCATTCTGTACGGTGCGATAAAGATTGGTTCAGTTCTCATAATCAAATCTATCTCAAATTCCATTTCCCGATCTAAAGGTAGACCTGAAAGGTCATTTGGGAACACAACTGGAAAGTCTCGGACCCTTGGGATATCCTCCAAGCTCACTTCATCATATCTCTCTTCCACTGCATAAGCTAAATATCATTGGCATGACTTCCTAAGCATCTTACTAGCTTCCATTGTTGATATCATACTAGAGGGAAGCGATTTCCGTATTTCACGAAAAATAGCATTCAGCTCCCCTGCTCTGGGAAATCTAACTTCTTTTCGAAAGCAATCCCCCCAGGCACAATGCATGGACAACCAATCTATTCCTAATATGACATCGAAGTCATGGATGTCCAATACAATCAGGTTCACTGGGAATTCTCTACCTTCTATGACTACTATACCACCTTTGAATGCTCGTTTCGCCCTAAGAGAATCCCCCGTAGGAATGAATACTATTATACTACAATCTAGGGGTTCAGGCTCAATATCAATAGTCTTAGAAAAATTCCGAGACATAAAAGAATGGGTAGCCCCAGGGTTTATTAATGTATATGTGTCACGATAAAAAACTGAAATAATACCTATCACAACTTTCGGGGTAGTGTCTGCTTCCTGCTGAGTTACTGTGAACACTCTGGCCTGAGTACGGGGTCTACCTGACTGACCTCTGGATGGTACACTTCTACCTGATGCTTTGCTAGGTTGGCCAGAACTGGTGGTCCCTCTAGCTTGGGAGCTTCTCTTATCTAATCTCTGGCCTCCACTAGTCTGCCCTGCTCCAATTTTAAGAACTAGTAGCTTCTCGGGTAAAACTTGTCCAAGAATTCTTGCTTGAATAGTGGCCAAGATACTTCAGCTATGTTTCACCTTTGAATGGCTTTCCACCACTCCTTAGCTCTATCTTTCAGTAGGAAAGCAGAGAACGACATTATCTAATCTTCGGAGCAACCTGTGACTTGGAAAATCTCTTCATTAGTCTCAAGCCACGACAAGGTGCGCTCTGGCTCGCCAGTCCCATCGTAAGGCTTAGCATCCAATTTTTGAGCATGTTCAATAGAAACCCCAATCTCTCGCGGTTGATGAAACGCTGTTGCTAATACTTGAGCCAGTTACTCTACATTCATATTTCCAACTGCTGGCTCTACAGGTTACAAAGGTCCTGCTTAAGTTTGATCTACAGGCACATTGATAGATTCATCAATGTGTCCTCCCTCTAGTGCAGGTACCTGAGCAGCTGCTCTCCTAGTAGATGGGTGACCTCGACGACGCATGGTTCTGTGAAATCCAATTATAAAATGTATGAAATGGGCGTTAAAATCATAATCTCAAAACTTTAGGAAATTTCTAAAAATTTCAACTGAAAACGAACGTTCGAAAAATCTTTTACTCAAAATCTTCTAAAACTCTGGCTCTGATACCAAGCTGATAAGACCCGACCCGGATTTTCTTTAATGAATCCAGCGGTCTTGCCGAACACCCCACGAAACCTTTTTGAAGTCTAACTAATAAGACCCAAAAGGATGTCATGGAGCGAACCCGTAACTATTAATAACTTGTTAAATGTAAAAATTCATACATTTTGTAATCTCATTTTTTATTTCTAAAGTGAAATATAATATAACTAAAAGTGCCGTCATTAAAATTCAAGCATCTAAAACGTGCATGCATTCTCATAACATGAAAAGTTACAAAATTTGTTCATAATCAAAGATTCACACAAACATATAATTGATATTCGAATCACAATGATAATTAATAAAACTATGCAGCGTCATTGATCATCTGGGCGTACCTGATCAGAGCGAAGCAATCAAGTACTCAAGTCTCCTGTTCCTGCACTTGGGAGGTTTTTGTAACATAAAACAAAAATGTTGTGAGCTATAAAGCTCAGTGAGTGTGTATGCGTTTCTATTTATGTAAATATTTTTCTAAAATGTACCTCTCGAAAAACGTTATGAAAATATATTCCTTTAAAACGATTTATTTCTGAAACTTAGATTTTATAAGATTTTCTTTAAGATTTCAAAAGCTTTTTCTAAAATAATTTCTAAAACGTTTGCTTTCTGAAATCTGCATTTAAATGGTATGCCTTTCTTTCTAAGAATGTACTAATGGGGAAACAAAGGAAAACTACAACCACATGAGCGGGTAAACCAGCTCCGCTCAGTGTGGGGGGTCACGTGGTGTAAAGCTAGCGTCGCACTTCATGACTAAGCTACAAAGACATCCTTCTACTGCATGGCGAAACTACCATCGCATATCGTATAGTGAGATAATACCCTACAAGTGTAGAGAGCGACTCGATAGACATGACATACTTGATCCCCCCTATGTTAGCAGGATCAGTCCTCCAACGCTTGTCGTACACTACGGGATATACCGACCGGGTTTAAAGTTAGAAGGTCTATCTATCTATAAGCTTCGGCCGTCTACTAGTCTTTGAAAAACTTTTTCTCTTTCTATAATTCAAATCAATTTCTCTTTCATGTTATGAACATAAAAAATGCTAAAATATTGCATACCATATTTATAAATAATCTATTTATTCTCATGCTAGAATATATATATATAATATTTATAAGCTAGAGAAATAGGTTTTGAAAGTATTATTAACATAGAATTCCTTCATGTTCTTATTGTACTCAAATTGTAACACCTTATACTATAAATAGGGGTTGAAAATTCATTATAAAGGGAACAACAATCAATAATATATACTGTGGCTCTGCTAAAATAACCAAAAAAATAGTCATGGATGTAGGCATATTTTTAGACCAAACCACATAAAAGACTCCTTACATTCGCTGTTCTTCCTCTTCTCTTTCTTTTGTCTTTGTCTTTCTTTTATTTGCAGTATTAAGTCAAAAACTTGGGTCGACTGAATTTAGATGTCGACAAAAATGATGTGGTTTTGTTGTGCTTTCAAGTGTAAAACTTGGAAGAAATGTTGGTGTTAGGTTGTACGTAGTACACGACAAAAAGAAAGATAAATGGTTGTTAAAGTTATTTGAGTGATTTTTATGCTTGTAAATGTATTGAAATGTTGGGTTTTGATGTTGAAATGAGAAGCAAAAATATTATATGTTGAAATGTCATGTTTGGCCATATTGAGGTTAAGGTGATGGAAAATTGTTTTGGATGTTTTTAATGATTTTACGGGTTGTATTGATGATAAATTTAACATAGAAATTAAAACGGAATTCATTGGATGTTAAATGGTTACTTTACAGCCCAACTTTACTTAATTACAAAAGTGTGATGTTTTATGAAATTTACTTAACTTTACACCCTATTACATGTATTGGAGCATGATTAGGATGAGAAAGAAATTGAATGAAATTGATGGCGTAGTTTCGGTGAACATGGGTTAAAATAATCCAAAAATGTGTTTCATGCTTTGATGTAGAATTTAAACTTATATTAGGGTGTTTAGAAATCCTCGCGTAGTGAAGCGTTTGTATGAGTTGATACGTGTTAATGGAAGTGTAGATACGAATGAGTTCAATTGCAACGCTGCCTAAAAATAGAATGTTAAATATATAGGTAACATGGAAGCGAACCAATTTGAAATCGTGAATTTTTGTGAGTTAGGAATTGATGAATGAAAATATATTTTATGAATGTTAAATACATTAATAGTCTACTTTTAAAGCATATATATATATATATATATATATATATTTTAAAATGAGTTTCCATTAAGTATGTTAGTTTATGAATACCTTCGTGTATTAATCTAAAAGAAAATATTTTAAGCATAAAATTGTAGAAATATTGAGCTTTTATGCTTTAGTGAGATTTTATGTAGTGTGTGACAGACCTCGTTCCTTATACAACGGTAACCTACCCGGTAACCCCACGGTGGCCTTCCAGTCAGAAACTGCTCCAATTGAAAGGTTTCCGTGAAGCTAAGCCTTTTTAAAACATTTTTAGAAATTTCTAATTTAACAGAAATGGGTGGAAAAGTTTTTTTTTTTTCAAATTAATATTTACATTAATAAACAGAATTTTATAAAAATTTTGGCAGTATAACGACTGTTTTTATGAAAATTTCACTCGGTAAAATGTCATTAAAAACTTGTACACTTCAAAAGCAACCTAATTCTCAACTACCGGGCCTCTGGCCCTCTTTTCACTTTTCATAAACAACCACAACATGCTTTAATTTAATAGATAACTTGAAGTCATAAATAATTCATGCATAAAAAGTTTTTTTTTTTTTTTTTTAAAGTTATATACATTCATATACAAAATTTGTTTTATAGGTTTTCAAAATCATAAATTTCATACATGTATAATTACGAATTTCACAACAATGCTTGACCGTGACCGGCTACTCTGGGGTTGGAGTCTCGAAACCGAAGTACCTGCAGCTTCACCTGTCCTTGGGAGGTTGTATTTATAAAACAACAAAATTAGGGGTGAGCTAAATAAGCTCAGTGAGTGTCACATATATTTCTATTCAAACAACTTTCAAAAATATTCTCCCTAAAAATTGTTAGAAATATTTCTTACCTAATATCATGCTACGGAATTAAAATAAAATTCTTTGAGAACCATACGTAAGTTAAAAGCATGAATAAATATTTATAAGCAATACAATCCATGCAATGTAAAATTGAAAACTTAATAATAAATTGCAAAACAACTTTTTGATATCAATAATTATTATAAAATACTTTTCAATCACTGAAATATGAATAACATCATATTTTACATGTTTTCACTTTTCTGCTATAAATTGTATCAGTGATGACAATTAAAGTTTACGAAACGCATTTAAGTAAAATGAGCCATTCACCGTCAATTTATTCCACATGGTATCCTAGAACTAAATATATGGTGAAACGGAATGTGGCCCACCCCGTTTCTTGGGCTTCGACCCTCAAGGGATTCTAGGATAACACCACAACTCATCCGAATTGTTGGAACGGAATGCGATCCACCCCCTTTCTTGGGCCTCGACCCTCAAGGGATTCTAGGATGACACCACAACTCATCCGAACTGTCTGCTTTGGGCACTTTTCTTTGGTCTCGACCCTTAAAGGATTCTAAGTCCTCCGGTTCCACGTACCAAAATTTTGTATTGCTACTGGGAACTAGCAATATGGCATAACAGAATGTGGCCCACCCCCTTTCCTGGGTCTCAGCCCTCAAGGGATTCTAGGCCATTCCCACGGGTTTCCTCCTGCTGTTAGTAACAGACACCTCCAACACTACCATGCACGCATTAGGGTACTCTGACCGAAAATATCTGAGATACCCGTAGGACATGCCATAGGCTTACAAAAACATTTCTATACATTTACTTTTCATCCTAAACCTCACATTTCATGCATAACTTTAGAAATTCATGTGAATAGGTTCTCGTGCGAAAATTTATTTATCATATAAAAATTAACTTTCAAACATTAAAACATGAATTTAAATTTAACATATAAAATCGATATGAATAAAAATATAAATATTTCAAATCATTTTCGTTAGGACACTCACCTTATACCCTAGCTCGCTATAAATTTCGAAATCAACGAGACAGTTTCCTTGCCTCCGAGCAACCTACATATTTTCGTATTCTATTTTCAGACTACTTCGCAACTAACGTAATTCACACACGTATTTCAATACCACTTATCATTTTATACAAATATTCAACCATTCTAGTATTTCGAAACACCCCATTTCAAATCATTTTAACTTCGATTATTCGCGTTTACTTTCCATTCGAAATTCTAATTATTTAAACACGAAAAACACATCGATTCATGAATCTAAATTTATACGAACGGATCAAACGACGATTTCGAACTCAAACTTTCCTATATGGATGAATCTAATATCAAGTCTTATCATTATTTTTCTTGCATTTTCTCATCAATTTACATTCAAACATATCAAGAAACAATGAAAATTTCATTTATTATCACCAAATACCACTCTCGGGCAGTTACGAAATATTTAATCGCAAAACGGTCATTTAACGTTCAACAAATTCTTTTTTGATTTTCATGTTAATTCTATCATCCAAATGTTCCCTAAAATTACATAAACCAATCGAAAATAATTTTAATGACCAAAATACCCCTGTGGCCGAATTCGGCATACTCAAAAAATCAATATTTCAAGGCATTTTATACATCCAAAACACACCAAAACTCATGGAAAACACATAAAAAATTCATTCAACCACTAACTCATCCTCTTGATTGAATATATACCAACATGCATGTCCATTTCCAAATCAATTCCACATCAATTTCACACACATTTCAACCTCCTCACTAATGAGATTGTTAATCCTAAAACTCAAACATTTCATTACAAAAATCCTTCCAAATACTTAACAAAATTTCTTGGAAACTAAAGTTTACCTTCTGAAAGTGTTGGAAATAGCTTCTAGATGGTCAAATCCTCCATGCATGTGGCTACTTTCTTCAAGCACAACTTTATCTTCCATTGACAAGCATTCGATCTTCACTTCCTCTTTCAAACCGAACCTTCTTTCTTGTTTTCTTGTGATGACCGTGCACCACTACTTGTTTGCTCTTGCTCCTTGTTTTGATTTTTCTTCTTGATCTTTCAAAACAGAGAGATTGAGTGAGGGAGAGTGAAAACTGTAAGATAAAGGGAAGGAGAGAACCAAGAGAGGTGATTAAGAGGGGTGAGATTGTCATGAGTGTTTTTGTGTAAGATGAACCTAATGTGTGAATGAATGAGAGTGAGAGAGCTCATGAGGGATGAGAGAAATTGAGAGAGTTTCGGGTGAGAGTTAGAGAGAATGAGAGAATGTCAAATTAGTGTGACCGTGAGCTTGAAAGGAAAAATGAAATGTTCTCTCGTTTCTTTCCTCTTCATTTGATTATATATATATTTACTATAAATTGATGACACGAGGCACTCATCCTTCTTCCATTGCAACACATGTCAACATTTTCCTTTTTCTACGCACAAAACCGAGTACCCCATTATTTGACCGTTTGCTTCTTTGTTTCTTGCATTATCTTGTTTGTTTTCAACATATTTTTATATTCTTTATATTTCTTTGCCATGTGTCACTCATTTTCTTTATTTATTGAACACTTGTCACACTCCACCTTTGGATGCTTAACACTTGCCAACATGCACTTCTTTTCATGTATTCAATCCATGCTTTTCTATACACGTATTTGAATCCAATTTCGGTCCATCTAGAAATTATACAGGAACTAAATTAACACTTCCAGAAATTTATTAAAATTCGATTAACACCTATGGGCACTAAAAACAATTATTATGTCACTTCGGAAACGAAATCATTTCCAATTTTATCCAGAATTCTACTAAAATTATATTTTTACAATCAAGTACTGAAATTTATTTTATTTCTCTATAAATACTATCTATGAGACACTAATCGAATAAAGTTCTTTTGTCCCATATACTTCGAATCATTTAAAATCTAAGGACTTATCTTCGCTTTGCTTTAGTTTCCATTAACTCTAATATTAATTTCAAAACTTTAATCTATGAGATCCGTTTTTTGAAAATTATTACTCACACGGACCTCTTTTCCGCCCGGATACTTTATGCATCGAAAAATAAATTATTTATCATAAAACGGAGTTTTGGATTTTATAATCTGTGAATTTTATCGGAACTCAATTTACTCATCTGGATCTATCCATGAATTCTACTAAAATTCAATTGTATATTCACAGACTTAGATTATTTTATTTCTCCATAAAAATTGTATATGGTACTAAAATCAAATAAAGTACTTTCGTCCTATAAACTTCAGATCACTTAAAATCTCTTTAAATAGATTTATCTTTGATCCATCTCAGTTTTGATTATCATTAGTACTAATTCTGAAACTTTTGATTCATGTGGTCCACTTTTCGAAAATCACTATTCATACGGATACTATTCACATGAAAAAACTATTCATCGAAAAAAATTTTATTTCTTCTGTGAAGAGCAAATTTTGGGTTTTACGAATTCGAAAATCACTATTCACTCAAAAATACTATTCATCCGTAATTATTATTCATCAAAAATATTTTATTTCTCCTAAATAAAGAAAATTCCGAGCTTCACAGTATGTTTTCGTATTTTCATGCTTATAGAATGAAAAATTCAACTTTGAAATATATATAAAAGAAGTTTTCAAAGGCTAATGACTTATTGAAATTTACAGATTATAGATTCAGATCCGATTGAAATACTCTATATGTGTATAGCACGTGTTAGGAGGGCACGTCACTAACATCTGTAGGGGGTTGAGTCAGTCGTGTTGCCATCTACACGTGTGAGATATTATCTTACTCTATGTATGCGATGTAAAAATTTCGCTGCGTAGTAGTTGAGATATCTTTGTAGTTTGTCATGGTAAGCAGTGCTAGCAATTTCGCCACGTGACCTCACATTGTGCGGTGTTAGACTAGTCGCCATATAATTGTAGCTTCGTTGGGTTTCCATTGGTACGATTTTAGAAAGAAAAGTACATTACTATATGTGAGATTTAGAAAAAAAAATAGTGTTTTAGTCATTCCCTGAAAGTTTATGAAATATTTTAGTATTTTATGATTCTATTCAAAGTATGAGACCTTACCGTGTTTTATGCACGATTATGAGCTTTTAAGATTGTTTATTAAATTTACAAAATGTATGGTTTCAAAAAAAAAAAATTAAGAAATAAAGATTTCCTTTAAATGATTTTTTAGAGGATATTTTAGAAAGTAAAATTTAAATAGAAATGTATGACACTCACTGAACTGCTTTAGCTCACTCTTTCCTGTTTATATTATGAAAAAACCTCCCCAGGTGAGTGATCTTTAACGCAAAGCTAGGCAGGCATTTCCGATGATTGCAACTGTAAAACCTAAAACTTCTGGAATGGTGATTTTCGGATGAATAGTATTTTCATGTGAATAGCATTTTCGAGTGAATAGTGATTTTCGGGTTCGTAAAACCCAGAATTTCCTCTTCTTAGAAGAAATAAAATTTTTTCGATGAATAGTATCCATACGAATATTGATTTTCGAAAAACAGATTTTGTAAATTAAAAGTTTCGATATTTATATTAGAATTAATGAAAACTGAAACAGAGCGAAGTTAAGTCCATCCGAAGAGATTTTAAGTGATTCAAAGTATATAGGATGAAAGAACTCTATTCAATTAGTGTCCCGTAGACAGTATTTAAAGAGAAATGAAATTATTTTCAGTATCGGATGTGTAAATTGAATTTTAGTAGAATTCCCGGGTAGAATCGGGAATGATTTTATTTGTGAAGTAATGAAATGATTTTTAAAGTGATAGTATGTGTAAATCAAATTTTTATAGAATTTTTGGGTGTATTAATTTAACTTTCGTATGATTTCCAAATGGACCGGAAATGATTTCGAGTACGGAAACGTAAAAGCTTGAAATGAATGCATGGAATTAGTA
The DNA here is from genome assembly GCA_019925255.1 of Litchi chinensis. Classification (NCBI taxonomy): domain Eukaryota; kingdom Viridiplantae; phylum Streptophyta; class Magnoliopsida; order Sapindales; family Sapindaceae; genus Litchi; species Litchi chinensis. The sequence goes on along the minus strand of CM034463.1, from coordinate 30,134,275 downwards.
AGAAAAAGAGGACACTTGGCATTCAGAGAGAGGAGGAATGAATAGAATATTGACAAGTGGCAAGGAGGAGGAATAGATTATTGACAAGTGGCATGATTTTATGTAAGCCTCCATTCATAATATTCAATTTCCCAATACTAGAAGATAGATTATGAGATGGAAATGCTAAATTCCATAAACACTTTCCTTATAATGGATATTATAGTGTTAGTAGAAATTGTTTGAACAAAATAGTTAAATAAATTTAAGAGAAGGACAAAATAGTCATTGTTCTAAATTATAGTTCTATGTATGTATCGGTGTGATTAGAATAAACTAGTGTGGGAATTGTGAAATTTATAAAAGTAGTAAGGATACCATGGAAGTTAAGCAAAATTGGAGGACATTTTGGTTAAATCTCAGGAAGTGGCATGACATGTAAATAAGTATAAAACTTTGAAGACAAATTCATAAGTGAAGCTTATATATAAATAAGTGATTGTCTTCCAACACTTAGCCATTTTTATGAAACAAAATATAGAGATTGAGAGACCTCGTGTGGACGACAGTAGGAGGAGAGGAAGAATAAAGTCAATTCCAAGCTACTTTGACACACTAAATCAAAATCCTAGGGTTATTCAAGCTAGAAGAACAAGATTAAAGGAAGATTGAGGTGATGCACAAGCTAGTAGGGCGAGGGAGACTCATTAAAGCTTTTCAACAAGTTGGAATCGAGGTAAGTACTACCCACATACACTATTTCAATTCTAGTTGAAATATAAATATTTATTGTCTAAGAGGAATTGTGAAATGAATTTCAAAATCTAAGTTCGTATTTTTGTGTAAAAGATCCTTATATCGGATTCAGAAATGAAAATCAAGAATAAAGCATTTCAAAAAGATTTGAGTGTAAAGTTCAGTTAAAGGTTTTTAAAGACAAGGAAATTTGGTGCTTAATGTACTTAATAAAAAGGTTTTCAAAAGCCATGTGTATTCTTAAAAAATTTTATATGTTAGCTAGCACTACGTGGCGATGCAGAAAATTCCGCTCGTAGTTGCTAAGATTTTTAGATTTTCTAGCGCTACGCTTATGATGCAGAAAATTCCGTACGTAATCGTCTAGATTCATAATTTAGTTTGCACTACGATGCGATGCAGAAAATTCCGTACGTAGTTGCAAGAGTGAAAGTACTAAGCACTATAATATGCGATGTAGAAAATTCCGTATGTAATTGCTTAGAGTATAGATTATTTCACACTACGTTTTGCGATACAGTAAATTCTGCGCGTAGTTGTTGAAATAGCTTAACAGGGTCACGGTTGGTATCAGTTGAAAATTGCCACGTGATTTACCACATTGAGCGGCATAGTTAGTTGTCGTGTGGTTAGATTTTTTAAGGGTACACATGGTGCTTTTAGTAATAAAGTTTCAAATTAAACTTTATGAGTATCAAAGCAAGTTATAAATACTTATACGACGATTTTCATAATTATTATATTAATTAAACTAACAAATTTTCTTTGTGGTAATGTAAATGACAGGACCTAAATCAAACCTTATCTAGGCTCTCGTCTGGAGGATCCTACCGGGCACTTCAATGGACTTCCTGAACTCGACTTGTCGGATTGAAGAAACCCGAGAAGCGAACCCCTAACTTTCTTAGCCGGTTTACTCGTTTAAACTTAAGAACTTGGTTTTCTTTAAAACAGTTGGGAGTGATAAAATTTTTGCGATTTCATTTCAAAACGATTTTATAAAAATTTTGGCAGCATAACAGCTGCATTTTTAACAAATCCAAAATTTTCCTACAAATAAATATACACTTCAACTATATTTCCTCCCAACTTCTTTATCCACAATCATGCATTATTAACACTTTATCCACAACAATAGGCATGAACTCAAACCCAAAATATGCATATAATACATCATATGTGAAAATGCATAAATATTTACAATCATACAATTCAAAATATAATTACTTTTCCACAATTTACATATTTATCTCATACACACAATTTACACCATCACATTTCATGAGTCGCCCACCTATAAATATGTAAAAAGAATGTCGTTGCCCCACCGTCCTACGGCAGTGCCCAAAGATATAAATAAGCTACACAGTTGACAAATGAGTTAGTGCAACAAAATCACATAATATAATACGCACTAATGAAGTAATCTATAAACTTAGTTCTTAAAACTTCAAAATCTTAAGGTTTTCTTTCAAAATCCCCATGTATACCCTTAAAGTGCTCTAACCATCACGGGCGATTTTAACTAACGCCAACGTAAAGCTACTGCTGTATCTCAACCACCATGATACGGAATTTACTACATCACACATAGGGTGATAACTCTCATAACTGAGCAACTATAACGTGGAATTTTCTGCATCGCAATTGTAGTGCTAAACTCTAGGCGACTACGAGCGGAATATACTGCATTGCCACATAGTGCCAAACTGTAAAATAACCAACTACGTACAGAATTGTCTGCATCGCAACGTAGCGCTATACTTTTTAGGAAAATTGAGTAACTACAAACGGAATTTTCTGCGTCGTCGCGTAGTGCTAATTTCTCTATAATCTGAGCGACTACCGACGGAATTTTCTGCATCGTCACGTAGCGCTAAATATCATATACTCTTAAGGTATATATATGGGTTTTAAACTAAATTTTTTAGTGCAAAAGCACAAAACGAACTATTTTTGGAACTTATAAAAACTCTATTGATTCAACTCTTTTTAGAACAACTTAATATTGATTTTAATCACTTTATGGATTCCATAAGAAATCCACATACTCAAACTTTGAACTTTGAAAGTTGGAAACCATTTTTATTTCCACTTAACATAATAGTTAAAGAGTGAAATATAATTTAAAGTAACCACAAGTGACAAAGCACTTACCTAAGTCCACACAAGACCGCGTCAAGCGCCTCCACGAGTCTCACGTGCCTCGGTAGCTCGCTCTTCACCTACACAATACTTTCTTATTTAAAATGCGCTACCATGCACTTCATAAGCAACACACACAATGCTTTTAAACTTTAAAATCAATACAATGCACTTTCTTGACTCTAACTTTCTCTACTCACTTCTAACTTAACCGAGGCTTCCTAATTCTGATTTCTTTGCAAAAGTTTCAGTTTTGGACCCCTAGGGACACTCTCACGCAGTCCGTATAATTTTTAGAGGCCCAAAACGAAAAATCACAAAATTAAGCCTCATTGGACACCCCAAAACATAATGTAGTGCAGCAACCTGCTCGGGGCTCCGTTTTCCTTTGTTCTTTTTTCTACGGTTCACTTATCTCACACTCTGGTCACACATTAAATTTCATCAAAAAATTCTATCGTTTGCTATGTCAAATCTAAGAAAAACACCATGTTTCAGGCACTTTTTTGAACACTTTTCCGCGTCGGACGAGCGACGTCGGTTTTTCTTTTGCATTTAAGCCTCTTTTATCTAATTATGATCAACTAAATTCATTCCATGCAATAAAAATTACATTTGCATAGCTATTTTACCTATCAACTCTCTAACGGCATTATTTTTGTCGTAACTTGAGCAATTTTTATCGGAATCGATCCGTTCCAAAACCTATGGTTTTCTATGACTCCTAGGCATCATTTGAGATTAGAATAACCTCATATATGTCAGACTTGCATAGGTTGTCTCTATCCCATTGTTTGAGCTCGGGATTACAAAATTGCCTAAAACTACTTCTTTGACAATTCTATGAATTCTCTAAGCTTTTCTAGCCCTTTTCATGCTTAAATTTGAGTTTAAAATCATCTAATCTCAGAGGTTTTCTACTGGTCTTCATAGTCATGATACACACACAAACACTACTTTGTCATTTAAACACTCACAACTCACTCACAATTTTTGTCAACTTCTTAGAGTGCATGAAAACAGATTTTTGTTTCCACTGTTATCAAGTGTATGACAGCCCCTTTTTACAACCCTAAGCTACCATTAACACAAAAAAACTTGTCATTTAATATTCTACAATAATCACTTAGGGTTCTACCAAAATTTTAAGGGCAAACTATCCCACACAACTCATCCAACAACCAAAACTATCACCTATCCATTTAGATTTCAATTTCAGCAAGTAGAGAGAAAGAGGAGTTGCTATCTTACTTGGTTCTTATTTAGAGAAGTGAGATGGACTTGGGAGAGATCCTAGAGAGGTGGTTTGAAGCTTAGATGGTTGTTTGGATGGTCCTTCTTCTCCCTTTTCTTCTTCACCTTGCTGTCACTTTTCTATTCTGCTCTTTCACGCCTATTTTTGTTTTGCTGCTGTTTTCTTCTTTGTTTCACGCCAACACTCTCTCATTTGCTGAAAAATTGGTCTAAGTGTGATATATATAATTAACTTTCATAAAAATGGCACTTATGTCCCCTTTTTGACTTGTTTGACTATTATTTTCTCTCATTCTCTACTTCATACGGGAATCACTTTCTTCTTTTATTTTTCTGGCAGCTTCGCACTCTTCACTTGTCCATTTTCTTTTTAATTGTTTTTTTTTATATATCTCATTAAAAATTCCTAGAATGTCAAGCTTGTCCCTTGATTATTTGACTATAATCAATATTATTACTTAGTCAAATTTTGGATTGGTTACTCATTCCAAATAACAAATCCTAAATTTCTCATTGGTGTATTTAATAAATTTCCTCAATATGGTTATCGTATAATCCTATACGAGCGTTAATTCTTTAATGTTCCGATTTAGATTATTGTTGACTAGTTTTATTATTTTAACTTTATAACTTAGTTTCTAACGTTAGGAAATTATAAACCGAGACTAGGGGTTTACAGTAAAAATCCATTCAAGTATTTTCATTTGGGGAACGAAGTACAAGAATCATCTCATCGAAAATATAGGTGGGTGAAAAACGAAGGATGTTCATATGAATCATGTTTATATTTTGTGAAACTCGAAATCAAGGAGTGCATGTATCATATTGCATTTGATAGCAATCATTGTAAAATTTATATTTTGATATAAATGGTGTTGTAAATATTTTTATAAAGTTCTTTATGACATTCGATAAAATTTTGATCACTAATTGCATATATTTGCGAATGACTGAATGATAATTGAAATGAATCATTGTGGAAAACAGAAGTTGAGGGATAATTGAGAATAGTTCGAAGTGTATTTTCTTGCAGGAAAAATTTTGGAAACCTTAAAAATACAGCCGTTATGCTGTCAAATTTGTAGTCAAATTTTCTTAAATTGAACATGAAAAATTTATACCAACCCAACTATTTTTGAAGCACTACAAGAAATCAAGCCTTTCGCTACACACAAAATGTGTTGCCGAAAGATACAGCAACATGTATCTGTATGTTGTTGAAGCCAGTGTTGCCAAAAGTGTCACAAGCTTTCGCAACATACAATGTATGTTGCATTACACATAATCACAACATATGATGTATGTTGCTATAGTTAAATACAACACACGATGCATGTTGTCATAAATATTTATGACAACATGCATTATGTATTGCTATAGAATTATATTACAACATTTTTTGTCTATTACGATAGATATTTAAAACAACATCACCTATATGTTGTGATAAATCTTCAGACTGAGTTGCAATAAATATATTACACACCATTCATTGTATGTTGTTAAAAGTAATTGTTAATAAATAATTTTATTATTGAATAATTGAAACCAATAAAGAACATAATTTACAAAATTACATTCATAAAAAATAGTACTTTACAATTAGTTCATTAAATGCCAAAAAAAAAAAAAATTCCACCAAATTCTAATTATCAACCTAAATATTTATCAACAATTTGTAACTTCGCACGAAGTCAATATTCTCTTGATTCTCCTTCACTCCTTGCATCTTGATTCTCCTTCACAAATCTATCAAGCCAAAAAAATTAAGAAAAATCAATACTTTATAAAGATAAAGCTTAAAACCTACTTATAGCTAGAAAATTCCTATAAAATATTTTAATCACTAATTAAAAAACTATAAAAAGATATAACTTGCTTTCGAAAAAAAGAAAAATAAAAGATATAACTTGAAACTAGCAAGTTTCAAGTCACAATTTCCCATCAAAACATTTCATTGAACGCCTTATGTACACCATATCATATACTAGAATTAACAATTATCTCAATTAAATTAATCAAGTAGAAAGCATCTTAAACCAATATTAAATCAACAAAATTACAAATCCATCGAGCCAAAAAATTAAGAAAAATCAATACTTTATGAAGACAAATCTTAAAATCCAATTATAGCTAGAAAATTCCCATAAAAAGTTAATTGCATCTCATAAAAAGTATAGATAAAAAAAAGTTGCAAATCCATAGAATATAGTATTGATGGTTCACAATTTAATAACAAATTAAAAATGGAAAACAATGGAGAAGCTTTAGTGATTCCAATTTTAAATATTTGATTCAGCCAATGAGATGAGACTATTTTGTCTCATATTTAACATAGACCACAAAGGTTATAATTTATGGGCCATATTCTGTTCACAAGACTAGGATTGAGACAATAGATTATACATATAGATAGAGACTGTATTTTGTGGACTATATTTTATGCACAAGACTAGGATTGAGACTATATTTTGTGGACTAACTTCCTACATATAGATTATATTTTGTACATAAGAGTAGGATTGAGACTATTTTAAGTTATTTCAATTTTAAATATTTGGTTCATGCAATGAGATGAGACTATTTAGTCTCATATTTAAAATAGTCCACCAAGTTTCTCCAAAATAACCAAGAGCTTTCAACCCTTACCATCTCTCTTAGGCATTTCATCGAACAGTCCGCTTGCATCATAAAAATTTCCAATTAAACAAACATAAATCACCTTAATCACTCATTATTAATACAAATATCCAACTAACTCATATTCAACATTCAAAATCCAATCTTTATTCAACTACCCACCAATAAAAACACAATCTTTTATCTTAAGAACCAAAAACAAAAAAAAAAAAACCAAAAACCAAACAAGCTAGAAACTTCAACACAACAAAAAAACTCCACAAAAAACTAATAGAACAAACCCATAGCACTAAAAACTGAAAATGAAACAAAAAAATGAAAAAAAAAAAACCAAAATGACAACATACCTAACGACAAGGCTCGACGGTGCGGACGGTTTCACAGTGTCGTGTTCACGGTGGAGGAAATAGGTGGTGTTTGCTGCGAGGGGATTGTGAGCGGATGACAGTGAGAGTGAGAGAACATAATGGAGAGAGTGGTTGTGAGAGGGTAGTTGTGAGAGAGGGGGAGAGGAGTGGCTTATGAGAATGAGCGGGCTATTCCAGTTTTTGAGCTGGTTGTTTTAATTTGTGAGAGAGTGGTTGTTGAATATTTGACTTAGGTTGTTTCAATTTTTAATTTTTAAAGCCTTGCAATTTTTTTCTTTTTAAAGAAAATGTATTGCCTTTTTAGCTTTAAATATATATATATACATATTTTTTTATAAGCACAATTATGTGACTACCCATCAAAACAAACAACCTTAAAAATGTTTTATTAATAGTGCAAAAAAATTGACTGATTAATCTTTAGATTTGTTTTTTAACTTCTTTTTATTTATTTTGGTCTTAATTGTGCAAAAAAACTTGACTAACCAAGTAACCCAGTCAACAACATGCATTGATATTATAAATACATTTATATTATCAAAAGTGCAAAAAAATTGATTGACCCGATAGCCAAGGCAACAACATACATTGATAATATAAATACATTGATATTATTAAATTATGTTTCTAAATTAGAAGAAAATGATTAAAATGAATGATGTGAAATCAAATTCAATTTATCTATGCTTTTTTATTTCAGATTAGTTGCTGATAATTACTATATTTTATTTTGGATCAATTTTTTTTTTAGAATTTATGAACAATTTTTTAAATATAACAAATTCTTTCCTTTTTGTTTATATCATTGATAATACAAATTATGTTTTTAAATTAGGAAAAAAAAGGAATTTGACCAATGTTTTACCCTTTGACCAATAAATTGACTAATAAAATTTTAACTTTAAGGATTAATTTGGTACTTTCAAAAAATCATTTAATTAATTTGATCAAAAATGGAAAAGTCAAGTGCAAGCCACTTGGAATTTTGAAAAAAGTCTTATACTTTTTTGATGACTACTTATAAATAAATTGTAATTATTCTGATTCCAATACTTCATTCTAATTTCAAGTCATTCCAATTTCAGATCATTTTGATTCATATTTCGATTCCTCCAAGTGAAGTAAGCGCACAGTGAAGTAGAGTTGGTTTCATCAATTCTTTAATATATTTATGTTATATTTTTTTAAATTTCATTTCTAACAAGAATTTTCTATTTATAGGGGGATTTATGTTTTTTAACGAACATTATAATCATAAATAAAAAATTTAATTTAATTTCCTTCATATAGTTTACTAATTGATAAATATGTTATTTTAATTTTTTATTATGCTTTTATAAGTATAAGAAGTAAATCAAAAATGAGGTTTTGATTTGAATATGTTGAAGATGTCTAGGTGGAGCTGTAACCTCCCCTTCTTTTATTCCTTTTTTTCAATTGATTTGATCTTTTATTTTATTTTATTTTTTTGATCTCCACAGTGGAGATTTATCTGCTTTTATTTTATTTTTATTAAAATTACTTTTAAATGAATTTTTTAAGTTTTTTTTTAATATTTTTATATTAATTTTTTATTTTTTCAAAATAATAATATCCACCGTTCATCAAGAATGGCGGGCTATGAAGATTTCACCAATTTTTTTTTTTTTTCAAATTTTTATTTTTCCTTTCTAAAAATTATTTGACAACATATAGAAATTAATACATGTTGCTAAAAATAACTCTATGGTAACATTCAAAAATATGTGTTGCTAAGAATAACCATATAGCAACAAACAAGTTAAGTTTGTTGTGAAATACAAATTTTTCAGCAATGTTCAGTAGTAGATGTGTTGCCATATATAGCATTTTTAGCAACATACTACTTTATGTGTTGCAAAAAAACAGGTTGTTTTAGCAACACCCATAAGTTGTGTGTTGCTACATAACTGAAATTATTGGCAACATGCATACTTTGTTATAATATATGACTTTTTGCAACATTCTTCTACTGTGTGTTGTTATATGTGCCTCATTCGTTGCAACACTTGTATGTAAGTTGCTATAAGTCTCTTTTGCAACATGTAATTTTTGTGTGTTGCGTTTGATGATAATAGGCAACACGCCCCAATTGTGTGTTGCCTAATATGTGTTGCGAAAAGTCAATTTTCTTGTAGTGAAGAAATAAAACTTGATTTCATCAAAACAAAGTAAATGGGCAAAGTATATTAGGGGTTCACTCTGCGGGTCTCTTTTAACCGTGAGTAGGGTTTTAAGAGATTCGTTGAAGTGCTCGGCGAGACCCTCCAGATAAGAACCTAGAGAAAATCTGGTTTGGGTCTTGTCATTTTATGGTGAGTATATAAAGTTGAATAAAAAATTAAATTGAAGAGATAAACAAGAGAAGTGGTTCATGATCAAACCAAGAAGAAAAGTAGCAAACAAACAAGAAGCATTTATTCATTTGTAAGAAATGAGAGAGTGAGTGCATGGTAAAGGCAAGAATAAGAGAAGTTGAATTCGGTCTTTAAGAGCTGTCTTGGATCGATCAAACAAGGCAACAAAAAGCAACAAAAGGCAAAAACAAGAGGTAAAATTCATTTCGGTCAAAAAGGGGTATGTTGAACTGAGAGCAACCAAAAAGAGAGAGCTGCTCTATTTTTGTTTTTGCTGTGAGAGAAAACAAGAGAGTGAGTTATGTGTGTTCTGTTGAGATGATCTAAGGGTGAACAACAACAACTTCACTTGAGGTTTGAGCTTTTTCTTAAGTGATTCGACAAACAAAGAAGAGAGGAACAAGAAGCAAGTGCAGCTCAGTTTGGAGAGGAAAGAAAAGCTATGTTCTGCCATAAGAACAATGAGGGTGCAGCAAGCGGTTTTGAGATGTTTCAGAGCCTTTTCAAGTGATTTTCAAGTCCCTCAAGCTTACATAGAAGTCTTGGAGCAAAACCCCTCCATTTGGAGTTGATTTGAAAAGGTAATAAACTAGTTTTCATGGTTTAAATTGTGAAATAGATGGACGGTTGAGATTATGTTTGAGCTTGAATGATTAATGTCTTAAAGTGATGAATGATGGATTTCATATAAATTTAATGCGAAGACTGATGAAAAATTTGATGATGGATGCTTATGTTAGTTCGATCAAAGTGAGTTATTTGTGATTGAAGTGTTGTTTGATGATTTTACCATGAAATATGATGAGTTTAGGATAGATTTTAATGGTTTAAATTGAAGAAAAAATTGTGTTAAGGGCTGGTTTGTATTCGGCTAAGAGGTTATGTTGTGAACGAAAATGATTTTTGGTTGATTTGGATGTTACAAATGATATTATGGTTGTCTTGATGTTAAATTTTATAAGGAAACTGTTTTAGACGTTTTGAATGACTTTAGGGGCTATTTTGAGGTTGAAAATTTGAAACAAAGTTTTGATATACAAGTTGCCATGATTTGTTATTTAGTGTATTAAAGTGTTAGACCATAATTCTTAAATGTTTTGAATGAATTTATAAGATATGTAGATGATAGAATTAACTTGGAATGGAAAGGAATTGCGTTGAATGTTAAATAGTCGTTTCGCGACTAAGTGTTTTTCGTAATTGCACCAATGTGATGTTTGATGGATTTAAATTGAATTATAACATATAGCTTGTGTTCAAATGTGCTACGATGTGAAAAATTGAATAGAATTAATGGTGTGAAAATTTGTGGATATTCGGCCATCATAGGCCAAGTTGGTGCTAGAATGCGTTTAATGCATTAGAATGAGATTTAGGTTTGAATTGGAGTGTTTTTCGTGTTTAGGGATTAGGAATTTCGAATGGATATTGGATACGATTGATTAAAGCTAGTACGGCTTGAAAACGGACATTTCGATATCTTTCCATAATTGAAGTTAAATGTTAATGTGTGCATAAATTCTAATCGGGAAATCCGCTTGTATTAAAATGTAGGTGAAACAGTGATCGAAAGGAAAGCATAAAGGAATAGTTGGTTAATTGGAAGCAAGTTGTGAGTGTGGTTAAATTTAAAAGCACTTTTGCAAGTTTTATAAGTTAGCTATTGTTGACGTTAATTTCTAGTCGACGACGGTTCAAAGCCCAATATCTGTAATCAATGTAAAACAAAACAAAAAACAAGAGAAAAGTAGAAAATAGAGAAGAAGAACAACGCACAAGGGGAATTTTTACGTGGTTTAACAAGTATGCCTACGTACACGACTGTTCCTCTCAATAATTTCTGCAAAGAAATAGTCTATTATTGCTTGTATGTATCTATCTATCTATTACAATGAATCAATGAATTTTAGCCTTTACTTATAGGGAGGGACATTTACAATTTGAATCGAAATAAAATAGGAAAAGAATCATGCATTAACTACATTTCCTAATCGATTATGATTGAATCAGAAATCTGCTCCACAAAATCAGAGATCACATTTATCAACATTTGAATTTGAATTTATTTCCAATTCTGGTAGAAGAATCACGATCAATTTGGGTTACTGCCTTTCTGAAAGATTTCCTTATCTAACTAGTCATTGTGTGAGCTATAAACTGCATTAGACGATCTCGAGCTAGATCTCGTTCTGAGTAGCGAGCTGTGCATAGTGCGAACTGTGTAATATTAGCAACAATCTGTGAATAGTTACCGTGTGCGAGCTCGCTTATAGAGCTGTAGAGCTCGCATGGGCTGGATGTTGATGGATCGGGCCTTTGTCTACTGGGTCGCTTCATTGAGTTGACTTGTTGGACTTTTATCAGGCTTTTACCAACCCATTTGTTGAATTCGAAAAATACCCATAACATCAGCCCCTCAATTATCAGCTCGTTCTGCGAATTGGGAGCTCCAGCTCGTTGGTAAAAGCTAACTCGTCTTGCATTGTCGTTTCGTGCCTTTTCAAATTCCATCTCTTCAGTTATGACACGTGGCGACGATTTAGACTATAGTTCAACCGGCACTGGTACGTCTTGTGCCACGCGCATTTAATATGCACGTCTTTCAACTGACAACCCCATGATTACAAAAGCCATAATTCGTGTTACATCGTGAGATTCAAGGCGGTTACACAACTTCCAGATCGAATGGCTAGGGCGCGAACTCAGCCGCCCATATAAATTGGTGGAGCCCTTTCACTTTCTTCTCACTTGTCATTTTCTTCCTCAGCCACCGAATCTCTTTTTGTTGCACTTTTTCACCGGTTCTTCTCAGACTCTTTGTCCTCAGATGTCAGATTTCTCATTTTTTGACAAAGATTCACAGTAAGTTCCGTTTTTGACTTCAAGCTTTCGGTTTTTGATATATTTTCATTGCGTTTGTGTTGCGTTGTGTTTGCGTTATGTTTTCTGAGCTTGAAGTGAGTTTAAACGCTTCATATTCTCGATGTTGAGTCTTTACAATATTGTGTTTCTTGTTGATCATGACTCTTCATTTTCTGTTGGTTTGATCTTATTGCTGGTTTATTTACGATTTATTTACTGTTTATGCTTATCATGCATGCGAATTGTAGGATTAGGTACCTGGAGATCAATAGCTCATAGGTCGTCCCCTATAGGTTAAGCCCTCCACTATATTAGCGATCTGTGTGGCGTTTGCGATCTGTAGAGTAGGTAACTTCCTTAGTAGGAAACTTAAGACATTTAGACATGGTCTGTTTGCAGCGACCTAACTGTGCCCCCTTTATGTGTTGATGGCTTCAGGTCACGCTGTCGAACACACAGAATAGGGGATAATGAATCATCCAACTCGGATGAGCTCGCTTAGGGCGGAGTACACAACGTTGGTGAGGTAACTTTTCAAAGCGGGGAGGTCGCAGAACAATTTGTAGCTCGGGCTGATCTAGAAACAACTCGTTGGCTTGATGAGGAACAGCGAGCTCGCGAGGTGTTCATACACCATTCCTCCAAGATAGACTATTTTGAAATGGGAGGAATTGTTTTGCAATATCACATTCCTAAGGGTCACCGCATGATGTCTCATGTTCACGCGTGCTATCCTCCTAAGGGATACATCGCTATTAGCACCCAACATCTAAAGCACGGGCTCAGGTTTCCAATTCCTACCTACCTTATAGAGTTTCTGAACAAGCTCAAGCTCTCACCGTTCCAGCTGACTCCGAATTCGTATTCGCAGCTGACATCATTAGCCTTGGTTTTCTCAAAAATAATCTTCCTCCCCCAACTCCAAAAGTCTTTAGCCACCTCTTCAGCATCAAAGATGCTAGTAGCGTAAAAGATGGAATGCGAGAGGGAATCTACTACCTTGCAGCTCGTCAAACAGATTATAAGAACCTCCTGCCCCGAGGTAATGCAAAGGGCAAGTCGAATGCAGGGGCCCATAAGACGAGCTGGTTCTTCAACTCGTGCCTTTCCCTCAGATATCTTGACAACTTTTCTTTCGTTTTAAGTCCAAGTAGATAGAACGGGAAACACCTACGAGTTAAGGAATTTTTTTTTTTTTTAATTGACATTCTCTATTTTGTAGACGTCAAAGGGGATAAGTCTATCCTCAGCAATTAGGAGGAAGAAGTCCTCAAGGTGCTTGCAGATTCAAACGAGGCCATTCTAGCAATGCGCTTGATGATGACTTCCTCAGTACCTATGGGCTAGCTCCTCCTCGTGACTATGAGCTGTTGGACAATAGGAAAGACATAGGAAGCAGGGGAGAATTTGATCTTCCTTCTGTGTTTGAAACTGACAGTGAGGAAGAGTCTGCTCCCGCTTCACCAACAGATTGGGCTCATGCTCCTGCTCCCCAAGAAATCCCAGCTCCAGCTCAAACTCAGACAGCTCCAACTCAAGTAGTTCTAGCTTCATCTTTTGCTCAAGCGGATCCATCCTTAACTTCTGCTCAAACAACTTCAATTCTGGCTCCTGCTCAAGCAGCTCCGGCTCCAGTTTGTTCCTTGCACACAGATTCAGCTCCACAACTAGCCTCAGCTTCTGCCTCTTAACGAGCTCCAAATATGAGAAAGCTCTCTCTTCTAAAAGCTCCTCGTAAGCGACCTGTTGATTCAGCAGCCTCTCCAGCTGCTCCTTCTAAGTGACCTACTAAGACCAAAACTCCTTCAGTCGCTCCTCCCAGTAAGGTGTCACCTTTGGCATCAGCAGCAAGTCATCCACAGGTCCCAGCCCTTAGCTCGCAACCATCAAGAGGGGGAAGTTCAATCTACGACCCCACCTTATGAGACCCAAACTGGTGCCAATAGGGGTGGAAAGAGAAAGACAGTACGGTGTCCTACCTCTACCAAGCAACGTCACGTAGATAAAGGCAAAGAGCCCTAGGTCGCACAGATTGCGGAGGGGACTGCTCCACTAGCCAAGCCTCGACCCGAGAGCAGACCAGAGGGGAAATACTTAAGATCCTTCATCGATAATTGGTCGAATATTATGCTGACCCACGCTAAGGCTTTGAAGAATAACGCCCTTAACGACCTGGACCTAGCTGAATATTTAGGTCGCCATTCTATACTGGTAATTGACTTCTCTTTTTCCTTCTTACCTCTTTGTCTTATCAGTTACTAACTCGCTGCATTTCAAGTCGTATTGGCGTCAATAAAGCAGAGGCAAGAAGTTAGAAACTCTGAAGACCGAATAATGAGGTTAGAGAACCAGTTGGAGAAAACGAAGGAAAAGATCAAGTCCTTGATTGAGGAGGCTTTGGACGCCAAAAGGCACCATGAAGCTTATGAGGCACAGCTGATGGATGCCAACGTAGCTAGAAAGGAAGCTGAGGAGGCCTTAATGCACGCGGAAAGTGGCCATGCAGTTTTGAGGTCGTATCTCAATGCTTTGCTCCGTAATAGTGAAGATGAATTGAGCAAGGCAAAAGATGAACTGAAGTTGTCTGATCAATGAGTTGAAACTGTAGAGAAGCGAGCTGAGGTGGCTGAAAAGCAAGCAAATGCTGCATTACAACGAGCTAAGGTAGTTGAGAAAAAGGCTGAAGCTGTTGACTAGCAAAATGTGACCTCATTGCACCGAGCTATAACTGTCGAGCGTGATGCAGAAGCTGCTCGTGGGGAGATCGCTACCTTAAGAGGAAAAATTACCATAATCAAGGAAGAAGTGGAGGAGCAAGTTGTTAAAGCCAGAGATGAAGTTGAAATCGATACATGTATTGATTTCCTTTTCACCCTATGGAAAATCCATCTCGAGCTGGATTTTTCGATCTTTGGCGAGGCGGGACTCCAAGAAGTGGAAAAATTTAAAACTAAGACTGCTTCATCTCCAGTCGTGTCAGACGCTCTTCCCTAGCTATCGAATTACCCGATGCCATTCCTGGTGCGACCTTTCAAGCTAAGCTCGCTCAGATCACCGAGCCCTCTAGTGATGAATCTCTTTCAGGATCAGCTCCTCATGATCAAGGCAACTAGTAGCTCGCCTTGTTTCTTGCCTTTTGAATTCTCAGTTTCTACATTTTAGTCTTGTACTTTATTTATTTCGACTTTTGAGGTCATTTGCTATGAACTTTATGATTTTAATGAAATTTCTTTGTTAAGACTTGTATGTTGAATGTGCTTGAATTTCCTCATTTGTTGTTATATATTTTTCATATCTTCATTTTACAAGTTGTGAAACTTCTCAACGAGTTGAGAAAATAGGCCAATTAAACAGATGACAATAATACCTGGCCCAAGATCGTGAAGCTATTGACTTTAACAAGCTGAAACTTGAAAATTGTGATTAACAATTTACTCAAAGATAAGCTAGTAAAATATAATAATCTCGAGTTGGATAGTAGGTCGCAACCTCGACTACCATATAACTTTGCAAACTATGTAAGGGGTCGTGACCTCGCCTGCCATAGCAATGTTTTTGCAAGCTATGTAGAGGGTCGTAACCTCGCCTGACATAGGTATAATTTTGCGAGCTATGCAGGGGGTCGTAACCTAGCCTGCTATAGCTATATTTTGGTGAGCTATGTGGGGGGTCGTAACCTCGCCTGCCATAGCTATACTTTGGCAAGCTATGCAGGAGGTCGTAACCTCGCCTGCTATAACTATATTTTAGCGAGCTATGCAGAGGGTCGTAACCTTGCCTGCCATAGTAGTATTTTTACGAGCTATGCAGGGGGTTGTAACCTCGCTTGCCATAGCAATATTTTTACAAGCTATGTAGGGGGTTGTAACCTCGCTTGCCATAGCAATATTTTTACGAGCTATGTAAGGGGTCATAACCTCGCCTACCATAGCTATATCTTGGCGAGCTATGCAGGAGGTCATAACCTCGCCTGTCATAACTATATTTTGGCAAGTTATGTTGGGGGTCGTAACCTCACCTACCATAACAGTATTTTTATGAGCTTTGCAAGGGGTCGTAACCTCGCCTGTCATAGCAATATTTTTACGAGCTATACAGGGGGTCGTAATCTCGACTACCATAGTAATATTTTTACGAGCTATGCAGGGGGTCGTAACCTCGCCTACTATAGCAATATTTTTACGAGCTATGTAGGGGGTCGTAACCTCGCCTACCATAGCAATATTTTTACGAGCTATGCAGGGGGTCGTAATCTCGCCTGCCATAACAGTATTTTTATGAGCTATGGGCGTGACAGCGAGCTAATCAGAATGAAACCTACTAGTTTGATAACTCATAAAATTTGGAGAACACAAATAAATTATTAGAGCAATCACTTAATAACAAAAACAATATGAGGAACTTGGAGCTTTTATTGACTTTGAAATAATTGAATTAGAAATTGAGCACACGTATTCAGAGTTACCAAAAATATGGACGAAGGTGTTCGGCATTCCAGGCTTGAGGAATTTCAGCTCCATTCACATTTGCTAGACAGTAGGCTCCATTTCCCAAATTCTCTTTGATAACATAGGGACCTTCCCAATTCGGGCCTGAGGACCCATCGCTGGCTTTGCGAGCTCCAGGCAAAATAAGATGTAGTAATAGATCTCCTATGTTGAAACTTCGAACTCAAGCTTTTCTATTATAGTACCTCGCAATCCTTTGCTGATAGACTGCTACCTTCAACTGTGCTACCTTTATTGCCTCTTCAAGTAGGTCAAGGTTTGTGGCAAGTAGCTGGTCGTTGTCTTATGGATTGAAGGTTGCTCTACGTTGTGAGGTCACTTCTAGTTCTGCTAGGATCATGGCTTCGGATCTGTACACTATTGAAAAGGGAGTTTCACCTATAGTGTTGCAATTTGTGATTCTGTAAGCCCTTTGTAGCTCGTCTATCCATGCTCATTTCTTTGCTTCCAGCTTCATTTTCAAGGTCTGCTTTATTATCTTATTTATAGCTTCAACCTAGCCATTGGCTTGTGGATGGTCTAATACTGAAAAGCTTTTGACGATCTTCAGGTCATTGCAGAACTTCAGAAACCGGTCGCTGCTAAATTAGGTTCTATTATCTGTCACAATCTGCTGAGGAACCCCAAATTGGCAAATAACATTATTCCATACGAATTTTTCAATCTTCGATGTGGAAATTTCTGTCAACTCCTTAGCTTCTATCCACTTGGTAAAATAATCCACAGCAACGACAACATGTTTGCATCTTTCGCGAGTTGTTGGTAGAGGCCCAATTAAATCCATTCCCTAGATCGCAAAGGGCCACGGGCTCACCATTTGTTGGAGACAAGCTGGTGGAGCTCGTGGAACCTGAGCAAACCTTTAACACTCATCACACTTTTTGACCAGGTTGATGGTGTCCTATTTAATAGTGGGCCAGTAGAACCCCTGTCAGAATGCCTTTTGAGCTAGAGACAGCCCCCGACATGATTTCCACACTGACCCTCGTGTATCTGCTTCATCACGGTCTCGCAATCCTAGCCATCAATACACCTCAAAAGCAGGGTTGTAAACCCTTTCTTGTACAACACGTCGTTATAGATGCAATATCGGGCTGCCCTAGCTCGCAAGCATTATTCTTCCAATCTGTGACTTGGCAGCTTTCCATCCTACAAATAACTCAAAATCAGGCCCATCTAGGAGTTAGACTGTACAACTATAGCCATTATTGAATCCTTTTCTTCTATGCTTGGAACCGGTAGAAACTCCACTGGGATTGCCCCTAGAAACTCTGCATCTCGAGTGGTTGCCAAACGAGCTAATGCGTCTGCATGTGAGTTATGAGCTCGTGTGATCTGCCTCACTTCGTACTTCTGAAAAGTACTTAGCATCTTATGAACTTTCTTGAGGTACATTGCCATCTTGGGTCCCTTGGTCTGATACTCCTCCTGTATATGGCAGACCACAAGTTGAGAGTTGCTGAAAACCCTTAATCGTTCAGCTCATATCTCCTTAGCCAAGTGCAGACCTGCAAGCAGTGCTTCATACTCAGCTTCATTATTGGTGGCCTAGAACCCAAATCTTAGGGCGCAAAGAATTTTGTGGCCTTTAGGATTGATTAACAAAATTCCAGCTCCGACCTTCTACTTGTTAGATGATCCATCAACATATAACTCCCAGGTTAGACCTTTAAAGGACCCAGCCTCTTCATCTGCGGGCCCCGTAAATTTTGCAATGAAATCTGCCAAAGCTTGGGCCTTGATTGCCATCCTTGGCTTAAACTGGATGTCAAATTGAGTGAGCTCTACTGTCCATTTGAGCAACCGACCTAAGGTATCTGATTTCTGAAGCACCTGCTTCAGCGGATATTGGGTGAGGACTTCAATTTTATGGGCTTAAAAATAAGGACGCAACTTCCTCGATGTAACTACCAGGCAATAGGCGAGCTTCTTCATTTGCGAGTACCTGGTTGCAGCATCAAGTAGCCTTGTACTTATGTAATATTCAGGAAGTTATGTCCTCTCTTCTTCTCTCACCAAAGTAGCACTCAAAGCCTGCTGAGATACTCCCAAGTATAAAATGAGTTTCTCTCATTCTTTGGGCTTGCAAAGGAGTAAAGCTCGTCCCATATATTCCTTCAATTGTTGGAAAGTCATCTCATATTGTTCAGTCCACTTGAAGTTCTTTGCCTTCTTTAAAACATCAAAGAATGTGATGCACTTGTTTGCTGCTTTCGAGATGAACCTGCTAAGTGCTGCGACTTGGCCATTAAGGCTTTGCACGTCTTTAACCCGAGTAGGAGACCTTATATCAATCAATGCTTTAATCTTCTCTGGATTGGCCTCGATGCCTCTACTATTCACCATGAAGCCAAGGAATTTCCCTAAGGCTACCCCAAATGCGCACTTGTGCAGGTTCAACTTCATCTGATAGCTCCTCAAGATCTAGAACATTTACTTCAGATCGCGCACATGATTATTCATCTGTTTGGATTTCACCAACATGTCATCTACATAGATTTCCATGGTCTTCCCAATCTGTTCTTTGAACATCATATTCACCAGGCGTTGATAGGTCACGTTCTTCAGCCCGAAGGGCATCACCTTGTAACAATATAGGTCGTGATCGGTTACAAACGAGGTGTGCTCTTCATCCTCGGGATTCATTGGAATCTGGTTATAGCCCGAGTACGCATCCATGAAGCTTAGGAGCTGATGACCAGCTGTTGCATCCACGAGTTGGTCTATTCTAGGCAAGGGGAAACTATCCTTTGGGCATGCCTTGTTTAAATCCATGAAGTCAATGCAGGTCCTCCACTTTCTATTCTTTTTCTTCACTAGTACGGGATTGGCAACCCATGACAAGACCCGAACCAGATTCTCTCTAGGCTCTTATCCGGAGGGTCTTGCTGGGCACTCCAACGAACCTCTTATAAACCTATTCACGGTCAAGAGAGATCCGCGAAGTGAACCCTTAAGATGCTTTGCCCGTTTACTTTACTTTGACTTTATCAATTTCTATTTCTTTTGAAAATAGTTGGGTTAGTGTAAATTTTTCGAATTCGATTTAAAACAATTTTTAATAAAATTTTGACAGCATAATGACTGTATTTTGAAGGTTTCCAAAATTTTTACCTATAAGAAAATACACTTCGACTATTTTAAATTTTTCCACCTAACTTCTTTTATCCACAATTATGCATTTCACACCACAAATACATGTCAATGACCAATAGTAAACCGCATCATGTAATATGTATATATACATATAGCGTATAAAAACTTACAAAAACGTTTACATCATTATTTACACCAAGATAAACTTTGAAACACTTGTTACCAAAGATTCAATATCATACATGCATTTTCTTGTTTTCTAGATTCACAATTATATACATGATTTATGTGATATATTTTCCGATGTTGCCCACCTATATTTTTGAGGAAATGTTTATTTTGTTCCTGATCCCATGTAGGATACCTGTGACAGGTTTATAAGCTACAACAAAGAAAATTATCAGTTTAATGAATAAAGATAATTTATAACCAAATAATCATAAATTTACTTAAAACATTTAGAGTTTTCAAAATACTTCTTTTCTTACTAAAATCACCATGTGTACCCCTAATCTCTAACCACACTCAATGCGGTATGCCACGTGGTGATTTTTAACTGACACCAACAATGATGCTGTTGAGACATCTTAACCACTACGTGCGGAATTTGCTGCATCGCAAGCGTAGTGTGAAACCATTTCAATCGAAGCAACTACCTACGGAATTTTCTGCATCGCATATTGTAGTGCTAATAAACTCTAACTCTTTGCAACTACATGCGGAATTTTCTTCATCGCATATTGTAGTGCAATTTCAGCTATAAATCTTGACGACTACGAGCGAAATTTTTTACATCGCAACATAGCATTAGATACTATGAAATACTAAGGGGAATCCACATGACCTTTGAAAATATTTTCTTCTTAGTACAATAAGCACAAAATCATTTCTCGTTCAAACTTTTTTACTCGTTTTCGACTCAATTCTCGTAAAAGAAAATTTTGTTTCTCAAGTTGCTTTGAAATGGATCCAACGACCCCTTTGTGTAACAAAAGCATTTTTATTCAAGTATTTATTCATAAAACCTTTTATATCATAACAAGCTTATTTATAATATTCAACACTAATTGAAAATGCAAGCGTGAATTACACTTACCTCGATCCAAAGCGATTCGAAGAGCTTTAACGAGTCTCTCGTGCTCCTCCTTCTTGTTCCTCACCTACATAACATACTCTCATTTAGGGGGTGTTGTAATAAGCTACAAAAAGTTGTATACATCGTTTCAATTACAATTAACTCTTTAAAATCGCTTTTTCACTATAACCTTGCCGACTCGATTCTAACTTCACCGGAGATCTAAAATTCCGGTTTCTTTTTATAAGTTTTAATTATATACCCCTAGGGACATTCCCACGTAGTCCGTATAATTTTCAGAGGTCCGGAATGAAAAGTCAACTTTTTCAAACCCCCTTTGACCAAACACTATTCACTGCTCATTCCATGGGCTTTTTCACTTTTGTTTTCGCTTAGATTATCTCCTTATCTCTCACTTAGGTCACCCGTAAAACGATTTTGAAAAATTCCAACTATAGAGGGGTGACACCTATGAAATACCCCTATTTTCCACTAGTTTTTTATGCACATTTTGCCTTAAATATACAATGAACTCACATCCTTCATATCTAATGTTATTTCCCTCAATTATGATAGAATATATTCATTTCATGCATCAACGAATGCATTTTACATGACATTCCACAATGCCCTTCAACTAGGCTTTTAATTCTCAACTCATCTCTACATTTTTCTTTTTTCAATTCTAACACCTCTATATACTTTTCTAACTTATAATATGCATGAATTAAAGCTCAAAATGATACATACCCCTTTCCTTGGCCGTGACTCACTTATACACACACAACATACTATTTTCTTCAATTTCCTTTTAAATGTTAGCATTTCCTTAACTTTTCTAACTTCTAACATGCTTGAATCAAGCCTTAATTACATCTAAACTTAATGGGATCACTTATTCATCATGGTAACCTTGACCTATACATGCACACACAACACTTTATTTCGTTCAACTTTCAATATTTTCACTAACTTATTCTCTTAGACATTTTAACAAACACATTAACTACCATTAAAATTGCTTAAACATGTTTCAATATCTACTTAGGGTTTTCTACTCATAAACCCTAACTTCTATTTTATGGATGATCTCTTACATTTCAAGCTTTCCTTTTTAACTTATTATGATTCTACTATTGATTTAGATAAAAACCCACATCAATTTACACATCAAAACTAACCCAACCAACCAACACAATCATAAATCCAACTATCACCATATCTAAACAAAGTCATGGAAACCTTACCTTATTTTTGCTTAGGCTTTGTTATACTAGCTTTAATCAACTAAGAATCTTGATTTGAAACTTGAAAAATGGTTGGAATTGACTTGGACTTCTTCTCCTTCCTCTTTATCCTGGTTGCCACCACTTCCTCTCTATCCTTGTTGCCACCACTTCCTCTCTTGCTCTCTTAACTCTCACTTTTTTTCTCTAAGTGTTAGAATGACTAACACTCTAACACTCACATATATATAGCTTTTAATGGGATTAATTTACCAAATTACCCTTCTTGAATTTATTTTACTATAAACTTTATCTTATTTCTAAGTACTAAATAAATTCACTTATATAAATATGTTTCACTCTCATTCTTGGAAAAATATACAACTTTGCCACTTATGTATATTTCTCATTTATGAAAAGACCATTTCACCCTTTATTGAATTTTCTTACTATAAGTGTCAAACACTTCCTATAACTTCTATTGACACTTTGATATCACTTACAAGATTATTATTTATAACTTGAGCATTTTCATTTCCATATCATAACTTCTAACACTAGAGAATGGAATATCAAGAATAGGGGTTTACAATCCAGGTTGGGTAGTAGGATTTGTGGATAAACTAATTTGCAAGTAGCTTGTCTACCTCTTCCTTTAATGCGAAGTAGCGTTCCCTCGTCATAGGTCTCCTCTTCTGGCGAATTGGCCTGTGGTGGGGGTCAATGTTAAACCTGTGTGACATGACCTTAGGGTCTATCCCTACTATATCTTCATGATTCCAAGCAAAAACATCCAAGTTCGCCTTAAGAAAGTCAGCGAGTTGGGCTCTTACTTCTAGGGTTAAGCCTCTTTCCAGCTTCAAGCACCTCTTAGGATCTACCTCGCTGACTTGAAAATCATCCAGCTCCTCGATTGGCCCAGTGGCTCGGCCCGCATTCACCTCGCGAGGGTCGAGATCATGACTAACCCCCTTTTCACTCATAGCTCGTGGCTCGCCCCTCGAAACCACGTTCACATTCTTTCCTCTAACGCCCATCTTCACAACATCTTCATAGCAGCCTCTGGCTAAGTGTTGCTCTCCTCGAACACATCCTATGTCATTGGGGGTTGGAAACTTGATTGTGAGGGTCCTAGTTGAGGTGACCACGTCTAGGGCATTCATTGCAGATCTTCTCAGGACCATATTGTAGGTTGATGGGCAATTGATGATCAGAAAGTCCCGTAACATAGTAGCTTGACGACCTGCTTCCCCGAGTGTGAGTGGCAGTTTAATCTAGCCCACTGGTGTGATGGCATCTCCAGTGAAGCCATAAAGAGACTTTGGGGAAGGCTTCAATTGTTCTGCTCCTAACCCCATCTGGTCGAAGCACTCCTATACATGACATTGACCGAGCTCCCAATGTCGATCATGATTCGTCGCACCTCCATATTACTGATCTTGGCTCGGATGACGAGTGTATCATTATAATGCCAGTGCACGCCTGTAGCATCTTCCTTGGTGAACACAATACCATCTGAGGTCACCTTCGCCTTCTTCGCAGGTCCCTCTGACCCACTGACAACTTGAAGCGCGACCTGGTGCCTCGGACTAGCGTGAGCATTAGAGAGAAAGGACTCTGTTTACCAGGGAGATCGAGTCGCAGCCTCTCTCTCCTAGATTCAAGGTCCCAAGTATCTCTGCTTGGTAAGCCTCTAAGCCTACATATCTAGTTGTTCTTGTTCTCGCCATACTTTTTGAAAACTGAAGAATTGTAGCAAAATAGATTGCAGTTTGGGCCCTCCTTCCAGCGCCAAAATGTCGATGTTGATTTCTGGTCCACAACGGTTCAAAGCTCAATACCTACAATCAATGTAAAACAAGAGAAAAGTATAAAGCAAAGAAGAAGAACAACGCATAAAGGGAATTTTTACGTGGTTCAGCAAGTATGCCTACGTCCACGGCTGTTTCTCTCAATAATTCAATAATTTTTGTAGAGAAACAATCTATTATTTCTTATATGTATGTATCTATCTGTTATAATGAATTTTAGCCTCCATTTATAGGGAGAGGGGTTTACAATTTGAATCGAAATAAAACAGGAAAAGAATCATGCATTAACTATACTTTCTAATTGGTTAGCATCGAATCAGGAATCTACTCCACAAAATCAGGGATCACATTTATCAACATTTGAATTTGAATTTATTTCCAATTCTAGCAGAAGAATCACGATTAATTTGGGTTACTGTCTTTTTGGAATATTTCCTTATCTAACTGGTCATTGTGTGAGCTATAAACTGCGTTAGACAATCTCGAGCTAGACCTTGTTCTGAGTAGCGAGTTATGCATAGTACAAACTGTGTAATATTAGCAACGATCTATGAATAGTAGTCGTGATGCGAGCTCGCTCATACGAGCTGTAGAGCTCGCATGGGCTGGATGTTGATGGACCGGGCCTTTATCTACCAGGTCGCTTCATTGGGTTGACTTATTGGGCTTTTACCAGCCCATTTGTTGAATCTGAAAAATACCCATAACAGCTATTGATATTTGCAAAGTTAATTTTAGTATTCAAGTTATTAAATTGATTTAATTAAATTTCTAGCATGTCATTATACTTTTATTATGCATGTATAATTCTTTAAGTTATGTTATAAATGTAGTTATTTAAAAGTAAAGTAAATGAGTGAGCTTTGATATATACATGCATAGAAATGATTTGATAAGGTTGTTTTATAAGTATTTCGATTATAAATAAAATAATGTTTACTAGCGAAAACTTTACGTTTTCAAGCAAACAAAAAAGAAGATTATAAGTAAAGTAAAAGAATTTATAAAGGCAAGGTTTACCCTAATCCCCAGTATATCCGATCGAAATACCCCAGCGTGTACGACAAGATGGTTGGAAGAGTTACTAACTGGAGGGTTGAGTCAGTGAGTCGCCCTCTGCACGTGTAGGGTAGTGTAGATCTATATGATGTTGGGAGGGGATCATGACCCCACAGTTTCCCATATCTACGACTACACATGATAGCATTCCTGAGCTCTAATGGTGATGAGAAATTCCGTCACGATAGAGCTAAGTTTTCCTGGGTTGCCTTAGCTAGTTTTAGAAAGAAAAGAGTGTCCATTGACGCGAAGTTTAGAAATAAAAAAAAAATTATGAAACAAAGCATTTTATACTTTACTAAAGTTATTACTAAATTCTGAGCAAAGTTATATTATTTATTTATACTAGTTTTTTTTTTTTTAGTTTCATAAAATTTAATGAGAAATTATAAATTTTCGAAAATTATTTTGAGAGGATATTATTATATTTAGAAAAGCAAATCATTGTTTAAAAAGTTTACCCACTCACTGAGTTATATACTCACTACTCTATTTTCATGTTTTATGAAAAATCCTCCCCAGGTGCAAGAAGGAGCCAGCAGTCAAAGTCGCTCCATCAAATGTGTAGGTGGACCAGGACACGAAACTACTGCACTATTTAATTTCCTTCAATGTTTGTGCATGCATCATGTTTCATGATTTTGTATTCTTGTAAATGTTATTTTTGAATGTTTATAAACCCTTTGAGAATTATGAGTTATGTAAATGATTTTATTTTCAAGTTTATCTTAAATTAAAAGCATGTTTGGGTTTGATTGCGAGAATGAGGGCTTGAGGGTTGGTAGTTGAGAAAAATGCATGCCATAGAAGTGTTTTTCTTAAAGTTTGCAGGGTGGTATTTCAAAAGTAGTCACTATGCTATCAAAATTTTTATAATCTTGTTTTGCAAGTTACCCTAAAAGAAAAAGCTTTTACTTATTTCTGTCAGAAAAGAGTTTTAAAGTGAGATCGGTATCTCCACGGGACCCTTTCGAGCCAAAGTGAGGATTCAATTGAGTTCTATCGGGGTGCTTTGTGGGGACCCCATCGGGTTCAATAGAGGGATTCGGGGCAGGTTCTTACAGCAACTGTGAATTTAATGTACATGTTTTGATGTTTCATAAACATGCATAAAGTGAATATTTTTGATTTTAGGTAAATATTTGTGACTCTTTATATGATGAGATATTTTGAAATTTGACGTGCTTTCTGATTGAAATATTTTGTTTCATGGTTAAGTTTGATTGTGAAGTGGACTTGAGGTCCACATTAGAAGTGGAGAAAAGAATGTATGAATTTTAAAGTGTTTATAAATTGATTTTCAGATGTTTGGAAAGGGTTGGAAATATCAAAAAACAATCATGGTGCTGTCGAAATTTTTCCACCTTAATTTTTAGATGATTATGAAATAAAAATTTTATCATGGGTTCGCTCCATGGATCCTTTAAAGTCAGTCGCCAATATGAAGACTGTAAGGACTTTCATTGGGATGCTAGGAGGGCTCCGCTCGAGTCCCTAAAAGGAGAAATCTGGGTCAGGTTCCTTCATTTCTTAACTTACATAGTGCAAGAAAAGCAAAACCCCTTAAAAAGGTAAATAGATAAATAAACATTTCCCTCTTATGAGATTGTTGGATTGGAATTGAATTGCCTCTATTAGTGTACATATGTGCAGTGCACTAGTGTTGGCATCTTCTAGCATTGAAGTGGATCTTATGACATTGAGGTTCATCTTATGGCCGTAAGGTTTGATATTGAAGTAGCAAAACTCATGGATGATAAATGTATTTATGGACTACAATGTGTTTATGTATTGTGTTGATTGTTGTCTAAGTTATAACGTGCAGGTCAATATTGTAACTTTAATTGTAATATACCCTTTCCATTTTAGTATTGTAAATATATTTTACATTATTGCCCTCATCTATGGAATAAGAAATAATTCAAAGTACCTTGAGGTGTAATCGAATTTCGGTAAAATCCCTGAATGTGAAATGAAATTTCAATAAAATTTTTGAAGTAAATCCAAAACGATTTCGAACACAAGAAAAGGTCTGAAAATTGATTTAGGATTTAGTATGGAATTGATGTCGAAAGAAATTTTAAGAAAGGGTATTATGGATTAAACAAGCTAAATAGATGCATGTGGACAATTTTTTTTTTCTTTCATTTCAAGTATACGAGTGTAGAAACCAAGGGGGAAATTTTGTAAAATTGCATAAATGACATGCATGTAATTAAGTAACAAACTTTAAGGGCAATTAGTTAAGACCTTGTATATATATATATATGTGTGTGTGTGTGTGTGTGTGTGTGTGAAGTTGCTAGAAGAATTGAGAGAAAGAGAGGGAAAGGGTTCGGCAGAAGCAGAAAAAGCACCGGGACAACAACTGCCCATCACCCTTTTCAAGTCATTTTTCAAGTGATTTCAAGCCATCAAAAGGTGGTAATTAAGTCTAGGAAGGTTATCCTACTTAGATAAGTGAATTTCAAGTAAAATTGATTGAGTTTTCATTAAGTTTTGATGTGAAAATTTGGGTGCAAAGCTGTCCAGTAAAAGTGCAGATTTTTTTTTTTTTTTATGATGTTTTTATGCATGGATTCAAGGTTTTGAGGCATTAATCTTGTGGAAAACCAAAACAGATAATTCAAGGCAGCTTTGGCCAACTTGGTAAGCAATTAACTAAGTTGATTTTTGTGGTTTTAAAGTGTGATTGGTGTGGTCTAAAATGACAGTGTGCTGCCATTTTAAGTTAGTGTTGTTTTGGGTGAAAAACTTGATGAAGTGTTGATGCAAACATGGGTACGTTACATGGCCAAGTAGGGATTTTGTAAGTCAAAATGAGTTTGAATGGTTTAAAGTGAATTCATGTATAAAACTATATTAAAATGTCAAGTTAAATGGTTGAAATGAAAATTAGAACCAAGGTATATGTGTATGCTATGTATTCGGCTATACGGACCTTTGGGTGAGAAATGATTGTTTTGATCACTTTGGATGGAATTAGAGGCTGGTTTGGTGGTGATTTTCGTATGAAATTGAAAAGGATTTAATTGGATAACAAAAGATGCATATTTCGGTAAAACTATGTCATGTTATCAAATTTTGATGTTTGATGAGTTTGGTTAAATTTTATGATACATTGCATGCTTTGGAATGTGATTTTGATAAGAAAAATTGAATTGAATGGATGGCTTGGAAGGTGGCTTGTTGTAAAATCCAAAACTTCGTTTTATGATAAATAATTTATTTTTCAGACATATAGCGTTTCCTGACGGAAAAAGGGTCCGTGTGAGTAATAATTTCTGAAAAACGGATCTTGTAAATTAAAAATTTTGAAGTTAATATTAGAATTAATGGAAACTAAAACGAAGCGAAGATAAGTCATTGCGAAGAAATTTTAAGTGATTTGAAGTATACTGGACGAAAATATTCTATTCGATTAGTATCTCGTAGACAATATTTATAGAGAAATAAAATAATTTTCAATACCCGAATGTGAAAATTGAATTTTGGTAGAATTCTGGATAGGACCGGAAATGATTTCATTTCCAAAGTAACATAATAATTGTTTTTAGTGGCCGTAGGTGTTAATCGAATTTTAATAAATTTTTGGAAGTGTTAACTTAGTTCCCGTATAATTTTCAGATGAACCGGAATTGGATTCAAATACGTATATAGAAAAGCATGGATCAAATACATAAAAAAAGTGCATGTTGGACAAGTGTTAAGCATCCAAAGGTGGGGTGTGACAAGTGTTCAATAAATAAAGAAAATGAGTGACACATGGCAAAGAAATATAAAGAACATGAAAATAAGTTGAAAACAAACAAGATAATGCAAGAAACAAAGAAGCAAACGGTCAAACAATAGGGTACTCGGTTTTGTGCGGAGAAAAAGGGAAATGTTGACATGTGTTGCAATGGAAGAAGGATGAGTGCCAAGTGTCATCAATTTATAGTAAATATATATAGTGAAACCAAAAATGAAAACAAGGGAAACAATCACTCATTCGGTCAACCTCTCCCTCACTCATCTTTCACGAAATCTTTCATTCTCTTTTCACTCACACTCTCACAAATCCTCGTCTCTCTCTCACTGCAATCACTTCTCACTCTCACCCTTACACATGCATTCGGTTTTCTCTCCCTCTCTAACTCACGACAAACTCTCCCTCAAATCCTCTCTATCTCTCGGTTTTGAAGGGAAAAATTCAAGAAGTATTCAAGTGCACTCTCTCGGTTAAGAAAAGCAAGCAAAATAACGAAGCAAGCAAGAGCAATTATCTGTTTGTGAAAAAGAGTGGAGGTCGAGAGTTGCATGTGAGAAGATGAAGTGGTTTTTGAAGAAAGTAACCATATGCATGAAGATTAAAACCAAGTAGAAGTCATTTTCAACGATTTCAGAAGGTAAGTTTTAGTTTCCAAGAAATTTTGTTAAGTTTTCGGAAGGATTTTTGTGAAAGCATGTTTGGGTTTTAGGATTTACAATGTAATATACCCTCCCAATTTTAGTACTGTACACGTAATATGTAAATTTTGCCTTTATTTATGAAATGATAAGGTAATTTAAAGTACTCAGATGCGTAACCGAATCCTAGTAGGATTTCCGGATAGGTCTAAGAAAATTTCGATTAGGAAAAGTAGCATGATGGTTTATTAAAATTTAACACGAAAATTTATTACATGCAAATTTTCCTTGAAAGAGCATTATTATGTTAATTAGAGAAAAATATGTCTAGGAGCATTTTTGGAATTTCGAAAGTATGAGAGAGGGTAGTGATAATGTAAACCCCTAGTCTCGATTTTAAATGTTCTAGTGTTAGAAGCTAGAATATGAAGTTAAAATAATAAATCTAGTTAGTGTTAATCTAAATCGAGTCATCGAAGAGCGAACGCTCATTTTAGAATTACACAACAATAAACATTAGTAAGGGAAAAGTTAAGTGAGGGTAAAATAGTTTGTATACAATCAAGTGATAGATTATAAGTGATAATACAATTGAATCCAAAAATAAGAGTTAGAGAAAGTATTATGTAGAATTAGTAGTTAATAACAAATTAATTTAAAATTTAACTAAGAATGATAGACAAAACAAGTCAAGGAATAAACTTGGCATTCTATAAATCTTTAATGAGATATATAAAACAAATCAATTGGAAGCAAAATTTACAAGTGAAGAGTGCAAAGCTGCCAGAAAATTTAAAGAAGTAATTGCCGTGAGATGTAGGGAATAAAGGGGGTTTGGAGTGAAATTTAAAAGAAAATGGGGCATGAAGGCAATTTGGGGAAGTGTTAGTAGTATAAATACAACACTTAGAGAATTTGAGAGACAAAAGTAAGCAAATTGGCGTGAAAAGAAGAAGCAACCAGTAGCAAAACAGAACAGATCTGGCATGAAGAAAAATAGAACAACAGAGGTGAGTTGGATGCCAAACCAAAAAAGTGGAAGAAGAAAGCTCCATCCAGCCCTTCCAACCCTCAAACCCCCCTCTCTAGGACCTCTTCCAAGTCCATCTCACTTCTCTAAACAAGAACCAAGTAAGATAGCAACTCCTCTTTCTCTCTACTTGCTGAAATTGAAATCTAAAAAGGGTATGTGATAGTTTAGGTTGTTGGATGAGTTGTGTGGGGTTTTTGCCCTTAAAATTATGGTAGAACCCTAAGTGATTGTTGTAGAATATTAAATGACAAGTTGTTGTGTGTTAATGGTAGCTTAGGGTTGTAAAAAGGGGCTACGATACACTTGATAACAGTGGAAACAAAAATTTGTTTTCATGCATTCCAAGTAGTTGACAAAAATTATGAGTGAGTTGTGAGTGTTTAAAGGACAAAATAGTGTTTGTGTGTGTGTCATGGCTGTGAAGACCAGTAGAAAACCTTTGAGATTAGATGGTTTTGAACTCAAATTTAAGCATAAAAAGAGTTAGAAAAGTTTAGAGAATTGATAGAAGTTCAATAGAGGTAGTTTTGAGCAAATTGGTCATCCCGAGCTCAAACCATGGGCTCGGGACAACCTGTGTAAAATTGACATATATGGGGATGTTCTACACCTCAAATGATGCCTAGGAGTCATAGAAAACCATAGGTTTTGGAACGGATCGATTCCGATAAAAATTGCCCAAGTTACGGCCAAAATAGTGTCGTTAGAGAGTCGATAGGTGAAATAGCTATGCAAATGTAATTTTTATTGCATGGAATGAATTTATTTGATCATAATTAGATAAAAGAAGCTTAGATACGAAAGAAAAACCATCGTCGCTCGTCTGACGCGGAAAAGTGTACAAAAAGTGCCTGAAACAAGGCATTTTTCTTAGATTTAACATAGCAAACGATAGAATTTTTTGACGAAATTTGACGTGTGACTAGAGTGTGAGCTAAGTAAACTGTAGGAAAATGAACAAAGGAAAATGGAGCCCCGAGCAGGTTACTACACTACATTCTGTTTTGGGGTATCCAATGAGGCTTAATTTTGTGATTTTGCATTTCGGGCCTCTAAAAATTATACGGGCTGTGTGAGGGTGTCCCTAGGGGTTCAAAATTGAAACTTTTGCGAAAAAATCGGAATTAGGAAGCCTCGGTTAGGTTAGAAGTGAGTAGAGAAAGTTAAAGTCAAGAAAGTGAATTGTATTGATTTTTAAAGTTTAAAAGCATTGTATGTGTTGCTTATGAAATGCATGGTAGCGTATTTTAAATAAGAAAGTATTGTGTAGGTGAAGAGCGAGCTACCGAGGCACGTGAGACTCGTGGAGGTGCTTGACGCGGTCTTGTGCGGACATAGGTAAGTGCTTTGTCACTTATGGTTCCTTCAAATTATATTTCTCTCTTTGACTATTATGTTAAATAGAAATAAAAATGGTTTTTAACTATCAAAGTTCAAGTTTTGAGTATATGGGTTCTTATGGAATCCATAAAGTGACTTAAATCAATACTAAGTTGTTCTAAAAAGAGTTGAATCAAAAGAGTTTTTATAAGTTCCGAAAATAGTTCGTTTTGTGCTTTTGCACTTAACAAATTTAGTTTAAAACCCATGTATATACCTTAAGATTATATGAGATTTATCGCTACGGGATGATACATAAAATTCCGTCCGTAGTTGCTAAGATTATAGAAAAATTAGCACTACGCGACGACGTAGAAAATTCCGTTCGTAGTTGCTCAGTTTTCCTAGAAAGTATAGCGCTACGTAGCGATGCAGACAATTCCGCACGTAGTTGGTTATTTTACAGTTTGGCACTATGTGGCGATGCAGTATATTCCGCTCGTAGTCGCCCAGAGTTTTAGCACTACAATTGCGATGCAGAAAATTTCGCGTTGTAGTTGCTCAGTTATGAGATTTGTCACATGCGATGCAGTAAATTTCGTATCATAGTGGTTGAGACATCGCATTAGCTTCACGTTAGCGTTAGATAAAATCACCCGTGATGGATAGAGTATTTTGAAGGTATACATGGGGATTTTGAAAGAAGATATGAAGATTTTGAGAGTTTTGAAAATAAATAAGATTTTAGTCTATTATATTGTTGCTTGTGGTATTGTGTGATCTTGTTGCACTAACTTGTTTATTTGTTGTGTAGCCCATTATCTTCCGTTGCGTGCTACGATTGGATAGGACGACAACATTTTGTTTTAAATATATATATAGGTGGGAGAACCATGCAAGATGCTTGTGTACATTTGTATATACGAATTGAATATATTACATTTTGAAATACACTTGCATTTGGATTGTATAGTTGTAAATATTTTGGTGATTTGTGATGGATTTTCATGTAGATATATATATACTTATACATTGTATTATGATTTCATGCTTGTCGATTGAGATATGTGTGGTGATGTTGCATGATTGTGGATAAAGAAGTTGGGAGGAAAATGAAATTATAGTCGAAGTGTTTGTTTATTCGCAGGTAAAATTTTGGATTTCTTAAAATGCAGCTGTTATGTTGCCGAAATTTTTACAAAATCGTTTTGAAATAAATCGAGAAAATTTTATCACTCCCAACTGTTTTAAAGAAAACCAAGTTCTTAAGTTTGAACGAGTAAATCGGCTAAGAAAGTTAGGGATTCGCTTTTCGGGGTTCTTCAATCCAACGAGTCGGGTTCAGGAAGTCCGTTGAAGTGCCCGGCAGGATCCTCCAAACAAGAGCCTAGATAAGGTCTGGTTTGGGTCCTGTCAAGTTGGTATCAGAGCCTAGTTCTCGTGAAGTTGAGAAAAAGTTTTAAGAGAAAAGTTGAGCTATTTTCGCATAAAGCGTGCGTTAGTGATGCATGAGTTGTACATGAGGCACGAAGCCATTATGTGCATTCATCTTTTTAAAGATTTTATAAGTTATGCTTTCATTGATTGCATAAGTTAAAGCATAAGTTATATGATTTAAGTAGAGCATTAGATGAATGTACACATCAATATATATACAAGATTATCATGTATATATCACAGGAGCTAGTTATGCGGTTTATACATGAAATGAGATGAGATACAGAAATCAAAGTTGAACGTTGCATGAGTATAGAATTAATTCATGCATTATAAATTTTCTAACTTGAGTTTATGATTATTTGAAAATTATAGAGATATGCAGCGTAGAGATCGTCCGAGGACGAGGCGGGCAGCCGCAGAGGCACCCCCTGTAAACTCCTAGTCTCGATTTATAACTTCCTAGTGTTAAAAGGTAGATTAGAGAGTTAATATAAATCTCTAAATTTAATTAATTGAATTTCATGGCATTAGAAGTCAATTAATTGAAGATTGATGACGAAATTCGTCAACTATAAAAGTTTAAGTAGCAAATAACAAATTTAATTAAAATTTAACTAAATGAGAGAGTCAAGTGATCAAGAGAAAAGCTTGATATCCCATAAAATGTTAATGAGATATATAAACCAATCAATTAGAAGCAAAATGATCAAAGAAATAAAAGAGGAAGGGTGTAGTAGCAAATTAAGCAAACAAGAGAGGGAATTGTGTGAATTGGAAGAGATGATGTCAAGGAATGCAATTATAGAAAGATTAAGCCTAATATATGGACACTTGTAAGATTTTTGAGACAAAAAGGAAGCCATTCAGCCCAGCAAACAAGACGAAATCATGACAAACAAGAACAAGACAGCAGCTGGTCGTGAAGTGCAGAGCAGAACTGAAGCTGTCAGTGCAGAAGCTCGGACGACAAGAGAAGAAAAGAAGAAGAAGGCGTGAAAAGAAGAAGCAACCAGCAGCAGAACAAGAAGCAAAACTGGTCAGCCGTGAGTCCAAGAGAGCAGCAAGAGCAGCCGTGTAACACCAGAAACAAAAACAGAACAGACATGAAGGAAGAGCAGAAGTGACGACCAGAAGAGAAGAGAGAAGGAGGACCCTCCAAGCAACCTTCCAAACTCTAAACCCTCTCTCTAAGACCTCTTCCAAGCCCATCCAAACTCTCTAAACAAGAATCAAGTAAGATAACAACTCTCCTTTCTTTCTACTCTTGCTGAAATTGAAATATAAAAAGGATGTGTGATAGTTTGGTTGTGGATGAGTTGTGTTGGAGGTTTTACATGTGACGATGCAGAAAATTCCATCTGTAGTCGCTCAGATTATAGAAAAGTTAGCACTACGTGACGACGCAGAAAATTCTGTCCATAGTTGCTCAGTTCTACTAGAAAGTATAGCGCTATGTTGCGACGCAGACAATTCCGCACGTAGTTAGTTATTTTATAGTTTGGCACTATGTGGCGATGTAGAAAATTTCGTTCGTAGTTGCCCAGAGTTTAGCACTACAATTGCGATGCAGAAAATTCCGCGTTGTAGTTGCTCAGTTATGAAATTTATCACCCTACATGTGATGCAGTAAATTCCGTATTGTAGTGGTTGAGTTACAGCAGTAGCTTCACGTTGGTATTAGTTTAAAACACCCGTGATGGATAGAGTATTCTGAGGGTATACATAGAGACTTTGAAAGTATTGAAAATAAATAAGATTTTAGTTTAATATATTGATGCACGTTATATTATACGATTTTGTGGCACTAACTCGTTTGGTGGTTGTGTAGCTTATTTATATCCTCGAACGCTACCGTCGGACGACATCATTTTGCTTCATATACATATATAGGTGGGACGAGTCACAAAAACATATTGTGTAAATGTTGTATATGGATGTGCATTATATGATAACTATGATACATGTATTTGGAGATTGTATAATTGTAAATATTTATGCATTTTACATATGATGTATATATATATATATATGTATATTGTAGCATGAGTTCATGGTTATGTTGGTGGAAAATGTGATGATAATGTTTGTTTGTGGATAAAGAAGTTAGGAGGAATTGAAAGTATAGTCGAAGTGTAATTTTCTTTATAGATAAATTTTGGATTTGTTGAAAATGCAATCGTTATGCTGCCAAAATTTTTATAAAATCATTTTGAAATGAAATCGCGAAAAATTTTATCACTCTCAACTATTTTAAAGAAAACTAAAATTTTGAGTTTAAACGAGTAAACCGGCTAAGAAAGTTAGGGGTTCGCTTCTCGGGTTTCTTCAATCCGACAAGTCGGGTTCAGGAAGTCCGTTGAAGTGCCCGGTAGTATCCTTCAGACGAGAGCCTAGATAAGGTCTGGTTTGGGTCCTGTCACCCCCGCCATAGGATGAGCATGTTGACGAGTCCATCAATGTGCCAGCGAGTTCCTCTCAGCTAGGGCCATCATAGCCAGCAGGATCAAAGCCTGCCCCAGGACTTATTCCAGGGCAGATGGAGCAAATGGCCCAGATGTTAGCAGCGGCCCTTCAGCAGCCACGGGAGACAGGAGTGACTATAGAGCACGCCCGCAAGTTAGGCGCCAAGCCATATGACGGGATAGGGGAGCCCGAGAGA
Source organism: Litchi chinensis (assembly GCA_019925255.1). Classification (NCBI taxonomy): domain Eukaryota; kingdom Viridiplantae; phylum Streptophyta; class Magnoliopsida; order Sapindales; family Sapindaceae; genus Litchi; species Litchi chinensis. The sequence goes on along the minus strand of CM034463.1, from coordinate 30,098,280 downwards.
GCATTATCATGGCTAGAGACGAATGAGGAGATATTCCGGGTCATGGGTTGCTCAGAGGAGCAGATGGTCACCTTCTCCACCTTCCTATTAAAGGATAAAGCAAAAGATTGGTGGAGAGCGCATCCGGATGGAGTCATATGGGCCGAGTTCAGGAGATAATTCACAGATAAGTCCTTCCTCAAGAGTTACAAATATGCTAAGATAGAAGAATTTTTCAAATTGGAGTATGAAAAGAAATTTTCAGAGTTAATCCGCCTAGTCCCTTTATTTGTAGAAAATGAAAAGCAGAAGATCAACAGGTTTATGGCAGGCCTCAATCCCGCAGTCAGAACCATTGTAACATCCGCCGCACATACTCGATATGGACAGCTGGTGGAGGCAGCCACCAGAGTTGAGCAGAGTGCACGAACCGTCCCCAACCCAAAGCAGCAATTTAGTCAAAAGCGTAGTTAGGGCGGTAGCCAACAAGGGGGACCAAGTAAAGTTGCCAAAAGTGGTCAGAGGCCAGCATGGTCAGAGAGTCGGTGGCAGAGCCAGAGACCCCAAACGAGCCAGAGTTCGGTTCAGTCATCAGTAGGGTCTAGGAGTCAGTAGAGTTGGAGGAGCCGACCAGTTTGCAACAGATGTGGCCGGTCACACCCCGGTGAGTGCCTTCAGGGCAGGACCGGATGCTTCAAGTGTGGACAGGAGGGCCATTTCATGTAGGACTGTCCCAGTATAGTCGCATCGAGTCTATCCGAGGCCAGATCAACCGTTCAGGGGCAGACTAGTGGGAGTCGTGGACCCGAGAAGGGAGGCCCCCAGACCAAAAGAGCTACTAGTGCAGGGCAGCCTACTGGTGGATCAGGTAGAGCATACCACCAGAGGACAGCCTGGTAGACCTCGCAGTCAGGCCGCTAGAGTATATACAATGACCCAGCAGGCGACAGATGCAACACCAAAGGTGGTCACAGGTACCATTTCTTTATTCGATATTGATGCTCATGTACTAGTAGACCCAGGAGCCACCCATTCTTTTATTGTACGAGAGTTTATAGATAGAGTCGGGATAGAGTTGAGACCGACTAAGTGTAGCATGGTAGTGTCACTTCCCACAGGTGATTCGCTTATTGCGGATAGAGTTTACATGGGAAGTAAGTGACTGTAATAGGTCATGAGTTCGAGGCTGACTTGATAGTGCTCGATATTCATGATTTTGATATTATTTTGGGCATGGATTGGCTATCCAAGCATCGTGCCACCATAGATTGCTACAGGAAAGAAGTTTAGTTTAACAAGCTTGGGGAATCGGATGTGATCTTTTGTGGAGAGAGGAAAATACTCTCTACAAGTTTAGTGAGTGTGATCCAAGCCAATAAAATGCTTCGTAAAGCATGCCAGGGGTATTTGGTTTATGGAATATAAGCTAGCAGCAGTAAGTTGCAATTGGTAGAGGTTCCTATGGTTAATGAGTTCTCCGATGTATTTCTTGAAGACCTACCAGGGTTGCCACTAGATAGGGAAATTGAGTTTGAAATTGAATTAGCCCCTGGTACTGAGCCCATTTCTATAGTGCCGTATCGGATGGCGCCAGTAGAGCTAAAGGAGTTGAAGGTGCAGATGGAAGAATTATTAAACAAAGGCTTCGTTAAGACGAGTACATCACCGTGGGGAGCTCCGGTGTTGTTTATTAAGAAGAAAAACGGAAGCCTCCGTTTGTGCATCGATTATAGGCAGCTTAACAAAGTAACCATCCGGAATCAATATCCGTTGCCAAGAATCGATGATTTGTTCGACCAGCTACAGGGAGCTAAGGTTTTCTCGAAGATAGATCTACGATCAGAGTATCATCAGCTGAAGGTGCGTAGAGAAGATGTTCCCAAGACGACCTTCAGGACTCGTTATGGTCATTATGAGTTTCTGGCGATGTCATTTGGGCTGACGAATGCCCCAGCAGCCTTTATGGACCTAATGAATAGAGTTTTCAGACCTTACTTGGACAAGTTCATAATAGTTTTCATCGATGACATTTTGGTGTATTGAGATAGTAGAGAAGAGCATGCGGAGCACTTGAAGATTGTATTGCAGACTCTGATAGAGCATCAGCTTTATGCGAAGTTCAGCAAGTGCCAGTTTTGGCTTGACCGAGTGGCATTTTTGGGACATGTGGTAACCACAGAGGGTATTTCAGTAGATCCCTAGAAGATAGAAGCCATTGTAGATTGGAAGCCGCCCACGAACATGACAGAAGTTAGAAGTTTCTTAGGCTTAGCTGGATATTATAGAAAGTTCGTGGAAGGGTTCTCTAGGATTGCTACTCCATTGACCAAGTTAACCAGGAAAGAAGAGAAGTTCGTCTGGTCAGAAGCATGTCAGAATAATTTTGATGAGTTGAAGCAAAGGTTAACTGCTGCACCAGTGCTTACACTTCCTCAGGAAGTGAGGGATTTACAATGTATTATGATGCCTCCAAGCAAGGTTTAGGTTGTGTGTTGATGCAGCACGATAGAGTGATAGCTTATGCTTCAAGACAGTTAAAGAAGCATGAAGTAAACTATCCAACACACGACTTGGAGTTAGCGACAGTGGTGTTTGCCTTAAGGATTTGGAGGCATTACCTCTATGGAGTACCTTGCAAGATCTTCACAAATCATAAAAGCCTGCAGTATCTGTTCTCACAAAAAGAGATGAATATGAGACAGAGAAGGTGGATTGAACTCATCAAAGACTATGATTGCACAATTGAATACCATTCGGGTAAAGCAAACGTAGTGGCAGATGCACTAAGTAGAAAGCCCACTAGTTCCTTAGCTCGGTTAAAAACTGAGTATTTGCCGATGTTAATAGAGTTGAGATCTATAGGAGTCAGTTTGGAGACAGCAGAGTCAGGCGCTCCACTAGCAACCTTTCATGTTCGTCCAGTGTTAGTGGACAGAGTTAGAGAATTGCAAGCTCAGGATCCGTATATGATGAAACTGAGAAGCAAGATAGAGGCTGGGCAGCAAAGCAGCTTCACCTTGCAAGGTGAGGGAACATTAGTTCTAGAACAGAGATTATGTGTGCCAGATGTAGTAGAGTTGAAGAAAGAAATCATGGAAGAAGCCTACTCCTCGGCATATGCTATGCATCCAAGGAGTACTAAGATGTATCGGACTCTGAAGGACCATTACTGGTGGAGAGGCATGAAGAGGGAGATAGCAGAGTTCGTATCCAAGTGCTTAACCTGCCAGCAGATTAAGATAGAACATTAGAAAACCGCAGGTTTACTACAACCTCTATCCATTCTAGAGTGGAAGTGGGAAAAGGTCACGATGGATTTAGTGATGGGACTTCCCAGGACACAGAGTGGACATGATGCTATTTGGGTTATAATGGATAGATTGACGAAGTCTGCTCACTTTCTTGCTATTAAGAACACTTATTCTCTGGAAAGATTAGCACAGTTGTATGTAGATGAGATTGTGAGGCTGCATGGCGCACCGGTGTCAATTGTATCAAATAGAGATCCTCGGTTTACTTCGAGGTTCTGGCCAAAGCTACAAGAAGCCATGGGCACTAGATTGAACTTCAGTACTGCTTTTCACCCGCAAATAGATGGCCAATCAGAGAGAACCATCCAGACTCTCAAAGATATGTTGAGAGCGTGTGTGATAGAGTTTAAAGGAAGTTGGGACAATTACCTAGCCTTGATTGAGTTCGCCTACAACAATAGCTATCAGTCCAGCATTAGTATGGCACCGTATGAGGCGTTGTATGACAGAAAGTGCAGAACCCCAGTCTGTTGGGATGAAGTAGGAGAAAGAAGATTGATTGGCCCAGAGATTGACTAAGATACAACTGATAAAGTAAATGTGATTAGAGAACGGTTGAAGATAGCAAGCGACAGGCAGAAAAGCTATGCGGACAATCGAATACGAGATTTAAAGTTCGAAGTGGATGATAGAGTATTCCTATGAGTCTCACCCTGGAAGGGTATTTTGAGATTCGGGAAACATGGAAAGTTGAGCCCACGGTACAGAGGCCCATATGAGATAGTGGACAAGGTGGGTAGAGTGGCTTATCGATTGAAACTGCCGTAGAGCTAGCCAACATCCATAATGTGTTCCATGTCTCCATGCTTCGTAAGTATATTACTGACCCTTCACATGTTCTGAAAGAACAACCAGTCCAATTGAAGGAGAACTTGACCTACAAGGAGCAGCCAATGGAGATTCTTGATCGTGGAGATCAAGTGCTGCGTAATAAAGTGATTCTGCTAGTGAAGGTGCTATGGTGAAATCATGGGTCAGAGGAGGCTACTTGGGAGCCTGAAGAGCAGATGTGTGCCCAATATCCTTAATTGTTTGAGTCAGGCACGCAATTTAAAATTTCGAAGACGAAATTTTATAAGGGGGGAAGAAATTGTAAAACCGTAGTCTCGATTTTAAATGTTCTAGTGTTAGAAGCTAGAATATGAAGTTAAAATAATAAATCTAGTTAGTGTTAATCTAAATCGAGTCATCGAAGAACGAACGCTCATTCTAGAATTACACAACAATAAACATTAGTAAGGGAAAAGTTAAGTAAGGGTAAAATAGTTTGTATACAATCAAGTCATAGATTATAAGTGATGATACGGTTGTATCCAAAAATAAGAGTTAGAGAAAGTATTATGTAGAATTAGTAGTTCATAACGAATTAATTTAAAATTTAACTAAGAATGATGGACAAAACAAGTCAAGGGATAAACTTGGCATTCTATAAATCTTTAATGAGATATATAAAACAAATCAATTGGAAACAAAATTTACAAGTGAAGAGTGCAAAGCTGCCAGAAAATTTAAAGAAGTAATTGCCGTGAGATGTAGGGAAGAAAGGGGGTTAGGCGTGAAATTTAAAAGAAAATGGGGCATGAAGGCAATTTGGGGAAGTGTTAGTAGTATAAATACAACACTTAGAGAATTTGAGAGACAAAAGTAACCAAAATGGTGTGAAAAGAAGAAGCAACCAGCAGCAAAACAGAACAGATCTGGCATGAAGAAAAACATAACAGCAGAGGTAAGTTGGACACCAAACCAGAAAAGTGGAAGAAGAAAGCTCCATCCAGCCCTTCCAACCCTCAAACCCCCCTCTCCAGGACCTCTTCCAAGTCCATCTCACTTCTCTAAACAAGAACCAAGTAAGATAGCAACTCCTCTTTCTCTCTACTTGCTGAAATTGAAATCTAAAAAGGGTATGTGATAGTTTAGGTTGTTGGATGAGTTGTGTGGGGTTTTTGCCCTTAAAATTATGGTAAAACCCTAAGTCGTTGTTGTAGAATATTAAATGACAAGTTGTTGTGTGTTAATGGTAGCTTAGGGTTGTAAAAAGGGGTACCATACACTTGATAACAGTGGAAACAAAAATCTGTTTTCATGCACTCCAAGTAGTTAACAAAAATTGTGAGTGAGTTGTAAGTGTTTAAAGGACAAAGTAGTGTTTGTGTGTGTGTCATGGCTGTGAAGACCAGTAGAAAACCTCTGAGATTAGATGGTTTTGAACTCAAATTTAAGTATGAAAAGGGTTAGAAAAGTTTAGAGAATTGATAGAAGTTCAATAGAGATAGTTTTGAGCAAATTGGTCATCCCGAGCTCAAACCATGGGCTAGGGATAACCTGTGCAAAACCGACATATATAGGGATGTTCTACACCTCAAATGATGCCTAAGAGTCGTAGAAAACCATAGGTTTTGAAACGGATCGATTCCGATAAAAATTGCGCAAGTTATGGCCAAAATAGTGCCATTAGAGGACTGATAGGTGAAATAGCTATGCAAATACAATTTTTATTGCATGGAATAAATTTAGTTTATCATAATTAGGTAAAAGAAGCTTAGATACGAAAGAAAAACCATCGTCGCTCGTCCGACGCGGAAAAGTGTACAAAAAAGTGCCGGAAACAAGGTATTTTTCTTAGATTTGACATAGTAAATGATAGAATTTTTCGATGAAATTTGACGTGTGACCAGAGTGTGAGATAAGTAAATCGTAGGAAAAAGAACAAAGGAAAATAGAGCCCCGAGTAGGTTACTACACTACATTCTGTTTTGGAGTATCAAATGAAGCTTAATTTTGTGATTTTACGTTTCGGGCCTCTAAAAATTATACGGGCTATGTGAGGGTGTCCCTAGGGGTCCAAAACTGAAACTTTTGTGAAGAAATTGGAATTAGGAAGCCTCGGTTACGTTACAAGTGAGTAGAGAATGTTAGAGTCAAGAAAGTGCATTGTATTGATTTTTAAAGTTTAAAAGCATTGTATGTGTTGCTTATGAAATGCGTGGTAGCGTATTTTAAATAAGAAAGTATTGTGTAGGTGAAGAGTGAGCTACCAAGGCACGTGAGACTCGTGGAGGTGCTTGACGCGGTCTTGTGCGGACTTAGGTAAGTGCTTTGTCACTTATGGTTCCTTCAAATTATATTTCTCTCTTTGACTATTATGTTAAATAGAAATAAAAATAGTTTTTAACTATCAAAGTTCAAGTTTTGAGTATATAGGTTCTTATGGAATCCATAAAATGACTTAAATCAATACTAAGTTGTTCTAAAAAGAGTTGAATCAAGAGAATTTTTATAAGTTCCAAAAATAGTTCGTTTTGTGTTTTTGCACTTAACAAATTTAGTTTAAAACTCATGTATATACCTTAAAATTATATGAGATTTAGCGCTACGTGACGATGCAGAAAATTCCGTCCGTAGTCACTCAGATTATAGAGAAATTAGCACTACATGACGTAGAAAATTCCACCCGTAGTCGCTCAGATTATAGAGAAATTAGCACTACGTGACGACGTAGAAAATTCCGTCTGTAGTTGCTCAGTTTTCCTAGAAAGTATAATGCTACGTAGCGATGCAGATAATTCCGCACGTAGTTTGTTATTTTATAGTTTGGCACTACGTGACGATGCAGTATATTCCGCTCGTAGTCGCCCAGAGTTTTAGCACTACAATTGTGATGCAGAAAATTTCGATTTGTAGTTGCTCAGTTATGAGATTTGTCACCCTACGTGCGATGCAGTAAATTTCGTATCGTAGTGGTTGAGACACCGCATTAGCTTCACGTTGGCGTTAGATAAAATCGCCCGTGATGGATAGAGTACTTTGAGGGTATACATGGGGATTTTGAAAGAAGATATGAAGATTTTGAGAGTTTTGAAAATAAATAAGATTTTAGTCTTTTATATTGTTGCTTGTGGTATTGTGTGATCTTGTTGCACTAACTTGTTTATTTGTTATGTAGCCCATTATCTTCCGTTGCGTGCTATCCTTGGATAGGACGACGACATTTCGTTTTACATATACATATATAGGTGGGAGAACCATGCAAAATGCTTGTGTACATTTGTATATACGGATTGAATATATTACATTTTGAAATACACTTGCATTTGGATTGTATAGTTGTAAATATTTTGGTGATTTGTGATGGATTTTCATGTAGATATATATATATACTTATACATTGTATTATGATTCCATGCTTGTCGATTGAGATATGTGTGGTGATATTGCATGATTGTGGATAAAGAAGTTGGGAGGAAAATGAAATTATAGTCGAAATATTTGTTTATTCGCAAGTAAAATTTTGGATTTGTTAAAATGCAGCTGTTATGCTGCCGAAATTTTTACAAAATCGTTTTGAAATGAAATCGCAAAAATTTTATCACTCCCAACTGTTTTAAAGAAAACCAAGTTCTTAAGTTTAAACGAGTAAACCGACTAAGAAAGTTAAGGGTTCTCTTCTCGGGGTTCTTCAATCTGATGAGTCGGGTTCAGGAAGTCCGTTGAAGTGCCCGGCAGGATCCTCCAGACGAGAGCCTAGATAAGATCTGGTTTGGATCCTGTCAGATAAGGATGGCAATTTGGTGATTTAGAAGATATTTGAACCAATTGACTAACACTTGGTTGCATTAGAATGAACTTGGTTGGAATTTAACTAGTCTTTACAATTCATCCAATCAAATTTCATGAAATCCAACTAGTGGCAAGTTAGTAATGTCTAGCTTAGTTTATGGGCATTTTTCAATGGCAAAGCATGTAAATTTGATGATAACTAAGGGTATTTGTTAACTCACCCAAAGCCTATATATAGATAAGTTGTTAGGAGAGAAATTAAAAGAGAAATTAAGAGAAAGGAAGAGGGCATGTCTGCTGGAAACAGAATAGTGGGCCGCAGTTGTTCTTCCTCCATTTTCAAGCAATTTTTAAGTGAAATTCAAGTCATCCAAGGGTCACTTACAAGCCTAGGAAGAGGTTTGAACAAAATCAAGTGAGTTTTTGGTGGTAAGGAAATTGTTTTGTAGACTTTTGTAGATGGTTTATATATGAATTGTATGTAAGTTGTTTGATTAAACTTCCTAGTGAGTTTTATGTGATTTTCATGAGATGTTTATGCATGGAATTAAGAGATTTAAGCTTCAAATTATGAGAAAGTAAGGTTAGGGTTTTAGGAAGATTTGTTGAGCCTACTAGTTTAGGTGAAATTCCAATTCAAATTCAATTAAAAATAGTGCAGTAAATTAGTGTTATTATCATGGAAATTCATGTAATTTAAGTATGGTTTGCCATGGAAAGCTTGAAGAAAACCTTGGTAATATGTTAGATAAAGTTATGGTCAAGCTAGGGTTTATATTATCAAGATGGTGTTTGAATTGTTCATGTAATTTCATGCATGCAAACACACTAAAGTTATCAAGTTTGAAGGTTGAAATGGAAAGCAAAAGTTGATAAAGGATTATGTTATGCATTCGGTTAGAAGGGGTATGGATGGATGGATATTTGTTTTTGTTTGGTTTGAATGGTTAAATGAGTCACGTTGGTGATGTAAATGACATGAAAATTTGAAAGATGTCTATTGAATGTCAAGTAGCACAATTCATGACCAAAATGCATACTAATTTGTTAGAAATCGAACTTCTTAAGAGATAAATTGATTGCCACTAAAATCCATGTATTTGAATATAGTTTGGTGAGGAAATTTAATGAAATGGATGGTGTAAAAGCATGCTTAAGTTTCGACTAATATGGCATTAGAAAGGTCCAAGATTTCGAATTAAGATTTAAATGGGAGTTAAAGTATTGGTTGAAAGGTTTTGTATGCTTAAATGTTAAAAATTTCTAATAGGAAATATATATGAACAAATTCGGACGTAACGTTGCCTAAATTAGAATATAATCATGTGTAGGGATTTCGACGACGGAAACCGGAATCAAAAACTTTCGTAAGCTAATATTAGGTGAGTGTCTCACTAAAATTCTTTAAAAGATTTTAAATTTTCATTCATCATGATTTTATATGTTGCACGAAAACTTATATTTTATGACGAATGGAAGTTAGCTTTTATGATGAATAAATTTAGTATGAGAACCTATTTTATAGACTTTAGAAAGTTATGCAAATTATGAAATTTTTACGATAAGAAAATGGCTTGCATGAAAACAATTTTCATAAGCCTGCAATACTACCATTTACCCATTGGGGATGGTGGTTTGTGCCGCCTAGTTATATGTTATCGGTTAGTGTACTCAAACCGTGCATGGGCAGTGTTAGGGGCGTCTATCACTAATAGTGGGGGGGACTGTGTCAGTTAGTCCTGTTTAGTGTGTCATCTATGCACGAACTAGGTATATAAGATAGCTAGCTTTTATGTGAGTGATGGATTGTAAGCACCTATCTTCGATTTCAGACTTTATAGTGTTATAAGCTTAATAAAATAATAAGAAGGTTAAAATTCATCAATATCATCCTAGTGGGTGATATTAGAATACTAGCAAAATTTTTAAAAACTAATTAACTCTAATAGTAAGATAAATATAAAGAATGACAAAATGGTCTTTGTAGGAATAAAGGACATATCTATATAAAAATAAATGGTAAATAGTCTATTCTCAATATAGGAGTTAAACATGTATATATAAGTGATTGTTACATAATACTTAGTCAAATTAAGACTATTAGTGAGATAATTATCAAAGAGGGGCATTATGGTCATCTTTACAAAGTGACTTCCTATATATATGAGTGAGTTAGTGTGTTAGTCATCCATACTTAGCAAAATTTAGAAAAAACAAAAGAGAAGGAGTGAGGGAAGTGGGACAACAAGAAGAAGAAAAAGAAGAGAAGTGAGATCCAACCTTCCCAAGGCCATTTTGAAGCTTCCCAACCAAATCACAAGTAGATTTAAGCAAGAACATCAAAACCTAATCAAGCTTAAGTTTAGTTTTCATAATTTTCTTTTAGTTTGAGATTAGTTGGAAAGACAAAACGTGATGGTGGATTTGTTGGTTTACTTGATATGTTGTTGATGGAATTGTGATGTAAATCAATATCATAGTCATGAGAAGTTAACAAGGAAGCTTGAATGACAATAAACCATGAAAGAACTAGAGTTAGGGTTTATGTAGGAAACCCTAAGACTTGATCCAAAATGGTTGGAAGTGAAATTAATGGTAGTTAATGTGTTTGTTAAAATGTCTAGAGAATAAGTTAGTGAAAATATTGAATGTTGAATGAAATGAAGTGTTGTGTGTGCATGTATAGGTCAAGGTCACCATGATGAATATGTGATCCCATTAAGTTTAGATGTAATTAAGGCTTGATTCAAGCATGTTAGATGTTAGAAAAGTTAAGGAAATGCTAACATTTAAAAGGAGATTGAAAAAGAAAATAGTATGTTGTGTGTATACAAGTGAGTCACGACCAAGGAAGGGGGTATGTGACCCCACTGTGTTTTGATCCTTTTGAGCTTTAATTCATGCATATTATCAACTAGAAAAACATATAGAGGTGTTAGAATTGAAAAAGAAAAAAGGTAGAGATGAGTTGAGAATTAAGAGCCTAGTTGAAGGGCATTGCGAAATTTAATGTAAAATGCATTCATTGATGCATGAGATGAATGTGTTTATTTGCGTTGGAGTGAAAGAATGTTAGATATGAAAGAATTGAGTTTATTGTGTAAATGAGGTAAAATTGTGCACTAAAAAGTGTCAAAAAATAGGGGTAATTCCTAGGTTTCACTCCCCTATACTTGGAATTTTTCAAAACCATTTTACGGGTGACCTAAGTGAGAGATAGAGAGATGATCCAAGCGAAAACGGAAGCGAAACAGCTCATGGATTGGGTTGTGAACAGTATTCTATCAAAGGGGGTCCGAAAATTTTGACTTTTCATTCTGGGCCTCTGAAAATTATACAGACTACGTGGGGATGTTCATATGGGTATATAAGTTAAAATTTTGCAAAGAAATTGGAATTAGAAAGCGTTGGTTAAGTTAAAACCTAGAAAATAAGATTGTAGTAAAAAAGGGTATTGTAAGGAGTCTTTAATGTTAAAAACAATATGTGTAACTTTATGTAGCACATTGTGGCATATTTTAAGTAAGAGTATGTTGTGCATGTGACACACAAACTAGTGGAGCAAAGAAGACTCATTAAAGCCCTCCGGCAAGTTTGGAAATCAAGGTAAGTATCACTCTCTTACACTATTTCAATTCTAGTTGAAATATAAATATGTATTGTTAAAAAGGAATGTGTAAAATGAATTTCAAAACCTAAGTTTGTATTTTTGTGTAAAAAATCCTTATATCGGATTCAGAAATGAAAATTGAGATTAAAGCATTTCAAAAAGATTTGAATTTTAAAGTTTAGTTAAAAGTTTTTAAAGATGAAGAAGTTTGGTGCTTAATGCACTCATTAAGAAAGTTTTCAAAGGCCATGTGTATCGTCAGAGTTTTATATGTTAGTTAGCACTACGTGGCGATGCAGAAACTTCCGCTTGTAGTTGCTAAGATTTTTAGATTTTCTAGCGCTATGTTTACGATGCAGAAAATTCCGTACGCAATCGTCTAGATTCATAGTTTACCTTGCACTGCGATGTGATGTAGAAAATTCTGCACATAGTTGCAAAAGCTAAAGTATTGAGCACTACAATATGCAATGCAGAAAATTCCGCATATAGATGCTTAGAGTATAGATTATTTCATACTACGTTTTGCGATGCAGTAAATTCCGCGTGTAGTTGTTGAAATATCTCAGTAAGGTCACGGTTGGTGTCAGTTGAAATCGCCACATGATTCACCACATTGAGCGACATAGTTAGTCGTCGCGTGGTTAGACTTTTTAGAGATACACATGGTGTTTTTAGTAATAAAGTTTTAATTTAAAGCTTTATAAGTATCAAAACAAGTTATAAATACTTATATGACGATTTTCGTATTTATTATATTGATTAACAAGTGAATTTTCCTTGTTATAGTGTAAAAATTTGTTTAGGTACATCCATGGAAGGACAAAGTAAAAGAATTAACTCGTCAAAATAATAAGTGGGCGAAACCAACGAAAGCATTATATATATCCTGTTATGTTTTGTAAATATGAAAACAATGAAGTGCATGTGTTGTATTGCAACATTCGGAAATATATTTTTGTGAAACTTATAAACCTTCATAAATGGTTTTGGATGTAATTGTAAATAGTACATATGATACATAGATATAATTCCCCCATGGTTATCATGCATGATAGTGGTAAAGTGATTGTGAAAATGCATGTTTGTGGATAAAAGAAGTTGGGTGGTGATTGAGAATAGTTCGAAGTGTATTTTCTTACAGGAAAATTTGGAAAACCTTCAAAATACAGCTGTTATGCTGTTAAAATTTTATTAAAAATTGTTTTAAATCAAATTCGAAAGATTTACACCTATCCAACTATTTTCAAAAGAAATAGAAATTTGTATAGTTAAAGTAAAGTGAAGCAAATAGGCAAAACATCTTAGGGAATCGCTCCGCGGATCTCTCTTGACTGTGAAAAAGGTTATAAGAGGTTTGTCGAAGTGCCCGACAAGACCCTCCAGATAAGAGCCTAGAGAGAGCATCCGGCTTGGGTCTTGTCATGGATAATTCTGCTTTCACCGATCAGGACAGCACCGGGGCTGGGGCACAAGGTTTGTCTGGCCGAATCCGCGTTGTTCCACATTTAGGATACTATATGGTATTCAGGCACCAGTAATTGGCTTTTGTTATGGATACGATTTTCATATTATTATCACCCTTTTTATACATTATTACATTTTATTTTCATATAGCATGAGTTATATTAATATCAAATGTTATGCATGCATCTTATGTAAAATAAACGTTTTAGAAAGGTTATATATATTTTATATAACTGCGCACGACATGAATTTAAATTTTAGTGAGGTTATTTTAGGAGACGTAGTTTTAATTAAAAAAAATATGACACTCACTGAGCTTTCATAGCTCATTTTAGTTTATGTTTTATAAATAAAATCTCCCTAAGGATAGGTACAAGTGTTGGGACATCAGTAACAAAGACCTCGGTCCGAGAGTAGACTCACTTAGTCGCGTGCTTTTGTGATTCTATATTTTGGTCATAAATAATTTTGAAAATTTGTATAAACATATTTGTATGTAAAAGAATGTATATTTTGTAAATATATAATTATATTGATGCATACTTTCAAAATGTTTGAATATTATATTACAAATTTAAATTTTCACATTATCGAGTTGCTAAAATTTTGAATTTAAGTATATTTTATGTGAAAATATGTTTGTGGTTGGTTGTGAATGAATGAGACGGTCAGAAGCCCAGAAGTTGAGAATTGTTTGAAAGTAGAAGTATATACAACTTTTTATAAAAATTTGCAGAGTGAAATTTTTAGAAATATAACCGTTATACTGACAAAATTTTTAGAAAATTAGTTTTGCTTTTACATGTTAAAATGAAAAAGTTCCCACTTATTTTTAGTTTAGAAAGAGAATTTAAGTAAATTATACTAGATTCCTCATGAAAAAGGAAACGACTTAACTTCACGGAAACTTTCCAGTCGGATCAGACATCCACTGGAGGACTACCGTGGAGTTGTCGGCAGGCTGCCTACAGTATATAGGGAAGGGGCCCGTCATACAACCTCATTAGTGTAGAGGTTGATTTGTAGATGAATTTGATGTGGAATTGATTTTGAAAAAATTACATGCATATGGGTTTAGGTTCTGTCATGAAGGATTGTGTAACACCCTCCACCCGATTCTCATTCAGATGGGAACTCGAGTCGAAGGATGCTATCTTAATTAGTTTATTTGTTATTAATTTACATATATGCATTAAATTTTTTTTTTTTGTTTATCGAAAATTTGACAAAGTCTCCTCCGTGTTTCTAAAAACCCAACATTATAAAAAAAAACCAACATATTTCAAAATGAACATTTCTAAAATGCATTCAATTCTCAACTGCCATTTCGAACTCTCCGTCCGACTCCAGAATCACTTCACCATACAAACATTTATAACCACAACATCTAATAAAAATCATATTAATCGAAATTAAATACTAATTAAATGATAAATATTTTTTATAAAATTACTTTACAAACCAAAAACTTTTTCGATAGTTGATATACATCCTCATTTATGAAATCTTGTAAATCCATATACATGTACATGCATTTCCATATACTTTAACACCACTATACAATACTAAAAGTAGAACTACTAGATATGGAGGGATGTGACTCACAGAAACGCGGCAGCTATCTTCTTGTTTGTCTTTCTACAGTGCCAAAATTCAACCTACGTGTGGAAAATCTAATGCGCTAAGTATTTTTACTTAGTAAGCTTACATAGATTTTAAATTCACCATTTCCCATAAATATAAGATTGTAAGGAAAGATTTCTACAATTCTCAAATTTTCATAATAAATCGTAAAGAATCGATTTGCTAGTGAACACACACACCTAAAATACATATAAGTCATTTCTCAAGTATGACCTTACAAATCAAATTTCATCATTTTTAAATATTTGTACTAAAACACAATAAAATTTGATAACTAACAAATACATACAAGCATTTGTATCAGACTACGTTTTCATACATAAATACATAATTTTCCCATAACAATTTCTCAATATACCAGTTGTGAATCAATATTTCACAATTTTCAAACTTTTACTACTAAATTTGCATGGAAATCAATTTACTATTCAATGTACTCATAAAACACATATATTTTCATTTTCAAGCATATCAACACGATTTTCTTTAATAATGTTCAACGCCCTTTGTAAACACTGACATGATACCATGGACTGGAAAACGGGTTTCTCCGACATCTGACACTCGATGACTACCCGCCGAATCACATTTTACATAATACACCAATTCTAGGACCGAACACTCTGTGTTTCACAAGGTCCATGAATTCAGTATCAATGTCTATAAACATATCGATGCAGTACTGCTATAATTACCCTATTGGTATCCCAAGTTCTCCAACATTGAACACTTGATGACTACCCGCCGGATCATATTTCACATAATACATGAATTCTATGACCGGACACTCAGTGCCTCTTAAGGTCCAAAATTCACAATTTTTTTGTATCAACCACACGGTGCAGTACTGTTAATATTTCCTTATTAACATACCAATTTTCAATAACCACCTACCAATACTTAGGTTTACTCAGACCCTTGATATTTTTCAATAATTACAACATTATCAATTCAAATATAATTTTTTTTTTAATCGCGTAAACATTAACCATACTTTTATATCAATTTTTCGAAATCTTTCGAAGCTTCATTCTTGGTCATTTTGAAATGACCATTTTACTCTTAGTTATAACATCACAATTTACCAACACCAATACTTTTCTTTTTCTTGCACAAATTCATTAAAAAGAGAGACTTCTCAAATTTTTATTTTCCAATCCTTAGTTTATCATATGTATTAGCATATCATCATATAATTAACACCTAAATGGATGTGAATTGACAAAAATACCTCTTGACGCTTCTCTAGCTTACATTCGGCGAAGGGTATGAATTTTTCAAAATTTGTTTCAACTCCATAAATCATCACATATATCATTCTAATATCTTTTGTTTAACACTTAAATAAGCTTGAAATAACAAAAATACCCTTAGGATCCTCTCTAGGATAGGTTTGGTCTAGGGTACGAATTTTTGAATTTTTTTTTTTTTTGGTTCTACTTTATTTTTCATTACAAAAATCTATTCCATCGACACACAAATATCATTTATATCAAATCACTACACCAAGCAAATAAGATCACTAAATTCCAAAGGAAATTTTCATTATTATGCTTACTAATAAAATCAAATCTATCAAATATGTATACACCAACAATACCACAAACCACACTTCAATTTAAATTCATTCCAAAAGCTCCTATAACTCATTCAAACATAAGAAAAATCAATATCAACACATGGGTAACATTATTGGTCCCTACACTAGTATACTTACTCTTTAGTTCATTCACTTACATTTTCTTTCCAATAATCACCTCAAATTAATATAACACCACATATAAATTCATCCAAACATTAAAATTCCTCAAATTACATAAATTTTTCCAAGTTAAGCACCTACTAATATATATAACACAACTAAGCTATTCAATAAATTTCTTCCCAAATTTCATGTTCTTTCTTTTTTTCATTATCAAGTCTTCATTTAACCATTTAAACATTTAAAACCATCATCCACCATTCCATACATCATGGGGCCAAATACCTAACATAATTCTTCATCCAATTTCGCTTTCCATTGCAACCTTCAAAATTGATAATTTTACTAGTTTTACATACATGAAATCACTTGAATAATTCAAACTAAGTATTGACCTTACCAACCCTAGTGACGGGACCCTTCCTGAATCCTTATTCTGGACTCGTGAAGGACCCCGTAACACTTCGACAGAGCTCCAATGAACCCTAACTTTGGCCCGGAGAAATCCTGCGGAGCACCGTGACTCACTTTAGACTCATTTTTGTAAATCATTTACTTGGTGGCAAAGGTAAAATTTGTTTTTTTTTTCGTTTTTCTGACGAAAATCCGGCAACATGCTGGTTGTTTATTGAACTATGTCACTCTGCAAATTCAAAAGCAAATTAAAGACACTTCTATGACACACAATCTCCACTACCAGGGGCCTCTGGCCCTCACCCAAAATCAATCACAACATAACTAATCACAATTATGAAATCGATGGAAATATGGAATTTTCTTTTTAAAATATTTTCATAAAATGTGCATCCAACGACTGATGTTTACGTTTACAAATTTACATCATTTACAACATGATTTATGTACAACACATGCACGAAAAAAATACGAGCTATACAATGGGGAATAGTCATTTGTCAATCTATTTGCGCGTCTGTCTGAGCCTCGTTTGCTGGATGACTCGCTCTTACACCTGAGGGAACATTTTAAGAAACACATAGAAATCAAATGGTGAGTATAACTCAGTGAGATAAGCATTAAACAACTTCATAAACTAAAATATTTTTCTGAAATACTTTTTAAAATTTCAAACAAAACTGTTTCTGAAACTCATTTCGAACTACTTTCGAAAACTTTCTCATTTCTCGCCTTGATGGTAACATAGGGAAACTACTCCTGTCGTGGCAGCTTAAATCTCTAGCTAGCCACTAGGAATTAAGGAATCTACCTTGTGTAGTCACCGATGCGCGAACTCTGGGCACGCGTTGTAAACTCCTAGCTCCGACTTCTAAAGTCCCAACGTTAGAAATTAAGTTAGAGAGATAATATATAACTCTCTACGTTTAATTGATTTAATTTCATAGCCTCCGAAATTTATTCATTTAGAATACGACGAAATTCGTCGTATTAAAAAGTTTAGTAACGTCCCAATGAAAATCCAAGTTAGGAAATCCAAGATTTTAGTAAAGGATAATCGAATTAAAATTCGATTAAAAGAGAGAGTCAAGGTAAATGAAATAAGCTTAGCATTTGTAAAATAAATTCTAACGAAACGAGAAGTAAATTAAACGATGAAAGCTAACTTGGAAGCAAAATAAATGGGCTAATATGAGAAACAAAGAAAAGAGATGAGATTGGAGTGAAATTAAAGAGAGTTGGGGCAAGATGGAATTATGAGAAGTTGATTAGTATAAATAACAAGCTTAAGCTGAAATTGTTTCAGCAAATTCACAAACCATTCAAGTCACAGCCGAGAGATAAAGAAAAATCGAGAAGAATCGCGAGAGAAAGAAAAAGAGTAGCTGCTGCCGTGAGAGGAGAACCAGAAGAGAGAAGAGAAGCAACCAGCTAGCAAGAAGAAGTCTTGAGCAGCATAAACAGTCCAGAACAAGCAAAGAAGTCGAGCAAGAAGCAGATCCAGCGCGCCAGCAGCTCGCGCGAAGGACAGGTCGCGAGTTTGAGCAGAACAGCTCGCGTGAGGGGGATCTGAGGCCGTAAAACTGCAGTATCTGGGCAGCAAAGGAAGAGGACGAGCAGAAGAAGGAGAGGTGCAGGTCTGGTCATGCAAAACGCACGCAAAACAGCAAGCAAAACAGCACCAGACGCGAGCTAGAACAGAATCGCGATAGGGTGCAGCGAGCTGGTCGGCCAGGGAAGAAAGAACCTCCCAACCAGCCTTCCATCCCCTCAATCCACCTCTTAGGGTCCCTAGTAAGTCTCTCTCAACTCCCCAAACAAAGAACCAAGTAAGAAAATCAAGTTTCTCAATCTTTTCTTGCTGAAAATTTCAGCAGTGCTTCTGAGAAGTTGATGCAGAATTTTGTTGATTTATGTGATTAGAATGCTTTTAATCTTTGAGAGAACTTTATGTAATTGAAATAGACTCTTGAAGGATGGGTTTTTGTGTGTAATTGCTGCCTTAAAATGATGTATAAGGGCTGTCATACCCTCCCTCAAAAATAGAACCGAAAATGGTGTTTTATGCACACTAAATGATTGAGAAAAGTTTTGAGTGAATTTTGAGCACTCTAATGACCAAGTTAAATTTATGTATGTATTAGAGACTTGAAGGGCAGTAGTTAGACCTTGAAATTAGATGGTTTTGAAACCAATTTCAAGCCTTAAAGAGGTTGGAAAAGTTAGAGGAGAGTTAGAATTGCAAAAGGGGGAAATCTGACAATGTTGGTGAACCCGAGCTCAAATTTGAGCTAGAGGAGACCTGACCATATTTGGCTTATTTGGGGGTGTTCTACACCTCAAATGATGCCTAGGAATCATATAAAACCATAGGTTAAATGTCTATTTCAATCACATAAAGTTCTATCAAAGTTTCAAGAGAAATCATTCAACACAAGCATCAAATTCTGCTCACAATTTTCAGCAACTCTACTGTAGTTTTCAGCAAAGAAAAGAATGAGTGAGTTGATTTCTTACTTGGTTTATGGTTCTAAGAAGTAAAAGGAGCTTGAGAGGGGTCTTAGAAGGAAGGTTTAGAGGTTGGAAGGCAGCTGGGTGGTCTTTCTTCTCTCCTTTCGTCTGTTCGGCCAGCCTCTGCAATTCCTTCCCGTTTCTGCTGTCACGTCTGGTCTGTTTTCGTTTCTGCTCTTCTTTCACGACCAGCCTTTTCGGTTTTGCTTCTTGTTCAGCTGTTGGTCGTTTCTCCTTCTCACGTCCTCTTCTTCTCGTCCCCTTGCTGTTCTGCTCTGGTTTTGGGTGTGTTGGAATCTGTTCTTCACGCTGAAATCTGCTTCGGTTCTGTTTCAGCTGCTGCTGCTGGTTGCTCCCTCTTGTGCACGACCAGCTGCTGGTTGCTTCTTCTTTTCATGGCCTCTTCTTCTCTTCTTCTAGCCCTTCACTTCTGGTCTCTTCTCTCACGGTTCACGACTGGGCTGTCAGCTTCTATTTGCTTCTCACGACTTCCACAAGTTTCTCGACTGATCTCTCTTTGTTTGCTGAAAACGTTTTTAGCTAAGTCATGTATTTATACTAATAACATTTTCTTAAATTGTATCCATGCCCCATCTCTTTTCAATTTCATGTCACACCCCTTTTCTTGATGCTCTCTCATGGCAATACCCCTCGTTGTTCTTCCTTGTCTATTTCGCTTCTATTTGATTTGATTTTCATCTCGCTAAAAATTGTTTTAAATCGTCAAGCTTGTCTTATTGACCCCTTGACTCCTTCTTTAATTAAATTTTAATTCGATTATCATTGACCAAGTTTTTTTTTTTCAATTTCTTAACTTAGATTTTTATTGAAATGATACTTAACTTTTTATGGTCGACGAATTTCGTTGTATTATTAAATTAATAAATCTCTAAGGCCATGAAGTTCAATTAATTAAATGTAGGGATTTATATTATCTCCCTAATTTAGCTTCTAACACTAGGAATTTATAAGTCGAGACTAGGGGTTTACAATACACCCCTAGGAAAAACCTCACACAGTCCGTATAATTTTTAGAGGTTCGGAACCAAAAATCGAAAATTGAAGTCTCTTTTGACACCCAATAACAGAATGTAACACGTAGGTCTGCTCGGGGCTCTGTTTTCCTTCGTTCTTTTTCCTACGGTCCTCTTATCTTACATTCTGGTCACCTATAAAATTTAATCAAAAAATTCTATCGTTTGCTATGTCAAATCTAAGAAAAACATCCTATTTTGGGCATTTTTCGATGCACTTTTCCGCATCGGACGAGCGACGATGGTTTTTCTTTCATATCTAAGGTTCTTTTACCTAATTATGATCAATTAAATTCATTCCATGCAATAAAAATTGCATTTACATGGTTATTTCACTTAACGACTCTCTAACGGCACTATTTTGGGCATAACTTGCGCAATTTTTATTAGAATCGTTTCGTTCCAAAAATTATAGTTTTCTATTACTCCTAGGCATGATTTGAGGTCTAGAACATCACCATATAAGTCAGACTTGTACAGGTTGTCTCTATCCCATTGTTTGAGCTCGGGATTCCCAAATTGCCCAAAACTATGTTTTTGACAACTCTATCACTTCTAGATGCTTTCCTACCCTTAATCATGCTTTAATTTGAGTTCAAATTTATCAAAAATCAAGGGTTATCTACTGTCCTTCATAGCCTTGACACACACACACACTCACTACTTTTTCATTTTAACAATCACAACTCACTCACAACTTTTGTAAAATAGAGTGTGAAAATCAATTTTGTTTTCACTTTTATCAAGTTTATGACAGCCCTTTTTATACAACTCTAACCTATCATTCACTCACAACAACTTATCATCTAAGCTTACATAATACTCACTTAGGGTTCTATAAAATTTTTAAGTGTAAATCATCCAACACAACATACTACTACCACAAGACTATCAACCTACTCATTCTACTTCCAATTTCAGCAAGTAAAGGAAGAGATGAGATAATATCTTACTTGATTCTTGTTTAGAAGGGTGAGATTGAATTGGAAGAGATCCTAGATAAGTGGTTTAAGACTTGGAAGAATGGATTGGAAGTTATTTTCTCCTTCCCCCTCACTTGTTGTCCAGCTTCTGCTCTTCACGTCTGTTTTTCTTCTCCTTCAGACAGCTTCTGCTTTGTTTTTCACGACAGCCCCTTGTTTGTTCTTCTATCTCACGACCATGCTCTCTTCCTTGTTCAAAAATTTGTCTAAGTGTTGTATATATATAGAATTAACATTTCCTAAATTACTTCCATGTCCTATTTGACTTGTTTGACCATCATTCTCTCTAATTCTCTACTTCATACGACAGCTCGCATTCTTTTCTTTCTTAGGTTTGTTTTAAATGTTGTTTATTCACCTCATTAACATTTCATAGAATGCCAAGCTTGTCCCTTGACTTGTTTTGACTATCATCAATATGTTTAACTTAATCTAATTAAAAATTGGCTACTAATTAGTAATTGGCTACTTTTTCTAAGTGACAAATTTTTATAATTCTCATTTGTACAATTAATTATATTATCCTTTATAATTTAT
Source organism: Litchi chinensis (assembly GCA_019925255.1). Lineage (NCBI taxonomy): Eukaryota > Viridiplantae > Streptophyta > Magnoliopsida > Sapindales > Sapindaceae > Litchi > Litchi chinensis. The sequence continues at coordinate 30,076,531 of CM034463.1, read as the reverse complement.
CATTTAATTGTAGCCGAACTATTTCACCCTTCATTGATTTTATCATACTATAAGTGTCCAGCACTTTAAAATCGCTCATATAGTTGTTAGTATTATTCGTAACTTAGTTTACACCTTTCCATATTCTAACTTCTAACACTAGAACACTATGAAATAATTCAACTTTAACGAGAATCGGGCTCTAATACTAACTTGACAAGACCCTAACCAGACTTTTTCTAGGCTTTTGTCTGGAGGATCCTGCCGGGCACTTCAATGGACTTCCTGAACCCGACTCGTCGGATTAATGAAATTTGAGAAGCGAACCCCTATACTTTCTTAACCGGTTTACTCGTTTAAAACTTAAGATTTTGGTTTTCTACAATAGTTGAGAGTGATAAAATTTTTCGCAATTTCGTTTAAAACAATTTTAGAAAAATTTCGACAGCATAACGGCTGCATTTTTGACAAATCCAAAGTTTTACCTGTAAGGAAAATTACACTTCGACTATAATATCATTTCCTCCCAACTTCTTTATCCATAAACATGCATTATTCATTTCATTTCCAACATTCATGTACTTTTCACATGCCAATCATATATATATATCAAATCAAATATGTATATTGTGTGCACAAGATGATAAAGTATCTCGAGTGTGAATGTTCCAAACTAATATACATATAATTCACTAAATGTTTATATGTTGATATATGATAACTTGGTTAAATTATATACAACAACATCAAAATATGTTTGACATTCATAGAATAAAATCTGATCGTCTTCCACCTATAAGCAAAATGATAATCTTTCGGCCATAGAGTCACTTAATACAACACCGGACGGGATAAGCACGTTACACAATACAAATGAGAGGTTAATTCATCATATAATAATAATAACACATAATAATATTCTACTTGACACTTTATTTATATTAATATTGAAATTTTTAAATGTTTCAAAACATTTTTCATACAAAGACCATGTGTATACCCTAATATATTCTCACTATCACGTGATGATTTTTCTACTAACGCCAACGTGAAGCTACTATCGCATCTCGACCACTACGCGTAGAATTTTCTATATCGTGACGTAGGGTTGAAAAATCTCAACTCTAGGCAACTACAATGTGGAATTCTCTACATTGCAATTGTAGTGTTAGTGAACTATACTCTATGCGACCACATGCAGAATTTTCTACATCGCATATTGTGGTGCAACTACTCACTATCACTTGCAAGTAGGCATGGAATTTTCTACATCGTAGCCTATTGCAAGTGACTATAAATCTGGACAACTACGAGCGGAATTTTCTACGTCGCCACTAGTGCCAATTGCTCCAATACTACGGTATACACATGGTTCTTAACTCAAACTTTGCATCAACTTTTGAAAACAACTTTTGCCTTCGAATCTCATTTCTTGATTCGAGGCAATGATTTTTACTTGAAATCCAATTTTTTTTTTTTTTTTGAAAATTATTTTAAGATTTTATTAAATACTAACAAATTACAATGTAAATTGAGATTAAACTAACGTAAGCGAAGAACACTTACCTCGATCCCAAATGTGCTCTAGCGCCTCAACGAGCCCCTCGTACCTTGCTCGCCTGCTCGTCACCTACATAATATTTATATTCATAAGAAGCAATTTTAACATTGACTTGTTGACAATGTGCATAGCCACATTGTTTTCTACACTTAAACTAGTCGTACGGACTTATCTTTAATCCGATCTCTAAAATTTCAATTTCTTTGTAAAAGTTTCAATTATACACCCCTAGGGACACCCTCACGTAGTTCGTATAATTTTTAGAGACCCGAAACGAAAAATCGAAATTTTAAACCACATTTGACACCCTATAACAAAATGTGATGCAGCAAACTGCTCGGGGCTCCGTTTTCTTTTGTTCTTTTTCCTACGGTTCTCTTATCTTACATTTTGGTCACACGTCAAATTTCGTCGAAAAATTCTATCATTTGCTATGACAAATCTAAGAAAAACGCCCTATTTTGGGCACTTTTCGATGCATTTTTTCGCATCGGACGAGCGACAATGGTTTTTCTTTCGTATCTAAAGTTATTTTACCTAATTATGATCAACTAAATTCATTCCATGCAATAAAAATTACATTTACATAGTTATTTTACCTAACGTCTCTCTAATGGTACTATTTTGGGCATAACTTGCGTAATTTTTATCGGAATCGTTCCGTTCCAAAACCTATGGTTTTCTATGACTCCTAGGCATGATTTGAGGTCTAGAACAACCCCAAATAAGTCAGACTTGCACAAGTTATCTCTATCCCATTGTTTGAGCTCAGGATTCCCAAATTGTTTAAAACTATGCTTTTGACAATTTTATCACTTCTCTATGCTTTCCTAACCTTATTTATGCTTAAATTTGAGTTCAACTTCATCAAAACTCAGAGGTTACCTACTGTTCTTCATGCCCTTAACAAAAACACAAACACTACTTTTTCATTTTAACACTCACAACTCACTCACAACTTTTGTCAAATACTTAGAGTGCATGAAAATCAATTTTGTTTCCATTTGTATCAAGTTTATGACAGCCCTTTTTATACAATCCTAACCTATAATTCACTCACAACAACTTATCATTAAAGCTTACATAACTCCCACTTAGGGTTCTACACAAATTTTGACGGTAAAACACCCAACACAACATACCAAAACCAACACAATTTTCATACAACTTATACAACACCAACTAACCACCAAGATGGAGAGAAGAGATGATATCTCACCTTGTTTCTTATTTGGAATTATGAGATTGACTTGGAAGAGACCCTAGAGAGGGGGTTTTGAGGCTTGGAAGATTGCTTGGATGCTATCTCCTTCACTCTTCTCTTCTTGTTGTCACGTTTTTGTTCTGCTCTTCACGCTAGCTTCAAGCTTCTGTTTTGCTTCTTAATTCACGGCTGGTCACTCTTCTCCTCTCTAATTCTCACGCCACTCTCTTGTTTCTTTTAATTTTTGCTCTAAGTGTTAGCTATATATATAAATAACATCTTCAAAAATGACTCCCATGTCCTCCTTACTATGCCTTTCACGCCAATCTCCCCCATTTTCTTTCATTTCACGGCTGCTTGCTTTTCTTTTGTCAATTTGTTCTAATTGTTTTGTTTATATATCTCATTAACAATTTATAGAATGCCTAGCTTGTCCCTTGACTTGTTTTGACTATCATCAATATTTTTAGTTTAATCTAATTAATGATTGACTACTTATTTTAAATAACAATTTTTATAATTCTCATTTGTACACTTAATTACATTATCCTTTATGATTTATCACTTAATTGTAGCCGAACTATTTTACCCTTCATTGACTTATCATAGTATAAGTGTCCAACACTTTAATATCGCTCATAAGGTTGTTAGTATTATTCGTAACTTAATTTACACCTCTCCATATTCTAACTTCTAACACTAGAACGCTAGAAGATAAAATATTAAGGATAGGGGTTTACAATTTCTTCCCTCCTTATAAAAATTTCGTCCTTGAAATTTTAAACTGCATATCTGATTCAAACAATTGAGGATATTGGGCATGCATCTGCTCTTCAGGCTCCCATGTAGCCTATTCCGTTCCATGATTTCGCCATAATACTTTTACTAGCGGAATCACCTTGTGGCCTAGCATTTCATCTCTACGATCTAAGATTTCTACTGGTTGTTCTTCGTAGGTTAAGTTATCTTTTAATTGTATTGGCTGCTCTTGTAGAACATGTGATGGATCAGCTACATACTTGCGAAGCATAGAGACGTGAAACACATCATGCATATTTGCAAGCTCTGGCGGTAACTTCAATCGGTAGGTTACTTCACCCACCCTTGCCACAATCTCATACGGCCCTATATACCGTGGACTTAACTTTCCACGTTTCCCGAATCTCACAACGCCCTTCCAGGGTGAGATTCGTAGAAATACTTGATCACCCACCTCAAATTCTAAGTCTCATCTTCGATTGTCCGCATAGCTCTTCTGTCTGTCTCTGGCTATCTTCAACCGCTCTCTTATCACATTTACCTTTTCGGTTGTATCTTGGATAATCTCTGGGCCAATCAATCTTCTTTCACCTACTTCGTCCCAGCAGACTGGTGCCATACCAATATTAGACTAATAGTTGTTGTTGTAGGCGAACTCGATCAACGCTAGGTAATTATCCCAACTCCATTTAAATTCCATCACACAAGCTCTCAACATGTCTTCAAGAGTTTGGATGGTTCTCTCTGATTAGCCATCTGTTTGTGGGTGAAAGGCAGTACTGAAATTCAATCTGGTGCCCCTGGCATCTTGTAGCTTTGGCCAGAACCTCGAAGTGAACAGAGGATCTCTATCTGATACAATGGATACCGGTGCGCCATACAACCTCACAATCTCATCTACATATAACTGTGCTAATCTTTCTAGGGAATAAGTGTTCTTAATAGCAAGAAAGTGAGCGGACTTCATCAATCTATCAACTATCACCCAAATGGCATTATGTCCGCTCTGTGTCTTGGGAAGTCCCATCACGAAGTCCATCGTGATCCTCTCCCACTTCCACTTCGGAATGGCTAGAGGTTGTAGTAAACCTATGGGTTTCTGATGTTCAATCTTAATCTGTTGGCAGGTTAAGCACTTGGATACGAACTCTGCTATCTCTCTCTTCATGCCTCTCCACCAGTAGTGGTCCTTCAGAGTCCGATACATTTTAGTACTCCCTGGATGCATGGCGTATGTTGAGGAGTATGCCTCTTCCATGATCTCTTTCTTTAAGTCTGCCATATCTGGCACACACAATCTCTTCCCCAATACTAGAGTTCCATTATCTCTTATTGTGAAGTTAATCTATTGTCCCGCTTTTACTTCATTTCTTAGCTTCTTTAATTGTGGATCTTGGGCCTGTAAATCTCTAACTCAATCCACTAACATTGGACGGACCTGAAAGGTTGCTAACAAGGCATCTGAATCCGTCATCTCCAGTCTGACTCTCATGGACCTCAACTCCACCAGCATAGTTAAATACTCAACTTTCAATTGGGTTGGCGAACTAGAGGGCTTTCTACTCAGAGTATCTGCTACTACATTAGCCTTACCTGGGTGATACTCAATTGTACAATCATAATCTTTGATGAGTTCTACCCATCTTCTCTGTCTCATGTTCAATTCTTTCTGTGAGGACAGGTACTGCAAGCTTTTATGATATGTAAAAATCCTGCAGGGTACTCCATAGAGATAGTGTTGCCATATCCGTAACGCAAATACTACTGCAGCTAGCTCTAAGTCATGAGTTGGATAATTGACTTCATGCTTCTTCAACCGTCTTGATGCATAAGCTATCACTTTGTCGTGCTGCATCAACACACAACCCAAACCCTGTCTAGAGGCATCGCAGTACACCGTAAACCCATCACTTCCCGATGGTAGTGTAAGTACTGGAGCTGAGGTCAATCTCTTCTTCAGCTCATCGAAACTGCTCTAACATGCTTCTGACTAAACAAACTTCTCTTCTTTCCTTATCAATCTGGTCAGTGGAGTAGCAGTTTTTGAAAACCCTTCCACGATCTTCCGATAATACCTAGCTAAACCCAAGAAACTCCTTACTTCAGTTACATTCGTGGGTGGCTTCCAATTGACCACTGCTTCTATTTTCTGAGGATCCACAGATATCCCATCTGCTGATACCATATGTCCTAGAAATGCCACGCGATCTAGCCAAAATTGGCACTTGCTGAACTTTGCATATAGCTAATGTTCCCGCAGGGTCTGCAATACTATTCTCAGGTGCTCAGCATGCTCTTCCTGGCTACCTGAATATATTATAATGTCATCTATAAAGACAATCACGAACTTGTCCAGGTAGGGTCTAAAAATTCGGTTCATCAAATCCATAAAAGCTACTGGGGCATTAGTTAAACCAAATGGCATCACCAAGAACTCATAATGCCCATATCTAGTTGTAAACCCCTAGTCTCGAATTATAACCTCCTAGTGTTAAGAGAGAGATTAGAGAGTTAAAATCAATCTCTACAGCAAATTAATTGAATTTCATAGCCTCCGAAATTTATTAATTTAAGAATACGACGAAATTCGTCGATCATAAAAAATTAAGTAGCGTGTCAATGAAAATCCAAGTTAGGAAATCGAAGATTTTAGTCAATGATAATCTAATTGAAGTTTAATTAAAAAGAGAGAGTCAAGTGGTCAATAAGACAAGCTTGACGATCGAAAGCGAATTCTAATAAGGCGAATAATTAAATCAAACGATGAAAGTTAAATTGGAAATAAATATGGATGGGCAAATATGAGAAACAAAGAAAAGAGAGGAGATTGAGATGAAATTAAAAAGAATTGGGGCATGATGCAATTAAGAGAAGTTGATTAGTATAAATAAGACACTTGGGCTGAAATTGTTTCAGCAGAAAAGAAGCAGCCCCTTTCAGTCGAGAAACCGTGAGAACATTCGCGAGAGAGAGAGAGATCAGCGAGCAGACAGCCATGAACCGTGAGAGAGAGACTGAAATGAAGAAGACCATGAGAAGAAGAAGTAACCAGTAGCTGGTCGTGCACCAGAGGAGGCAGCAGCAGCAGCGACAGAAGTAGATTCCAGCACGTCCAGCAGCTCGCGCGAGGGCTGGTCGCGAGTCCGAGCAGAACCTGCAGGCTGGACGAGCAAGAGAGGGCTGGCTGTGACTACAGCTTACTGTCCAAGCAAGAGAAGAAGAGAAGGGGCCACCAGCAGCTGCTGGTCGTGGGAGAAGCGAGCAGAAAACAGACGCGACGGCAGAACACGAAGAAACTGCAGGGGCTGGTCGGCCAGGAAAGAGAAGGAAAGAGAGAGCACCCAAGCTGCCTTCCAAGCTCTTAATCCTCCTCCTAAGGCTCCTCTCAAGCTCTTCTTACTTCTTAGAACCATAAATCAAGTAAGAAATCAACTCACCTATCCTTTTACTTTGCTGAAAACTGAAATAGAAATGAAATGGTGACAGCTTGTGTGTTGTTGAGTTGTGTGGGAAGATTTCTCTTCAAACTTTGATAGAACCTTAGGTCATTGAAATAGACAATTGAATGATGAGTTTTGAGTGTAAATGATGCATTGAAATGGTGTATATGGGCTGCCATATCCTTGCTCACAACAGAAACGGGAATTAGTTTTCTCACACTCCACCCATTTGACAAAAAGTTTAAATGAATTTTGAGTATTGGAATAACAAAGCTATGTTTGTGTGTGTATTAAGGGATTGAAGAGTAGTAGATAGCCTTGAGTTTAGATGATTTTGAACTCAAGATTTAGCATGAAAAAGCATAGGAAAGCATGTGGGAATAAGAGAAGCTCAAGAGAGCTAGTTTTGACAATATTAGTGATTCCCGAACTGAATTTTTAGCTAGGGGAGACCTGACCATATTTGGCTTATTTGGGGGTGTTCTACACCTCAAATGATGCCTAGGAACCATAAAAAACCATAGGTTTTGGAACGGATCGAATCCGATAAAAATTGTGCAAGTTATGCACAAAATAGTGTCGTTAAGGCTCTAAGAAGTGAAACGACTATCCTAATGCAATTTTTATTGCATGGTTTGAGTTTGGTTCATCATTATTAGTTAAATGAAGCTTAGCTATAGAAGAAAAATTAGCGTCGCTAATCCGAAACGGAAAATATACAAAACACGCACTAAACGTGCTAGAAAATGCCCGAAAAAGTGATGTTTTCCTTAGTTTTGACCTAGCAAACGATAATATTTTCCAACGAAATTTTACGTGTGACTAAAAGGTGATATAAGTGAACCATAGGAAAAGAACGAAGGAAAACGGAGCCCCGAGCAGCGTGCTACCACCTGTTCTGTTATGGGCTGTAAGTTGAGTATTAAAAATGTAATTTTTCGTCCCGAGCCTCCAACGACTAAACGGACTGCGTGGGGTGATCCCTAAGGGTCAAAAACTAAAACTTTTACGCAAAAATCGGGATTAGAGAGTCTCGGTTGAGTAGAAACAAGTTAGGAGGATATATAGAAAAAAATGGTCTTAGTTGAGATTCTTGACCTTATAGTTGAGAATTGAGTTTTGTTATTAATAATGATGAGAAAATATTGTGTAGGTGACGAGCCTCGTCGAGACGCTTGACACGGAGTGACGCGGCTTCGAGGTAAGTGGTTCGCCACTTATGAGTGTTTAAATTCTATATCCATTCATGGTTATTCGTAATAGATATTGTAACTAAGTAATAAATGAAAATGAAAAGGATTTTCAATGTTAATGTTCAAGTTAAGCATATAGATTCCTATGGAATTTATATTGTACTAGAAACTAATACTAAGTTGTTATAGAAAGAGTAAAATGAGAAAGTTTTCAGAAGATGTAAAACTAGTGAGTTTTGTGCTTTTGCACTTGAAGAAATTGATTATAAAACCCATGTATATGCCTTAAGAGGTTATGAGAGTTAGCGCTACGTGACGACGCAGAAAATTCCGTTCGTAGTCGCTCAGAGTATAGAGAAATTAGCACTACGAGACGACGCAGAAAATTCCGTCCGTAGTTGCTCAGTTTCCTAGAAAATATAAGCGCTACGTTGCGATGCAGAAAATTCCGCACGTAGTTGGTTAGTTAACAGTTAGCGCTACGAAGCGATGCAGTAAATTCCGCTCGTAGTTGCCCAGAGTTTTAGCACTACAATTGCGATGCAGAAAATTCCGCATTGTAGTTGCTCAGCGATAAGCTTTAGCGCTACGACGCGATGCAGTAAATTCCGCTCGTAGTCGTCTAGAGATCTAGCACTACATTTGCGATGCAGAGAATTCCGCATTGTAGTTGTTCAGTAAATAGTTTAGCGCCCTACGTACGATGCAGTGAATTCCGTAACGTAGTGGTCGACACACTTTAGTAGCTTCACGATAGGCGTTAGTTATAATCGCCCGTGATGGTTAGAATGAGTCAAGGATATACATGGAAGAATTTTTAAGGAAGTTGTAAAACTCGAGTCAATAATGAATTCTTATGTTGGTGTATGTGATATTATATATCCTTATTGCACTAACCTCTGATTTATTTTATAGCTCATTTGTTTTTATTGCGTGCCGCCATCGGACGAGATCGAGACCTTTTGCTTGCATACACATTGATAGGTGGGCGATAGCGCAAGACGTGTATATACATTTTTGTATTATGTATTTAATCATGTATATTTTGAATTTCAATGATGTTGAGATTGCAAAATGTAAATATATTCATGCATACTATATATGATTCATATATGTATACTTGGCATTAAAGCTTATTGTTATGCTTATGAATGTGTGATGAATGATGCATGATTGAGAATTATAGAAGTTGGGAGGTGTATTGAAATAGTCGAAGTGTTATTTTTCTTACAGGTCAAATTTTTGGTTTATCAAAAATGCAGCCGTTATGCTGCCGAAATTTTTAAAAAATGAATTTGAAAAAGAATCAAAGAAAATGTTTACGACTCCCAACCAGTGACGATAAAAATTCAAATCACTAAGTTTTAACGAGTAAACCGGATACAGAAAGAAAGGGGTTCGCTTCCCGGATGTCTTCGATCCGACGAGTCGGTTTCGAGGAATCCGTTGAAGTGCCCGGCAGGATTCTCCAGACAAGAGCTTAGATAAGGTCTGGGAAGGGTCCTGTCAAGTTGGTATCAGAGCCCGGTTCTCGTTCAGTTGAAAGAAAGTTTTAAGAGAAAAGTTTGAGCTATTTCGCACAAATTGTGTGCTAGTTATGCTTAAGGCACGAAGTTATTTTGTGCACGCATCATTTTTCAGATTTTAAGAGTTATGCTTTCATCGATTGCATAATCTAAAGCATAAGTTATAGTACTTGAATTCAGCATATTACGAATGTGCATCAAAGCGAGTTGTTAAGTAAAAGTTTATGCATTGAATTGTGAGTTAAATATTGCATGAAATTATCATGCCAGATTATATTGAGCTAGTTGCTGAACTTGAAATTTTGATTTGTGGCTATTAGTGTACTAGTACACATTTAGCTATGCAGCGTCGAGATCGTCCGAGGACGAGACAGGTAGCCGTAGAGGCACCCCCATCATCAGATGAGCATGTTGACGAGTCCGTCGACGTGCCAGCTAGTTCCTCACACCCAGGGCCGTCACAATCGGTCAGATCAGAGCCTGCCCCAGGACCTACTCCAGGGCAGATGGAGCAGATGGTCCAAATGTTAACCGCGGTCCTTAAGCACTCGCGGGAGACAGGAGCAACTGTAAAGCGCGCCTGCAGGTTAGGCGCGAAGCCATATGATGGGACTGGGGATCCCGAGAGAGCATGGTCATGGCTAGAGATGAATGAAGAAATATTTCAGATCCTAAGATGCACCGAGGATCAGATGGTCATCTTCTCAGCCTTCTTACTGAAGGATCGAGCCAACGATTGGTGGAAGGCGCATCAGAGAGCGCATCCGGGCCGAACATCTTGGGAAGAATTTAAGAAAGAGTTTACAGATAAGTTCTTCCCGAAAGTTTGCAGAAATGCTAAGATTAAGGAGTTTTACAGGTTAGACCAGGGGAACTCTACAGTGATCGAATATGAAAAGAGATTCTCCGAGCTAGTTCGTCTAGTTCCTTACATTGCGGAGAATGAAGAACAGAAAATCGGCAGATTTATGGCAGGCTTAAATCCCTCAATCAGGACTATTGTGACGTCCTCAGAATATACGAGATATGGACAGCTGGTGGAGACAGCCACCAGAGTAGAGCAGAGCGCACAGACTGTTTTGAAGTCAAAGTCATCATTCAGTCAGAAGCTGAGCTGGACCGGTAGCCATCAGGGAGAGTCCAGTAAAGTGGCCAAGTGTGGGCAACACCCAGTATGGTCACAGAGTCGGCAGCAGAGTCAGAGACCCCAGACCAGTCAGAGTTCTTTTCGGTCATTAGCAGGGTCCAGGAGCCAGCAGAGCTGGAGGAGCCGACCATTGTGCGCTAGATGTGGCCGATTACACCACGGTGAGTGCCTTCAAGGCAAGACCGAGTGCTTCAGGTGTGGACAGGAGGGCCACTTCATGAGAGACTGTCCCAGTGCAGTAGCTTCGAGCCCATCAGAGGCCAGATCAGCAGTTCAGGGGCAGACTAGTGGGAGTCGTGGACCCGATAGGGGAGGCCCCTAGACTGGAGGAGCTACTAGTGCATGGCAGCCTAGTAGCGGAGCAGGTAGAGATATACCCCTCAGAGGACAGCCTGGTAGACCTCCCAGAGCATCGACAGGTAGACCCCTCAGTCAGGCCGCCAGAGTATATACAGTGACCCAGCAGGCGGCAGATGCTACACCAGATGTGGTCACAGGTACCATCTCTTTATTTGATGTTGATGCTCATGTATTGGTGGACCCAGGAGCCACCCATTCTTTTATTTCTCGAGAGTTCATAGATAGAGTCGGGATAGAGTTGAGTCCGACCAAGTGTAGCATGGTAGTGTCACTTCCCACAGGTGATTCGCTTGTTGCAGATAGAGTATATATGGGAAGTAAAATGACGATAGCAAGTTATGAGTTCGAGGCTAATCTAATAGTACTCGATATTCATGACTTTGACATCATTTTGGGCATGGATTGGTTATCCAAGCATCGCGCGACTGTAGATTGTTATAGAAAAGAGGTTCAGTTCAGCAAGCCTGGGGAACCAGATGTGATCTTTTGTGGAGAGCGAAAAATACTCTCTACAAGCTTAATAAGCGTGATTCATGCGAACAAGATGCTCCATAAAGCATGCCAGGGGTACTTGGTCTATGCAATAGAAGCTAGCGACAGAGAGCTACAGTTGACAGAGGTTCCTGTGGTGAATGAGTTCTTTGATGTATTTCCCGAGGACCTTCCAGGACTACCTCCGGATAGAGAGATCAAGTTCGAGATTGAGCTAGCACCAGACACAGAACCCATCTCTATAGCTCCATATCGGATGGCACCAGTTGAGATAAAGGAATTGAAAGTGCAAATGGAAGAGTTGTTAAGCAAAGGCTTCGTCAAGACTAGTACATCACCGTGGGGAGCTCCGGTGTTGTTTGTAAAGAAGAAAGATGGAAGCCTCCATTTGTGTATTGATTATAGACAGCTAAACAAAGTAACCATCCGGAATCAGTATCCATTGCCAAGAATCGACGACTTGTTCGACCAGTTACAGGGAGCTAAAGTCTTCTCAAAGATAGATCTATGGTCAGGATATCATCAGCTGAAGGTGCGTAGGGAAGATGTTCCCAAGACGGCCTTCAGAACCAGATATGGACATTATGAGTTCTTGGTGATGCCATTCGGCTTAACCAACGCTCCAGCAGCCTTTATGGATCTGATGAACCGTGTCTTCAGACCCTACTTAGACAAGTTTGTCATAGTATTCATCGATGACATCCTGGTGTATTAAAGTAGTAAAGAGGAACATGCAGAGCACTTGAGGATTGTATTGCAGACTCTAAGAGAGCATCAGATGTATGCAAAGTTTAGCAAGTGCCAGTTTTGGCTAGATCGCGTGGCATTTCTGGGACATGTAGTATCAGCAGAGGGTGTTTCAGTAGATCCCCAGAAGATAGAAGCTATTGTAGATTGGAAGCCACCCACGAGTGTAACAGAAATCAGAAGCTTCTTGGGTTTAGCTGGGTATTACAGAAAATTTGTAGAAGGATTCTCCAAGATAGCTACTCCCCTGACCAAGTTAACAAGAAAAGAAGAGAAGTTCATCTGGTCAGAAGCCTGTCAGAGCAGTTTTGATGAGTTAAAGCAAAGGCTGACTATAGCACCAGTGCTTACACTTCCCTCAGGAAGTGAAGGATTTACAGTGTATTGTGATGCCTCCAGGTAGGATTTGGGTTGTGTGTTGATGCAGCATGATAAAGTGATAGATTATGCGTCAAGGCAATTAAAGAAGCATGAAGTGAACTATCCAACACACGACTTAGAGTTAGCAGCTGTAGTGTTCGCTTTAATAATATGGCGACACTATCTCTATGGAGTACCTTGCAGGATCTTCACTGATCACAAGAGCCTACAGTACCTGTTCACGCAGAAAGACTTGAACATGAGACAGAGAAGGTGGATAAAGCTTATTAAAGACTATGACTGCACCATCGAATACCACCCAGGCAAAGCAAATGTAGTAGCAGATGCATTAAGCAGGAAACCCTCTAGTTCCCTAGCCCAGCCTAGAACAGAGTACTTGCAGATGCTAGTAGAGTTGAGATCTATGAGGGTCAGTTTAGAGACAGCAGAATCAGGCGCTCTAGTAGCAGCTTTCCATGTTCGGCCAATGTTAGTAGACAGAGTTAGAGACTTGCAAGCTCATGATCAGTACTTGATGAAATTGAAAAGCAAGATAGAGGTTGGACAGCAGAATAGCTTCACTTTGCGAAGTGATGGAACGTTAGTGTTGGGCCAAAGATTATGCGTGCCAGATGTAGCAGAGTTGAAGAAAGAGATTATGGAAGAGGCACACTCCTCTGCATATGCTATGCATCCAGGGAGTACTAAGATGTATCGGACTCTGAGAGACCACTACTGGTGGAAGGGTATGAAGAGAGAGATAGCAGAGTTCGTATCCAAGTGTCTAACTTGTCAACAGATCAAGATTAAGCATCAGAAGCCCGCAGGTTTACTACAGCCTTTATCCATTCCTGAGTGGAAATGGGAAAGGATCACGATGGATTTCGTGACAGGACTTCCCAGGACACAGCGTGGACATGATGCCATTTGGGTTATCGTGGATAGATTGACGAAGTCGGCCCACTTCATTGCTGTTAATCAAACCTATTCTCTGGAAAGATATGCACAGTTATACATAGACGAGATTGTGAGGTTGCATGGCGCACCGGTATCCATTGTATCAGATAGAGATTCTCGCTTCACTTCTTGATTCTGGCCGAAGCTACAAGATGCTATGGGCACCAGATTACATTTCAGTACTGCTTTTCACCCACAGACAGATGGCCAATCGGAGAAAACCATCCAGACTCTCGAAGATATGTTGAGAGCCTATGTGATGGAGTTCAAGGGGAGCTGGGATAATTACCTAGCATTGATAGAATTTGCCTACAACAATAGCTACCAGTCGAGTATTGGTATGACACCTTATGAGGCATTGTATGGCAGAAAGTGCAGAACCCCAGTCTATTGGGACGAAGTGGGGGAGAGAAGATTAATTGGCCCAGAGATTGTCCAAGATACAACCGAGAAAGTAAATATGATAAGAGAGCGGTTGAAGATAGCAAGCGATAGACAGAAAAGCTATGCGGACAATCGAAGAAGAGATTTACAGTTTGAAGTGGGTGATCAAGTATTCCTACGAGTCTCGCCCTGGAAGGGTATTTGGAGATTCGAAAAGCGTGGAAAGTTAAGTCCACGATACATAGGCCCTTATGAGATAGTAGACAAGGTGGGTGAAGTGGCTTATCGATTGAAGCTACTGTTGGAGTTAGCCAACATTCATGACGTGTTTCACGTCTCTATGCTTCGCAAGTATATAGCTGACCCATCACACATCCTTAAGGAGCAACCAGTTCAGTTGAAGGAAAACTTGACCTACGAGGAGCATCCAGTAGAAATCCTAGATCGTAGAGATCAAGTGTTGCGTAACAAGGTGGTTCCGCTAGTGAAGGTGCTATGGCGAAATCACGGGTCAGAAGAGGCTACATGGGAGCCCGAAGCACAGATGCGTGCCCAATACCCTCAGTTGTTTGAGTAAGGTACGTAATTTAAATTTCGAGGACGAAATTTTTATGAGAGGGGAAGAAATTGTAAACCCCTAGTCTCGAATTATAACCTCCTAGTGTTAAGAGAGAGATTAGAGAGTTAAAATCAATCTCTACAGCAAATTAATTGAATTTCATAGCCTCCGAAATTTATTAATTTAAGAATACGACGAAATTCGTCGATCATAAAAAATTAAGTAGCGTGTCAATGAAAATCCAAGTTAGGAAATCGAAGATTTTAGTCAATGATAATCTAATTGAAGTTTAATTAAAAAGAGAGAGTCAAGTGGTCAATAAGACAAGCTTGACGATCGAAAGCGAATTCTAATAAGGCGAATAATTAAATCAAACGATGAAAGTTAAATTGGAAATAAATATGGATGGGCAAATATGAGAAACAAAGAAAAGAGAGGAGATTGAGATGAAATTAAAAAGAATTGGGGCATGATGCAATTAAGAGAAGTTGATTAGTATAAATAAGACACTTGGGCTGAAATTGTTTCAGCAGAAAAGAAGCAGCCCCTTTCAGTCGAGAAACCGTGAGAACATTCGCGAGAGAGAGAGAGATCAGCGAGCAGACAGCCATGAACCGTGAGAGAGAGACTGAAATGAAGGAAGACCATGAGAAGAAGAAGTAACCAGTAGCTGGTCGTGCACCAGAGGAGGCAGCAGCAGCAGCGACAGAAGTAGATTCCAGCACGTCCAGCAGCTCGCGCGAGGGCTGGTCGCGAGTCCGAGCAGAACCTGCAGGCTGGACGAGCAAGAGAGGGCTGGCTGTGACTACAGCTTACTGTCCAAGCAAGAGAAGAAGAGAAGGGGCCACCAGCAGCTGCTGGTCGTGGGAGAAGCGAGCAGAAAACAGACGCGACGGCAGAACACGAAGAAACTGCAGGGGCTGGTCGGCCAGGAAAGAGAAGGAAAGAGAGAGCACCCAAGCTGCCTTCCAAGCTCTTAATCCTCCTCCTAAGGCTCCTCTCAAGCTCTTCTTACTTCTTAGAACCATAAATCAAGTAAGAAATCAACTCACCTATCCTTTTACTTTGCTGAAAACTGAAATAGAAATGAAATGGTGACAGCTTGTGTGTTGTTGAGTTGTGTGGGAAGATTTCTCTTCAAACTTTGATAGAACCTTAGGTCATTGAAATAGACAATTGAATGATGAGTTTTGAGTGTAAATGATGCATTGAAATGGTGTATATGGGCTGCCATATCCTTGCTCACAACAGAAACGGGAATTAGTTTTCTCACACTCCACCCATTTGACAAAAAGTTTAAATGAATTTTGAGTATTGGAATAACAAAGCTATGTTTGTGTGTGTATTAAGGGATTGAAGAGTAGTAGATAGCCTTGAGTTTAGATGATTTTGAACTCAAGATTTAGCATGAAAAAGCATAGGAAAGCATGTGGGAATAAGAGAAGCTCAAGAGAGCTAGTTTTGACAATATTAGTGATTCCCGAACTGAATTTTTAGCTAGGGGAGACCTGACCATATTTGGCTTATTTGGGGGTGTTCTACACCTCAAATGATGCCTAGGAACCATAAAAAACCATAGGTTTTGGAACGGATCGAATCCGATAAAAATTGTGCAAGTTATGCACAAAATAGTGTCGTTAAGGCTCTAAGAAGTGAAACGACTATCCTAATGCAATTTTTATTGCATGGTTTGAGTTTGGTTCATCATTATTAGTTAAATGAAGCTTAGCTATAGAAGAAAAATTAGCGTCGCTAATCCGAAACGGAAAATATACAAAACACGCACTAAACGTGCTAGAAAATGCCCGAAAAAGTGATGTTTTCCTTAGATTTGACCTAGCAAACGATAATATTTTCCAACGAAATTTTACGTGTGACTAAAAGGTGATATAAGTGAACCATAGGAAAAAGAACGAAGGAAAACGGAGCCCCGAGCAGCGTGCTACCACCTGTTCTGTTATGGGCTGTAAGTTGAGTATTAAAAATGTAATTTTTCGTCCCGAGCCTCCAACGACTAAACGGACTGCGTGGGGTGATCCCTAAGGGTCAAAAACTAAAACTTTTACGCAAAAATCGGGATTAGAGAGTCTCGGTTGAGTAGAAACAAGTTAGGAGGATATATAGAAAAAAATGGTCTTAGTTGAGATTCTTGACCTTATAGTTGAGAATTGAGTTTTGTTATTAATAATGATGAGAAAATATTGTGTAGGTGACGAGCCTCGTCGAGACGCTTGACACGGAGTGACGCGGCTTCGAGGTAAGTGGTTCGCCACTTATGAGTGTTTAAATTCTATATCAATTCATGGTTATTCGTAATAGATATTGTAACTAAGTAATAAATGAAAATGAAAAGGATTTTCAATGTTAATGTTCAAGTTAAGCATATAGATTCCTATGGAATTTATATTGTACTAGAAACTAATACTAAGTTGTTATAGAAAGAGTAAAATGAGAAAGTTTTCAGAAGATGTAAAACTAGTGAGTTTTGTGCTTTTGCACTTGAAGAAATTGATTATAAAACCCATGTATATGCCTTAAGAGGTTATGAGAGTTAGCGCTACGTGACGACGCAGAAAATTCCGTTCGTAGTCGCTCAGAGTATAGAGAAATTAGCACTACGAGACGACGCAGAAAATTCCGTCCGTAGTTGCTCAGTTTCCTAGAAAATATAAGCGCTACGTTGCGATGCAGAAAATTCCGCACGTAGTTGGTTAGTTAACAGTTAGCGCTACGAAGCGATGCAGTAAATTCCGCTCGTAGTTGCCCAGAGTTTTAGCACTACAATTGCGATGCAGAAAATTCCGCATTGTAGTTGCTCAGCGATAAGCTTTAGCGCTACGACGCGATGCAGTAAATTCCGCTCGTAGTCGTCTAGAGATCTAGCACTACATTTGCGATGCAGAGAATTCCGCATTGTAGTTGTTCAGTAAATAGTTTAGCGCCCTACGTACGATGCAGTGAATTCCGTAACGTAGTGGTCGACACACTTTAGTAGCTTCACGATAGGCGTTAGTTATAATCGCCCGTGATGGTTAGAATGAGTCAAGGATATACATGGAAGAATTTTTAAGGAAGTTGTAAAACTCGAGTCAATAATGAATTCTTATGTTGGTGTATGTGATATTATATATCCTTATTGCACTAACCTCTGATTTATTTTATAGCTCATTTGTTTTTATTGCGTGCCGCCATCGGACGAGATCGAGACCTTTTGCTTGCATACACATTGATAGGTGGGCGATAGCGCAAGACGTGTATATACATTTTTGTATTATGTATTTAATCATGTATATTTTGAATTTCAATGATGTTGAGATTGCAAAATGTAAATATATTCATGCATACTATATATGATTCATATATGTATACTTGGCATTAAAGCTTATTGTTATGCTTATGAATGTGTGATGAATGATGCATGATTGAGAATTATAGAAGTTGGGAGGTGTATTGAAATAGTCGAAGTGTTATTTTTCTTACAGGTCAAATTTTGGTTTATCAAAAATGCAGCCGTTATGCTGCCGAAATTTTTAAAAAAATGAATTTGAAAAAGAATCAAAGAAAATGTTTACCACTCCCAACCAGTGACGATAAAAATTCAAATCACTAAGTTTTAACGAGTAAACCGGATACAGAAAGAAAGGGGTTCGCTTCCCGGATGTCTTCGATCCGACGAGTCGGTTTCGAGGAATCCGTTGAAGTGCCCGGCAGGATTCTCCAGACAAGAGCTTAGATAAGGTCTGGGAAGGGTCCTGTCACTAGTTCTGAAGGCCATCTTGGGAATATCTTCCCTACGCACCTTTAGCTGATGATACCCCGATCGTAGATCGATCTTCGAAAATACTTTAGCCCCTTGAAGCTGGTCAAATAAATCATCTATCCGCGGCAGTGGGTACTGATTTCTGATCGTAACCTTATTAAGTTGCCTGTAATCAATACATAATTGAAGGCTCCCATCATTCTTCTTTACAAACAACACCGTAGCTACCCACGGTGAAGTGCTGGGTTTCACAAACCCCTTACTCACCAATTCTTCCATCTGAACCTTTAACTCCTTCAGTTCTACTTGATGAGAACCCCGTATATATATATATATATATATACGACACCCACAAGCAATTTGAATCAATAACCCCAAGAAAGTTTAATTCGGGAATGAAGAAAAGAAAATAAAAAGAAAGTATCTTGACCCAATGATTAGCAAACCACGAACCAAGATAACAAAGACGCCACTCCCAAGAATAAGAGAAGAATGAGGGAGATAAGTCAAGTTGATAATTCAAGAATCAATCCTTGATAAATTCTCACAGTTCTTCAAGAACAAAGAGAGAAAACTGATATTTCATTCATAAAATTGGCTAATCCCGTTTATGAGGTTTACATGGCCTTTTATAGGCAAAATAAATGAAACCCTAGCTTCTAAACATCACTTGGACGCCCTAACACCTAATACACCCCACTTGGGCTTAAATTAACTAAGTTTGAGCTTAAAATAATAAAATTTGACAGCTTAAAACTTAAACCCATGACCCATCACGAAATTAAGTAAATAAAAGCCCAATGTACTCAAAGTTTGATACTTAACAAACTAATTAAATAAACTAACTTAATTAAACAAGCCCACAAGACAAATTAAGCCCAAATTAATACAAACAAATGAAACCAGCCCAATTTGCCTTCATGATATGAACCACGCCAAGAACTGACGAAACCCGTGATTCAAGTAAGGAACCAAGATCGACTAGAATCAGATTTGTATGGAAAACCTTGACCCGTTGCTTATATGGAGGCAAGAACCTTGGTATGGTGAAGACGCCACAATCAATGATGGAAGAATTGATTGATAAGTCTATGATGAACGCCACAGGAAAATCCTGATAAGTTCGAAAAGTTCTACGAAGAACCAAAGATAATACTCTCACTAATATTATTAATCATCAACCCCCTCCCTTATAGGGTTACATTGGTTTATATAGCTCAAATTACTAAGTAGAAAAAGGAAATAATTAATTAGACAATTAAGCCCTTACAAATAGCAAAATAAATAATAATATTGGCAACTAATTGTCTTAAAAGAAAATTGGCAAGAAAATCAAATCCATATTGGAAAGTCTTGATGGCCAAGAATCAACTCTATATTGGAAAGTTTTAATGACCAAGAATCTGCTCATAATGGAAAGTGTTGTTGACCAAGAAAAATGCTCCTTATTGGAAAGTCTTTATTAGCACGAAATTAGCTAGAATTAGCTCCACCAATTGCTTTAATTAAATTGATTAAGCCTTGATCTTCTTTTGGGCCCATCTTGGAATTCACCATTTTAGAATCAGCCCAAATCTCTTGAATCAATCCATTAAGTGCTTCTTTGAACCTCTTAGCCCTTGCCCTTGTAATTGGCCCAATTGGAATATGCAATGGATCCTTTGGTGATGTCTCTTTGTTCTCGTCATTCCCCCCCTCTTGAAAAGGATTTGTCCTCAAATCTTCACCTACATCAAAAGGAGTTAAATCAATAACATTGAAAGTGGCACTAACATTGTACTCACCTGGCAAATCCAACTTGTATGCATTGTCATTGATGCGTTCAAGGACTTTTAAGGGTCCATCTCCTCGCGGAAGCAACTTTGACCGCCTTTGAGCCAGAAATCTTTCTTTTTTGAAATGCAACCAAACCCAATCTCCGGGTTCAAAAATCAACTTGTGCCGCCCTTTGTTAGCTTGTTTGGCATATTGCTCCGTTCTCCTCTCAATGTTGAGTCTTGCTTTCTCATGTATCTGCTTAACAAATTCAGCCTTTTTCTTTCCATCTAAGTTAACATGTTCAGACATAGGTAATGACGTTAAATCCAATGGAGTTAAAGGATTAAAACCATAAACAATTTCAAATGGTGAAAACTTAGTTGCAAAATGGACAGTACGATTATAAGCAAACTCAACATATGGTAAACACTCTTCCCACGTTTTGATATTCTTTTTTATAATAGCCCTCAATAAAGTAGACAAAGTCCTATTTACTACTTCAGTTTGACCATCAGTTTGAGGGTGACAAGTAGTAGAAAACAATAATTTAGTTCCTAACTTGCCCCACAAGGTCTTCCAAAAGTAACTCAAGAACTTGGCATCTCTGTCTGAAACAATTGTCCTAGACATACCATGCAATCTCACAATCTCTCTAAAGAACAATTCAGCAACATGTGAAGCATCATCAGTTTTGTGACATGGAATAAAATGTGCCATCTTAGAAAATCTATCCACAATCACAAAAATTGAATCTCTACCACATTTAGACCTAGGCAAACCTAACACAAAGTCCATCGAAATATCAACCCAAGGTTCACTAGGAATGGGCAGTGGTGTGTATAAACCATGGGGTTCCACTCCAGATTTTGCCTGCCTACATGTAACACATCTACCACAAATCCTCTCAACATCCCTTTTCATATGTGGCCAATAAAAGTGTTCTTGCAAAACGATTAAGGTCTTAGCGACTCCAAAGTGTCCCATTAAACCTCCACCATGCGATTCCCTCACTAACAAATCTCCTAATGAGCAATTAGGCACACACAACTTATTTTCCCTAAACAAATAATCATCATGCCTAAAGAACTTCCCAAATGCAAATTTCTCACAAGATTGATACACATAACTAAAATCTTGGTCTAACGGGTATAGTTCTTTGATGTGTTCAAAACCAAGCAACTTAGCATCAAGAGTGGAAAGTAATACATACCTACGAGAGAGAGCATCCGCCACGACGTTTTCCTTACCTTGTTTGTATCGAATCACATATGGAAACGTCTCAATGAATTCCACCCAACGTGCATGTCTCTTGTTCAACTTGTGTTGGCCTTTCAAATGCTTTAAGGACTCATGATCAGTGTGAATCACGAATTCCTTAGGCCATAGGTAGTGCTGCCATGTCTCCAAAGCCCGAACCAATGCATACAATTCTTTGTCATAAGTAGGATAGGTTAGGGTTGCCCCACTTAGTTTCTCGCTAAAGTATGCAATTGGCCTTCCTCCTTGCATAAGGACTGCACCTATACCAATACCTGAAGCATCACATTCAATTTCAAACGTTTTAGTAAAATCAGGCAAAACAAGTAAAGGAGCATGAGTTAATTTTTCCTTGATCAATTGAAACGCCTTCTCTTGCTCGTCTCCCCATTTGAATCCAACGTTCTTTTTGATGACTTCGGTAAGCGGTGCGGTGATGCTACTAAAGTTTTTCACGAACCTTCTGTAAAAACTAGCAAATCCATGAAAACTACGAACACTACCAATATTTGTGGGACTCGGCCATTCTTGGATTGCATGTACCTTCTCCTCATCAACCTGTATACCTTGTGCACTCGCAACAAATCCAAGAAACACAAGCTTATCCGTGCAAAAGGTACACTTCTTAAGGTTAGCAAACAACTTTTCTTTCCTTAAAACATCTAAAACAAGTTTTAAATGTTCAACATGATCATCCAAGTTTTTGCTATAAATCAGAATATCATCAAAATAAACCACAAAAAATTTGCCTATAAAAGCACGCAAAACATGGTTCATTAATCTCATGAAAGTACTTGGTGCATTAGTTAACCCAAAAGGCATAACTAACCATTCATATAAACCATATTTTGTTTTAAATGCGGTTTTCCATTCGTCTATTTCTCTCATTCTAATATGATGATATCCACTTTTAAGATCAATCTTTGTAAAAATGCAATATCCATGCAATTCATCAAGCATATCATCTAATCTAGGAAAGGGATGTCGATACTTTATCGTTATGTTGTTGATGGCTTGACAATCAACACACATCCTCCATGTCCCATCCTTCTTAGGAACTAGCAACACCGGAACTGCACAAGGACTCATGCTTTCTCTCACGTACCCTTTTTCCATCAATTCATTAACCTGCCTTTGTAGCTCCTTTGTTTCCTCGGGGTTACTCCTATAGGCTGGCCGGTTTTGGAATGGTTGCACCGGGTACAAAATCAATTTGATGCTCTATCCCTCGGATTGGTGGTAAACCATGAGGTGTTTCCTCGGGAAAGACATCCTCATAAGCCTGCAAAAGAGAAACAATAGAACTAGGCAAAGCAGCGTCAAGTTCGTTAGTGTTTAAAAATGCCTCTTTGTACAAAAGCACAATCATTGACTGATTTGAAAATAACGCTCTTTTTATTTCACTCGCTCTTGCATAGAAATTCTTTTGTTTTCTTTCTAATTTTCTCTCAATGGCCAAATCTTTCTTTTCTTTTTCTCTCTCATTTTCCTCGGGCTCCCTCTGATTTTTACTCTCTTTTTGCAACCTCACTTGGTCTTCATAAACCTGTTTTGGTGTCATTGGAACAAGAGTGATT
Source organism: Litchi chinensis (assembly GCA_019925255.1). Lineage (NCBI taxonomy): Eukaryota > Viridiplantae > Streptophyta > Magnoliopsida > Sapindales > Sapindaceae > Litchi > Litchi chinensis. The sequence continues at coordinate 30,053,511 of CM034463.1, read as the reverse complement.
GGTCTTTGATTGAGTACAAAAGAGTATTTGTTGGAGAACCCATCATGCTTCACACGCCTATCAAATTGCCATGGTCGTCCTAACAACAAGTGTCCAGCTTGCATTGGTACAACATCACACAACACCTCATCTTCATATTTACCAATCCGAAAAGATACTAACACTTGTTTGTTTACCTTCACTTCGCCACTATCATTCAACCATTGTAACTTGTATGGCCGTGGATGCCTAAGTGTTAGTAGCCCCAATTTTTCCACCAAAAGTAGTGCTTGCAACATTAGTACAACTACCACCATCAATAATCATACTACATACCTTATTCTGAACATGGCACCTAGTATGAAAGATGTTTTCCCGTTGCACCTCATCATCTTCTTTAACCTGCACACTTAGAGCTCTCCTTGCAACCAACAATTCACCTTGGACAGCGTATTCCTCATCATTCACGTCCTCCAATGGTGGCATAGACTCGGTGTCATCTTCATCATTCGATTCAATCTCGCCATCCTCTCGCAATACCATAACTCTTTTGTTGGGACATTGGCTTGCTATATGACCCCTGCCTTGACATTTAAAACACTTAATGTCACGATTTCGAGTGTTGGCAGAATCTACTTTACCTTGATTTCCATGGTTGGTCGTTTCTTGCTTTTGCTCAGTTTTGGGCTTGGCCGTGGCTTGCTTCTCCTCTTTCCTAATAGTATTCAGCCTCCACGATGAACTCGAGCTAGGGTTTTGCCGTGTATTGCTACCTCTCCTCTTGAGTTGGTTCTCGATCTTGATAGTCATGTGCACCATATCTTCCAACTCCACATAATACTGCAATTCTACTAAATTAGCAATTTCTAGGTTCAAACCAGCCAAGAACCTAGCCATAGTAGCCTCTCGGTCCTCCTCTACATTCGCGCGGATCATTGCGAGTTCCATCTCCTTATAATAATCCTCCACACTTCGATTACCTTGTGTAAGTCTTTGCAATTTCTGGTACAACTCCCGATAGTAATGGCTTGGAACAAACCGTTTCCTCATCACAGTTTTCATTTCCTCCCACGTCTCGATTGAACACTCTCTATTTCTCCTTCTGCTTAAAACCAATTGATCCCACCAAACAATCGTATAATCTGAAAATTCAATGGCTGCAAGTTTTACCTTTTTAAGCTCCGAATAGTGGTGACAGTCAAATACTAATTCTATCCTTTTCTCCCACTCAAGGTAAGCTTCGGGATCGTTTTTACCTTGAAACGATGGAATTTTCATCTTAATACTACCCAAGTTATTATCCTCCCGATTCCTAGCTTCTCTAAACCGCCCACCATACCTCCTATTGCTAACAATGGAATTCCGATCATCTTCTTCTTCAAAACCATCCCCATAATACTCTTTATCTTCAATTCTCATTTCCCTAGGTTGAATCCTTTCTCTCCTACGCACATGAGGAATATTTTGTGGCTGTTCCATACGTACATTTTCTACCCGATCTAGTCGTTCATGAACCTGCTCCATCTCTGCTCTCAACATTCTCCTCATCTCACTCATTAAGGCTTCCATTAGTAACTTCGGATCAACCTCTCCTGACGTGCTTTCGTAAGTATTTTTGTCCTTATTGTTTGACATGTTTGCTGCAAAACAAAGTTAGAAAAGAAAAGGAAAAGAAAATAAAAGAAACCTCGCACACTCCTTCACGTGTTTCACTCAAATAAGATGCACTCAACTTTCACTCGTGTTTTCTCACAAAATTATATTGGCTTTTACCCTCTAATACACTCACCACTCTTGCCTTTTTCCACTCGTAGTAATCCTCTATAGGTTCTTATCGAACTAATCAAACAAATATCACAATTTTCAGCAACAATTCACCACAAACTCACCAAGAAGATTTGGATTCAACGACTGGAAACTAGAAAAAAAATACAAGGTTGTGTGAGGAAATGTTACGGGTTTAAGGGCGACAAGAAATTCGGTTTGAGACTCAAAAAAGGCAAACAAAGATGTAAAAGTGAAACAAGATTGCAAGAATTAAATCTCAATATCACATTTTTTTTTCTCTTTTTTTTTTTTTTTCGTTCTTTTTTTTCTCTGGTACTTTTTTTTTTCTGGATTTTTTTTTTTTGTTTCTGGAATTTTTTTTTTTTTTAACTATTAGAATTCACACACAATATAGAAAACTGATAACTTGCAAATCAAGATGACGTGAACAGTATCTTGCAAATCAAGATGATGTGAACATTAACTTGCAAATCAAGATGACGTGAACAGTAACAATAAAAGATGAACAGATCTGATTCTTTTTTTTTTTTGAATAAAATAAAGAGGATAGGCAAACCTGAGACTAAACCATGCTCTGATACTAAATGATACGAACCACGCCAAGAACTGACGAAACCCGTGATTCAAGTAAGGAACCAAGATCGACCAGAATCAGATTTGTATGGAAAACCTCAACCCGTTGCTTATATGGAAGCAAGAACCTTGGTATGGTGAAGACGCCACAATCAATGATGGAAGAATTGATTGATAAGTCTATGATGAACGCCACAGGAAAATCCTGATAAGTTTGAAAAGTTCTACGAAGAACCAAAGAGAATACTCTCATTAATATTATTAATCATCAACCCCCTCCCTTGTAGGGTTACATTGGTTTATATAGCTCAAATTACTAAGTAGAAAAAGGAAATAATTAATTAGGCAATTAAGCCCTTACAAATAGCAAAATAAATAATAATATTGGCAACTAATTGTCTTGAAAGAAAATTGGCAAGAAAATCAAATCCATATTGGAAAGTCTTGATGGCCAAGAATCAACTCTCTATTGGAAAGTTTTAATGACCAAGAATCTGCTCATAATGGAAAGTCTTGTTGACCAAGAAAAATGCTCCTTATTGGAAAGTCTTTATTAGCACGAAATTAGCTAGAATTCAAAGTTAGATTCTGCCAACACTCGAAATCGTGACATTAAGTGTTTTAAATGTCAAGGCAGGGGTCATATAGCAAGCCAATGTCCCAACAAAAGAGTTATGGTATTGCGAGAGGATGGCGAGATTGAATCGGATGATGAAGATGACACCGAGTCTATGCCACCATTGGAGGACGTGAATGATGAGGAATACGCTGTCCAAGGTGAATTGTTGGTTGCAAGGAGAGCTCTAAGTGTGCAGGTTAAAGAAGATGATGAGGTGCAAGGGGAAAATATCTTTCATACTAGGTGCCATGTTCAGAATAAGGTATGTAGTATGATTATTGATGGTGGTAGTTGTACTAATGTTGCAAGCACTACTTTGGTGGAAAAATTGGGGCTGCCAACACTTAGGCATCCACGGCCATACAAGTTACAATGGTTGAATGATAGTGGCGAAGTGAAGGTAAACAAACAAGTGTTAGTCTCTTTTCGGATTGGTAAATATGAAGATGAGGTGTTGTGTGATGTTGTACCAATGCAAGCTGGACACTTGTTGTTAGGACGACCATGGCAATTTGATAGACGTGTGAAGCATGATGGGTTCTCCAACAAATACTCGTTTGTACTCAATCAAAGACTAATCACTCTTGTTCCAATGACACCAAAACAGGTTTATGAAGACCAAGTGAGGTTGCAAAAAGAGAGTAAAAATCAGAGGGAGCCCGAGAAAAATGAGAGAGAAAAAGAAAAGAAAGATTTGGCCATTGAGAGAAAATTAGAAAGAAAACAAAAGAATTTCTATGTAAGAGCGTTGTTTTCAAATCAGCCAATGATTGTGCTTTTGTACAAAGAGGCATTTTTAAACACTAACGAACTTGACGCCGCTTTGCCTAGTTCTATTGTTTCTCTTTTGCAAGCTTATGAGGATGTCTTTCCCGAGGAAACACCACATGGTTTACCACCAATCGAGGGATAGAGCATCAAATTGATTTTGTACCCGGTGCAACCATTCCAAACCGGCCAGCCTATAGGAGTAACCTCGAGGAAACGAAGGAGCTACAAAGGCAAGTTAATGAATTGATGGAAAAAGGGTACGTGAGAGAAAGCATGAGTCCTTATGCAGTTCCGGTGTTGCTAGTTCCTAAGAAGGATGAGACATGGAGGATGTGTGTTGATTGTCGAGCCATCAACAACATAACGGTAAAGTATCGACATCTCATTCCTAGATTAGATGATATGCTTGATGAATTGCATGGATCTTGCATTTTTACAAAGATTGATCTTAAAAGTGGATATCATCAGATTAGAATGAGAGAAGGAGACGAACGGAAAACCGCATTTAAAACAAAATATGGTTTATATGAATGGTTAGTTATGCCTTTTGGGTTAACTAATGCACCAAGTACTTTTATGATATTAATGAACCATGTTTTGCGTGCTTTTATAGGCAAATTTGTTGTGGTTTATTTTGATGATATTCTGATTTGTAGCAAAAACTTGGATGATCATGTTGAACATTTAAAACTTGTTTTAGATGTTTTAAGGAAAGAAAAGTTGTTTGCTACCTTAAGAAGTGTACCTTTTGCACGAATAAGCTTGTGTTTTTTGGATTTGTTGTGAGTGCATAAGGTATACAGGTTGATGAGGAGAAGGTACGTGCAATCCAAGAATGGCCGAGTCCCACAAATATTGGTAGTGTTCATAGTTTTCATGGACTTGCTAGTTTTTACAGAAGGTTCGTGAAAAACTTTAGTAGCATCACCGCACCGCTTACCGAAGTCATCAAAAAGAACGTTGGATTCAAATGGGGAGATGAGCAAGAGAAGGCGTTTCAATTAATCAAGGAAAAATTAACTCATGCTTCTTTACTTGCTTTGCCTGATTTTACTAAAACGTTTGAAATTGAATGTGATGCTTCAGGTATTGGTATAGGTGCATTCCTTATGCAAGGAGGAAGGCTAATTGCATACTTTAGCGAGAAACTAAGTGGGGCAACCCTAAACTACCCTACTTATGACAAAGAATTGTATGCATTGGTTCGGGCTTTGGAGACATGGCAGCACTACCTATGGCCTAAGGAATTCGTGATTCACACTGATCATGAGTCCTTAAAGCATTTGAAAGGCCAACACAAGTTGAACAAGAGACATGCACGTTGGGTGGAATTCATTGAGACGTTTCCATATGTGATTCGGTACAAACAAGGTAAGGAAAACGTCGTGGCGGATGCTCTCTCTCGCAAGTATGTATTACTTTCCACTCTTGATGCTAAGTTGCTTGGTTTTGAACACATCAAAGAACTATACCCGTTAGACCAAGATTTTAGTGATGTGTATCAATCTTGTGAGAAATCTGCATTTGGGAAGTTCTTTAGGCATGATGATTATTTGTTTAGGGAAAATAAGTTGTGTGTGCCTAATTGCTCATTAGGAGATTTGTTAGTGAGGGAATCGCATGGTGGAGGTTTAATGGGACACTTTGGAGTCGCTAAGACCTTAATCGTTTTGCAAGAACACTTTTATTGGCCACATATGAAAAGGGATGTTGAGAGGATTTGTGGTAGATGTGTTACATGTAGGCAGGCAAAATCTCGAGTGCAACCCCATGGTTTATACACACCACTGCCCATTCCTAGTGAACCTTGGGTCGATATTTCGATGGACTTTGTGCTAGGTTTGCCTAGGTCTAAATGTAATAGAGATTCAATTTTTGTGATTGTGGATAGATTTTCTAAGATGGCACATTTTATTCCATGTCACAAAACTGATGATGCTTCACATGTTGCTGAATTGTTCTTTAGAGAGATTGTGAGATTGCATGGTATGCCTAGGACAATTGTTTCAGACAGAGATGCCAAGTTCTTGAGTTACTTTTGGAAGACCTTGTGGGGCAAGTTAGGAACTAAATTATTGTTTTCTACTACTTGTCACCCTCAAACTGATGGTCAAATTGAAGTAGTAAATAGGACTTTGTCTACTTTGTTGAGGGCTATTATAAAAAAGAACATCAAAACGTGGGAAGAGTGTTTACCATATGTTGAGTTTGCTTATAATCGTACTGTCCATTCTGCAACTAAGTTTTCACCATTTGAAATTGTTTATGGTTTTAATCCTTTAACTCCATTGGATTTAACGCCATTACCTATGTCTGAACATGTTAACTTAGATGGAAAGAAAAAGGTTGAATTTGTTAAGTAGATACATGAGAAAGCAAGACTCAACATTGAGAGGAGAACGGAGCAATATGTCAAACAAGCTAACAAAGGGCGGCACAAGTTGATTTTTGAACCCGGAGATTGGGTTTGGTTGCACTTCAGAAAAGAAAGATTTCCGACTCAAAGGCGGTCAAAGTTGCTTCCGCGAGGAGATGGACCCTTTCAAGTCTTTGAACGCATCAATGACAATGCATATAAGTTGGATTTGCCAGGTGAGTACAATGTTAGTGTCACTTTCAATGTTATTGATTTAACTCCTTTTGATGTAGGTGAAGATTTGAGGACAAATCCTTTTCAAGAGGGGGGGAATGATGAGAACCCCGTATATAAGGATACGACACCCACAAGCAAATTTAAACACAACCCCAAGAAAGATTAAAACAGGTTTATAAAAAAAAGAATTTTGACTCATTGATTATATGTCAATCAAGAAACCAAAGTTATAAAGAACTTTGACTCAATGATTAGAACTCAATCAAGAACCAAAATTATAAAAAAAAGGATATTGACGCCACTCCCAAGACATAGATGAGAAGGTGGGAGATAAGTCATGGTTTGATCGCCACAAGTATTGCTTGATAAGATCACATGTTCATTGAAGAACAAAAGAGAAACAAGTCTCTATTCCTTTCATTCAAGAAGTTGGCTACATCATCATTCCATTCTAACTTTTCAACTTCAAGGTTACAAGCATTTTTATAACCAAAGAAATAAACTAATTTTGGAACATAATTAATTTCCTAACAAAAATGTCTAAATTGTAGAACTTAAAAATCTAGGAAAATAAAACTAACATGGAAAGTAAATAATCCTAATAAAATAACCTATTAAATGAAAGATTAATGACATTAAATTTACAAGATCTTCTTAATCTCTAAGATTTGCAAGATAAACATTAAATTCTCAAGATCTTCTGAATCTCCAAGATTTGCAAGATATGCATTAAATTCTCACGATCTTTTAAATCTCCAACATTTGCTAGATATGCATTAAATTCTCACGATATTTTGAATCTTCAAGATTTGCTAGATATGCATTAAATTCTCAAGATCTTTTGAATCTTCAAAGCTTGCTTTCTTGGATCCCATCATTTAGGCCCAAATCTTGTTTTCTTCCTTGGATCCCATCATTAATGATGAGAACCCCGTATATATATGATACGACACCCACAAGCAATTTGAATCAACAACCCCAAGAAAGTTTAATTCAGGAATGAATAAAAGAAAATAAAAAGAAAGTACCTTGACCCAATGATTAGCGAACCACGAACCAAGATAACAAAGACGCCACTCCCAAGAACAAGAGAAGAATGAGGGAGATAAGTCAAGTTGATAATTTAAGAATCAATCCTTGATAAATTCTCATAGTTCTTTAAGAACAAAGAGAGAAAACTGATATTTCATTCATAAAATTGGCTAATCCCGTTTATGAGGTTTACATGGCCTTTTATAGGCAAAATAAATAAAACCCTAGCTTCTAAACATCACTTGGATGCCCTAACACCCTAATACACCCCACTTGGGCTTAAATTAACTAAGTTTGGGCTTAAAATAATAAAATTTGACAGCTTAAAACTTAAATCCATGACCCATCATGAAATTAAGTAAATAAAAGCCCAATATACTCAAAGTTTGATACTTAACAAACTAATTAAATAAACTAACTTAATTAAACAAGCCCACGAGACAAATTAAGCCCAAATTAATACAAACAAATGAAACTAGCCCAATTTGCCTTCAAATAGCCACCCAAGCCTTCAATATTTATGATCTTGAACTTGAATCATATTTTGAAGCCTTGGTGTCCTTTCCATGTCATCCAATCCTTGTTGCGCAAGACTCTTGGCTCAAATCTCTTGAATCAACCCATTTAATGCTTCCTTCATTCTTTTAGCTCTAGCCCTTGTCATAGGCCCTCCATTGATGCTGAAAGGATCATAAGGCTTGCTTACTTGGTTTCCATCACTACTGGTGTCATCCGATACGGAGCTATAGAAATAGGTTCAGTACCACGGGCTAGTTCAATCTCGAACTCTATCTCCCTATCTGGGGGTAGTCCTGGTAGCTCCTTTGGGAAGATATCCACGAACTCATTAACCATTGGAACCTCTGCGATGTGTAACTTACTATCTTCAGGTTCCACTACATAAGCCAAGTATCCTTGGCAATCGCTTCTGAGCATTTTATTCGCCTTCATCACACTGATCAACCCTGTAGGGAGTAGCTTCCTCTCTCTGCAGAAAATCACATTGGGCTCTCCGGGTCTACTAAGCTTAACTTCCTTTCTGTAGCAGTCAACGATAGCTCGATGCTTCGAAAGCCAATCCATACCCAGAATGACATCAAAATCATGTAAGGATAGTACAATCAAATCCGCCTCGAACACTTGACTCGCTACAACTACCTTACTTCCCACATAAACCTGGTCGGTCATAAGTGACTTACCAGTGGGAAGTGACACTCTCATATGGCACTCTGTCGGTCTCAAATCTACTCTGACTCTATCAATAAACTCCCCAGATACAAAAGAATGGGTGGCTCCTGGGTCCATCAAAACACGTGTAGCTAAGGTAATGACAGTGAGAATACCTGTCACCACGTCTGGGGATGCATCAACTTGCTGCTGGGTCACTGTGTACACTCGGGTTGCTTGGCTGCGAGGTCTACCAGGCGGTGCTCTGGGCGGCATACCTCTGCTCGGACCACTGCTAAGTGGCTCTGGGGCCGTAGCTCCTCTAGTCTAAGGGCCTCCTCTATCTGGTCCACGACCCCCGCTCGTCTGTCCCTGCACTACGGATCTAGCCTCCGCTGGGCTCGATGCCACTGCACTGGGACAATCTCGCATAAAATGGCCCACCTGACCATAAGACACTCTCCCGAATACGATCGGCCGCACTTTCTGCAGGCAGGTTTATCCTTCCAGCTTGATCTTCTTCTGGATCCCCCAGATGACTGTACTGAGCTCTGACTGGTCTAGGGTTTTTGGTTTTGTTGACGACTCTCAGACCAGGATGACTTGTGGCTACTTTTGGCCACTTTACTGGACCCTCCTTGATGGCTACTGCCCCAACTACGCTTCTGACTGAATTGTTGCTTCGGCTTGGGGATGATTCGTGCACTCTGCTCAACTCTGGTGGTTGCCTCCACCAGCTGTCCATACCGAGTATGTGTTGAGGATGTCACAATGGTCCTGACTGTTGGGTTAAGGCCTGCTAAAAACCTGTTGACCTTTTGCTCTTCGTTCTCGATAATGAAAGGGACTAGACGAACTAGCTCGGAGAATCTCTTTTCATACTTTGTCACTGTAGAAGTTCCCTGTTCCAACCTAAAAAACTCTTCCATCTTAGCATCTTTGTAGCTTTTTGGGAAGAACTTGTTTGTAAACTCTTTCTTGAAGTCTTCCCAAGATACTCCGGCTGGATGCGCTCTCTGATGAGCCTTCCACCAGTCTTTGGCTCGATCCTTGAGTAGGAAGGCTGAAAAAATAACCATCTGGTCCTCTGTGCATCCCATCACCTGAAATATCTCCTCGTTTGTCTCCAGCCAAGATAATGCGCGCTCGGGATCTCCCTAGAGAGGGGGATTTGAGGCTTGGAAGATTGCTTGGATGCTATCTCCTTCACTCTTCTCTTCTTGCTGTCACGTTTTTGTTCTGCTCTTCACGCCAGCTTCAAGCTTCTGTTTTGCTTCTTAATTCACGGCTGGTCACTCTTCTCCTCTCTAATTCTCACGCTACTCTCTTGTTTCTTTTAATTTTTGCTCTAAGTGTTAGCTATATATATAAATAATATCTTAAAAAATGACTCCCATGTCCTCCTTACTATGCCTTTCACGCCAATCTCCCCCATTTTCTTTCATTTCACGGATGCTTGCTTTTCTTTTGTCAATTTGTTCTAATTGTTTTGTTTATATATTTCATTAACAATTTATAAAATGCCTAGCTTGTCCCTTGACTTGTTTTGACTATCATCAGCATTTTTAGTTTAATCTAATTAATGATTGACTACTTATTTTAAATAACAATTTTTATAATTCTCATTTGTACACTTAATTACATTATCCTTTATAATTTATCACTTAATTGTAGCCGAACTATTTTACCCTTCATTGACTTATCATACTATAAGTGTCCAACACTTTAATATCACTCATAAGGTTGTTAGTATTATTCGTAACTTTACATTTATTATTTCAACTCAGGTAACGATGCCTTCAAATGTAGTCGCCCAATACCAAGGCTCCCAGTACGCTACATGCCATGTTGTACCCCAATTTTGTTTTTCTTCTAAAATTTATCATAACTTTGTGCTACATTCACCTCGCTTTGCGAAGGTATTTGTAATGGATATTTGGACCTCATTTTGAAGTTATTATTATTGAACTGATTCACCTCATTGCGAGGTTTATTTTAAATAAATTTATTTTACTTCAATGTCGTCTTGTTTTTGTTTCACTTTTTTTTTTCTAAGTCTTTGCATATCCTGCAAACCGACAAGTTAGATTGACAGGACCCTTCCCAGACCTTATCTAAGCTCTTGTCTGGAGGATCCTGCCGGGCACTTCAACGGACTCATCGAACTCGACTTGTCGGATCGAAGACATCCGAGAAGCGAACCCTAACTTCTTCTCCGGTTTACTCGTTAAAACTCAGTGATTTGAATTTTCTGTAACTAGTTGGGAGTGATAAAATTTTTCGCTTTTCTATTTCAAATACTTTTATAAAATTTTCGGCAGCATAACGGCTGCATTTTATATAAAACCAAAATTTCACCTGTAATGAAAATACACTTCAACTATATCTGATCACCTCCCAACTTCTTTATTCACAATTTCCACAATATAAGCAACTTATAACACAATGTATAATCGTATATCATATGAAGATATAAGAACCATTTAATATTTACAACATACAGTTCTAATTACATGTGTATCTAAAAAAATAATATAATCAATACATTACAAAGTTCAAATAATATAATGTCATGGAGACTCGGCCCACCTATACAAACGCAAAACAATGTCAATGTCTCGTTCGGCGGTGAGACGCAATGAAACTAAATAAGCTACAAAATAAACAATAAGTTAGTGCAACAAAGATATATATAATATCACATACACTAACATAGCCATTTACTATTTATTCAAGTTTTACAATTTCTTTAAAAACCTCCATGTATATCCTTTAAACATTCTAACCATCACGGGCGATTAAAACTAACGCCAACGTGAAGCTTACTAAGGTATCTCAACCACTACGTGACGGAATTTACTGCATCGTACGTAGGGCGCTAAATCTTATCGCTGAGCAACTACAATGCGGAATTTTCTGCATCGCTTCGTAGCGCTAACTGTTAATTAACCAACTACGTGCGGAATTTTCTGCATCGCAACGTAGCGCTTATATTTTCTAGGAAACTGAGCAACTACGGACGGAATTTTCTGCGTCGTCTCGTAGTGCTAATTTCTCTATACTCTGAGCGACTACGGACGGAATTTTCTGCGTCGTCACGTAGCGCTAACTCTCATAACCTCTTAAGGCATATACATGGGTTTTATAATCAATTACTTCAAGTGCAAAAGCACAAAACTCACTAGTTTTACATCTTCTGAAAACTTTCTCATTTTACTCTTTCTATAACAACTTTGTATTAGTTTCTAGTACAATATAGATTCCATAGGAATCTATATGCTTAACTTGAACATTAACATTGAAAATCCTTTTCATTTTCATTTATTACTTAGTTACAATATTCATTACGAATAATCATGAATTGATATAGAATTTAAACACTCATAAGTGGCGAACCACTTACCTCGAAGCCGCGTCACTCCGTGTCAAGCGTCTCGACGAGGCTCGTCACCTACACAACATTTTCTCATCATTATTAATAACAAAACTCAATTCTCAACTATAAGGTCAAGAATCTCAACTAAGACCATTTTTCTCCATATATCCTCCTAACTTGTTTCTACTCAATCGAGACTCTCTAATCCCGATTCTTGTGGAAAAGTTTTAGTTTTGGACCCCTAGGGATGTCCCCACACAGTCCGTTTACTTGTCGGAGGCTTAAAACGAAAAATCACAATTTTAATTAAAATGGACAGCCCTTGACATAACAGATGGTAACCTGCTGCTCGGGGCTCTGTTTTCCTTCGTTCTTTTTCCTACGGCTCACTTACATCACATTCTAGTCACACGACAAATTTCATTGAGAAATATTATTGTTTGCTATGTCAAATCTCATGAAAACTTCCGTTTTGGACACTTTCGGGTGCAATTTAATGCACGTTTTGTAAATTCTTGGTTTCGGATTAGCGACGCTAGATTTTCTTCCATAGCTAAGCTTCATTTAACTAATAATGACTAACTAAACTCATTTCATACCATGAAAATTTCATTAAGCTAGCCGTTTCACTTCTCAGAGCTCTAACGGCACTATTTTGTGCATAACTTGCACAATTTTTATCGGATTCGATCCGTTCCAAAACCTATGGTTTTCTATGGTTCCTAGGCATCATTTGAGATGTAGAACACCCCCAAATAAGCCAAATATGGTCAGGTCTCCTCTAGCTCAAATTTGAGCTCGGGAATCCACTTTTTGTCTAAAACAATGCCTTTGCAATTCTAAACACTTCTCTAACTTTTCTAACCTCTTTGAGGCTTGAAATTGGTTTCAAAACCATCAAATTTCAAGGTCTAACAACTGCCCTTCGAGTCTCTAATACATACATAGGTCTAACTTGGTCATTAGAGTGCTCAAAATTCACTGAAGACTTTTCTCAATCACTTGGTGTTCATAAAACACTAATCTCGGTTTTTATTTTGAGGGAGGGTGTAACAGCCCATTTACATCAATTTAAGGCAGCTATTACACTCAAAACTCATCCTTAATGATTATATAACAATCTCATGAGGTTCTAACAAGATTTAAAAGCAATCTAATCAACCAAATCAACAACACAACCATAACAACAAAAGCTGTCACAGTTTCTGTTCTGTTTCAGCAGCAAATTGAAGAGAATAGATGGTAATCTCACTTAGAGCTTCCTTGGAGAGTTTAAATGACTTACTAGGGACCCTAAGAGGTGGATTGAGGGGATGGAAGGCTGGTTGGGAGGTTATTTCTTCCCTGGCCGACCAGCTCGCTGCACCCCATCGCGATTTTGCTCCAGCTCGCGTCTGGGTCTGTTTCGCTTGCTGTTTGCGTCCGTTTCTGTTTCTGCTCGACCAGACCAGCACCTCTCCTCTTCTGCTCGTCCTCTTCCTTTGCTGCCCAGAAACTGAAGTTTTACTGCCTTGGATCCCCCTCACGCGAGCTGTCTTGCTCGAACTCGCGTCAGTTCCTCGCGCGACTGGTTCTGCTCGCGCCCAGCTCGCGATCCGCTGCTGTCCTGCTCTATTCCTTTGCTGTTCTGGATGGTTTCTGCTGCTCAAGACTCCTTCTCCCTCTTCTTGGCTTCTTCCTTTCCTTGGCTCATGGCAGCAGCTACTCTTTCTCTCCCTTTCTCGATTTCTCTCGACTGTCTCTCGGCTGATTGTTTTTGTTTGTGTGTTTGTGCTGAAAATTTCAGCTGAGTGGTGTTTATATAATAAACAACTTTTACTAATTGCATCTTGTCTCATTTCTTTTTAATTTTATTAAACTCTCATCTCCTTTCTTTAATTCTCATATTAGCCTCTCTATACTTGTTTTAAATTCTCATTTCGTTAACATTTTCGTTCGCTCGTCAAACTTGAATTATTTTAAAAACTAAGCTTATTTTATTAATCTTGACTCTCTTTTTAATCGAATTTTAATTCGATTATCATTTACTAACATCTTGGATTTATTGACTTAGATTTTCATTGGGACGTTACTAAACTTTTTAATACGATGAATTTCGTCGTATTCTAAATGAATAAATTTCGGAGGCTATGAAATTAAATCAATTAAACGTAGAGAGTTATATATTATCTCTCTAACTGAATTTCTAACGTTGGGACTTTAGAAGTCGGAGCTAGGAGTTTACATAGATAATGTATAAATATAGAACCCAGACTTTCATTTTTCTAGAAGAAATAGTATTTTTTGGATAAATAGTAATTTCAGGTGAATAGTGATGAGTGAATAGTAAATTTATGAGTTAGACCCCGGAAAATAAAAAGTTTTTAGAATGAGTAATAGAGACTAATGGAACTAAAACGGAGCAGAAATGAGTCCGTTTAAGTGGATTTTAAGGGTTCCGAAGATTAATTGACGAAAATACCCTTGTTGAAAGAGTAGTGAATATTATTGATTTTAAAACCAATTGAATTTTTTTCAAAGCATGGAATTGAAAGTTAAGACACCCAATTAAAGTATTGCATGGTCAATTTGATGATTGGATGACCATGGAATAGTTTTGGAATTTATTAGAGGTGAATGAAAATTAATTCACTAGCTTAAGGATTAAATAAAGAATTGCATGAAGTGATAACTACTAAACAAGCACAATCCTTATGAAATTAAATGGACCAATGAAATAATGACACATTTAAGTCAAAATGGAGACTAATTAGTTGGCATGAAACTAGATTTAGATTGATTTGGTTGGTGGATTAATTAGATTGATTTTTGGACCAATCAAATGATTTGTTTTACAACTAATGGCATTCTTGATATTTTAGAGATAGTTAGAGGGCAAAATGGACTATTGGAAGGCTAAGTATGTAAAGTGAGAGGCATGAGAGGATGAAGAAGTGATCATACTTGGCCCAAACAAGGAGAAACCGTGAAACAAAGAGCAGAATCGAAAAAAAAAAAAAAAACTGCACCCATGAAGAAAAAGGAAAAGAAAGAGGAAAAAGAAAGAAAAAGAAGAAGAATAAGAAGAAGAGGAGATTCTAAAGGCAATCCATCTATCTTTATCTATCAAACTCATCAAGAATTTCTCAAGAAATAATGAAGAGAATTGAAGGTGAGTTGAGTAATTTTTATGATTAGTTGGATGGGTATTTCTTGGATAGTTGATTAAATGAGTTATTGATGAAATTTATGGTTTGATTAGAGCTAGATTAACTCCAAATTGAGCCTAGAAGAGGAATGAAGCACTAAGGAGTTGTGGTCAAAGAAAACTAGAAGGTAAGAGTTAGGGTTTTATTCCAAGATGTTATAAAATTTAATTGATTTTGATTTGAAGGCTTTA
Organism: Litchi chinensis; assembly: GCA_019925255.1. Lineage (NCBI taxonomy): Eukaryota > Viridiplantae > Streptophyta > Magnoliopsida > Sapindales > Sapindaceae > Litchi > Litchi chinensis. The sequence continues at coordinate 30,038,234 of CM034463.1, read as the reverse complement.
GTGGATCATTTGATGATTAATTGATGCAATTGGGTGTGATTATTGAGCTTGAAATGAGGGGAATAGATTGGTTATGTTACATACTAGAATGTGGCCAACATGGGGTAATTGATGTAACTGAATGACTTTTGATATATTGATGAGTTTATATGGGATTTTATGTTAATTTGAGATGAATTATGGAAAGAAAAGCGAGTGAATGAATGGATGGTCAGGCATGCTAGTGTATGGCCAAGTTATGTTTATGCATGTGTTTGTGTTGATTTTAATGCTTGAATGGGTTGTATAATGTTTTGGCATGGAATTGAGTTGATTGATATCGAAAGAATGGAAGAAAATTTGAAATGGAGAACTTGGGTGTTAAATTCAGCTAAGACCAAGAATGGATGTGCAATTTGCCATTCAATTCTTTTAATGTGTTTTAGTGATGTTTACTATGTATTGAGTGCAATTGTGCAAAAGAAATTAAAAGGAATGGATGTTAGAATATTAGTTGGAAATATGGTAAGGTTATGAATTTGTTGAGCATATATATTGAATTAGAATTAAGTTGTTAGTTGGTGCATAATATATTGAAAGTTAATCGAGTGAATTGTTGGATACTTGAATGAGTTTCAAGTGAAAATTTTGGTTGGAATATTAGTTTGGAAGATTAGTTAAGAATATGATATTATTGTGCATGGTGTGTGGAAATTGAATTAAGCTATTAATGTGGTGTATCTATAAATTCTAAATAAATATTGTGGTTGGATTAAAGTGTAGGAAAAGTTTAAAGGCCAAAGAAGGGCTCGGAGGAGTGGTGTTCTAGTTTGAGAAAGTTGTGAGTGTGGTTAAATTTAAAAGCACTTTTGCAAGTTTTATAATTTAGCTATTGATATTTGCAATGTTAATTTTAGTATTCAAGTTATTAAATTGATTTAATTAAATTTCTAGCATGTCATTATATTTTTATTATGCATCTATAGTATATTGTAAATGTATTTATTTAAAAGTAAAGCAAATGAGTGAGCTTATGATATATACATGCATAGAAATGATTTGATAAAGTTGTTTTATAAATATTTCGATTATAAAGAAAAGATTGTTTACTAGCGAAAACTTTACATTTTTAAGGAAATGAAAAAGAAAGTTATAAGTAAAGTAAAAGAATTTATAAAGACAAGGTTTACCCTAATCCCCATTATACCCAATCGAAATACCCTAGCGTGCATGGCAAGATGGTTGGAAAAGTCACTAACTGGGGGGTTGAGTTAGTGAGTCACCCTCTGCACGTGTGGGGTAGTTTAGATCTGCCTGATGTTGGAAGGGGATCATGACCCTAGAGTTTCCCACATCTGTGACTACACATGGTAGCATTCCTAAGCTCTAGTGGCGATGAGAAATTCCATCATGATAGAGCTAAGTTTTCCCTGGGTTTCCTTAGCTAGTTTCGAAAGTAAAGAGCGTTCATATACGTAAAATGGAGAAATAAAGGAATTTTATAAAACAAAGCATTTTACACTTTACTAAAGTTATTATTGCATATTCAAAGTAAAGCTATAAATAGTTATCTATATTAGTTTTCATATTTATAAAGTTTAATGAAAATTATAAATTTTCGAAAATTATTTTGGAAGGATGTTATTATATTTAGAAAAGTAAATCATTGTTTGAAAAGTTTACCCACTCACTGAATTATATACTCACCACTCTAGTTGTTATGTTTTCTTAAAAATCCTCCCTAAGTGTAGGAACGAGCCAGCATTCAGACCCAGCTCCATCAGACGTGTAGGTGGGTCGCGAACACGACACTACTGTACTTGTATAATTCTTTTAAAAATCTTGTGCATGCATCATAACCCACATTTCGATGTATTTTTTTTTTAATAAAATTTACCGCTTTTGAATGTTTATAAACCCTTTTAAGAATTATGTTTTGTAAATGAAATTGTTCGCGTGTAAAACCCAAAACTTCTGGAATAGCATTTCCAGATTAATAGTATTTTCGTGTGAATGATATTTTTAAGTGAATAGTGATTTTTTGAAAACGAAAATTTCCTCAAGTTTCGTAAGACAAATTTTTTTTTCGGTGAATAGTATTTTCGGACGGAAAGTGTCCGTGTGAAAAACAAATTTCATAGATTAGAAGTTTTTATATTAATATTAGAGTTATTAGAAACTGAAACGAATCGAAAATAAGTTCATTATAATAAGTTTTAAGCGATCAGAAGGAAATTGACGAAAATGCCCTTTTCAGAGAATAATAAGAATTGATGATTTTACGGCCATTAAATTTTTTTTAAAAGCATGAGATTGAGAGTTAAGATACCTAATTAGAGTATTACATGGTCAATTTGATGATAGGATGACCATGAAATATTTTTGAAATTTATTGGAGTGTGAATGACAATTAATTATAATAAAGGGCAAAATTGACATTTCCTTTAAGTATACATGTCAGGACCCTTTCCAGACCTTATCTAAGCTCTCGTCTGGAGGATCCTGCCGGGCACTTCAACGGATTCCTCGTAACCGACTCGTCGGATAGAAGACATCCGGGAAGCGAACCCTATCTTTCTTCAACCGGTTTACTCGTTTAGCCTCAAAAATTCCGTTTTCTTTTAAACTAGTTGGGAGTGATAAAATTTTTCTCTATTCTATTTCAAATATTTTTATAAAATTTTCGGCAGCATAACGACTGCATTTTTGATAAACCAAAATTTACATGTCAAGAAATTTACATTTCGACTAAAACCTCAATTCCTCCCAACTTCTTTATTCCCAAACATGCGTCATTCATCACAGTTTTATAAACATAAACAATTCATAAGATACACAAGTGCACCAAATGTATAAATGCAAGAATACTTATCACTTTTACAAGCCCTACAGCATTCAAATTCAAAATATACGCGATTAAATACATATACAAAATATATCCCAGCGTCTTGCGCGATTGCCCACCTATAGATATATATATATATATATATAGCAAAAGTCGGTCTCGTCCGGCGGTGGCACGAAATGAAAACAAACAAGCTACAAAACGAACAACAAGTTAGTGCGATAACATCATAAGATATCATATCACACATACTAACATACAATTTATAAGTCTTAAAATTTTCTTTAAAACTCTCCATGTATACCCTTGACTCGTTCTAACCATCACGGGTGATTTTAACTAACGCCAACGTGAAGCTTACTAATGCATCTCGACCACTACGTTACGGAATTTACTGCATCGTACGTAGGGTGCTAAATCTTATCACAGAGCAACTACAATGCGGGATTTTCTGCATCGCAAGTGTAGTACTAAAACTCTGGGCGACTACGAGCGGAATTTACTGCATCGCTTCGTAGCGCTAACTGTCAACTAACCAACTACGTGCGGAATTTTCTGCATCGCAACGTAGCGCTTATATTTTCTAGGAAACTGAGCAACTACGGACGGAATTTTCTGCGTCGTCTCGTAGTGCTAATTTCTCTATACTCTGAGCGACTACGGACGGAATTTTCTGCGTCGTCACGTAGCGCTAACTCTCATAAACTTTGAAGGCATATACATGGGTTTTATAATCAATTTCTTCAAGTGCAAAAGCACAAAATTCACTAGTTTTACATCTTCTGAAAACTTTCTCATTTTACTCTTTCTATAACAACTTAGTATTAGTTTCTAGTACAATATAGATTCCATAGGAATCTATATGCTTAACTTGAACATTAACATTGAAAATCCTTTTCATTTTCATTTATTACTTAGTTACAATATCCATTACAAATAATCATGAATTGATATAGAATTTAAACACTCATAAGTGGCGAACCACTTACCTCGAAGCCGCGTCACTCCGTGTCAAGCGTCTCGACGAGGCTCGTCACCTACACAATATTTTCTCATCATTACTATTAACAAAAACCTCCATTTCTCAACTATATACTAGGAATTCCCAACTATGCCCAACTCTCTCTATATAGCTCCTAACTCGTTTCTAAATCAACCGAGACTCTTAAATCCCGATTTTTGTGGAAAAGTTTTAGTTTTAGACCCTTAGGGATTACCCCACGCGGTCCGTTTAATTGTTGAAGGCTTAAAACGAAAAATCACATTTTTAATTTAAACGGACAGCCCTTGACAGTGTGCACTGCTACGCACTGCCCGGGACTCCGTTTTCCTTCGTTCTTTTTCCTACGGCTCACTTATATCCCATTCTAGTCACACGACAAATTTCATTGAGAAATATTATCGTTTGCTATGTCAAATCTAAGGAAAACATCCGTTTTGGACACTTTCGGGCGCAATTAAGTGCCCGTTTTGCAAACTCTTGGTTTCGAGTTAGCGACGCTAGATTTTATTCCATAACTAAGCTTCATTTAACTTATAATGACTAACTAAACTCATTTCGTCCCATAAAAATTGCATTAAGCTAGCCGTTTCACTTCTCAGAACTCTAACGGCACTATATTGCCCATAACTTGGACAATTTTTATCGAAATCAATCCGTTCCAAAACCTATGGTTTTCTATGGCTCCTAGGCATCATTTGAGGTGTAGAACACTCCCAAATAATTGAAATAATGTCAGGTCTCTTATAGCTCAAGATTTGAGCTCGGGAATTACTTATCTTGGCAAACAAGCTCTATTGAGCCTCTCATCTTTCTACATGCTTTCTTACCCTTTTTCATGTCAAATCTTGGGTGCAAAATCATCTAATTTCAAAGTCTAACTACTGCCCTTCAAGTCTCTAATACATACATAAATCTAACTTGGTCATTAGAGTGCTCAAAATTCACTCAAAACTTTTCTCAATCACTTGGTGTTCATAAAACACTAATCTCGGTTTTTATTTTGAGGGAGGGTGTAACAGCCCATTTACATCAATTTAAGGCAGCAATTACACACAAAAACTCATCCTTCAAGAGTCTATTTCAATTACATAAAGTTCTAACAAGATTTGAAGAGCAATCATCCAACAAATCAACAACAATCTCACCAACTGTCACCATTTTCGTTTCTGCAGAAAATAAAAAGAAAATGGAGTTGAAACCTTACTTTGGGCTTGGCTTAGGGAGTTAAGAGAGGTCTAAGAAGGATGCTTGAGGGCTTGGAAGGCAGCTTGGGTAGTGGTTCTTCCCCTTTTCCTCCTGACCGACCAGACTTGTCGCGATTCAGCTCGCGACTGTGCTTCGCGGTTCTGTTCGCGACCAGTTCGCGTTCTGCTCGTCTGGTTCTGCTGCTGCTCGTACCTCCCACGTCCAGCAAGGGCTAGAGCACCTCCTTCCTTGTCCTTGGCTATCCAGCTGCTGCAGTTCGCAGTCAACAGCCCCTCATCCGCGATCGTTCTCGCGCGAACAAATCTGCTCGCCAGACCTGGCTTCAGCTTCTGCCGTTGCTGTTGCTGGTGTTTTCTTCTTCCTCTCTTGCTATGATTCACGACCAGCAGCTGCTCCTCTTGGTTTCACTTCCTGGTTGCTTCTTTCACGGCAGCAGAAATCTGATTTTTCTTTCTCTCGAACTTTCTCGGTTTCTCTCGACTGAAGGGCTGTAATTTCTGCTGAAAAATCAGCTAAGTGTTGGTTTATATTCTCATCAACTATTGTTATTTACATCTTGCCCCAACTCTCTTTAATTTCATTAAACTCTCATTTCCTTTCTTTAATTCTCATATTAGCCCCTCTATACTTGTTTTAAATTCTCATTTCATTAACATTTTCCTTCGATCGTCAAGCTTGAATTATATATATAAAAAAAAAAACTAAGCTTATTTTATTAATCTTGACTCTCTCTTTTTAATCGAATTTTAATTCGATTATCATTTACTAACATCTTGGATTTCTGGACTTAGATTTTCATTGGGACGTTACTAAACTTTTTAATACGACGAATTTCATCGTATTCTAAATGAATATATTTCGGAGGTTATGAAATTAAATCAATTAAACATAGAGAGTTATGTATTATCTCTCTACCTTAGTTTCTAACGTTGGGACTTTATAAGTCGGAGCTAGGAGTTTACAATACATGGATTTGGTGTGAGTGTCACATGGAAAGGAATTGAATAAGAAGCACAATCCATGTCATGAGATATTAACCAATGGGAGGATGACAAATCAAAAATAATTAAGTGGAGAATTAGTTGTCATGCATTAAGTGATATTAATGCATTAATGCTTTAATTACCAATTTGCCCCTAGTTAAATGAATTTCTTTGAGTTATGATTAAGGGCATTAAGGTAATATTAATGAGAAGATTTCATGGTCATTTTGAGGTTTGATGAAGAGTATTTTAGTCAAGAAAAAGTGGCAATATATAAAGTTGGTTGCCTTGACTTGTGAGTGTGTGTGTGTGTGACGACAAGAAGAAAAACAAAATAGAGAGGGAGAGCTGCAGTGCAGTTCGGCAGCAAGGGGAGAGGAAATCAAAGAGTTTTGAACCATTTTTTCATGCCAAATTCAACAAATAAGGTGCTAGGCAAGGATTAGACAAGAAAGGTGGAGAAAATAGGTAATTTTTGTTAGTTTTTATGATTTCTTTGTTGGATTTTCATGGGTTTTTATGGTGACTTGATTAAGTGATGTGTTTGTGGAATTTTTGGTGTGATTAGAAGTTGATTTCCTTGTATTTGAGCTTGAAGTTGACAGGAGTTACAAAGGAAGCAAGTTGTCAAGAAACTAGTGGGTAAGATTTAGGGTTTTATGCCAAAATTTAATGAAATTTAATTGATTTTGAGTTTAAGGCTTTAGTGGATCATTTGATGATTATTTGATGCATTTGGGTGTGATTGTTGAACTTGAAATGAAGAGAATAGTTTGGTTATGTTATGTACTAGTAAGTGGTCAACTTGGGAAAATTGAGGTAATTGAATTATTTTTGATGTATGGATGAATTTATATGAGATTTTATGTTGAATTAAGATGAATTTTTGGAAAGAAAAGCAAGTGAATGAATGGATGGGCATGTATACTAGTGTATGGCCAAGTTATGTTTGAGCATATGTTTGTGTTGATTTTAATGTTTGAATGGGTTGTATGATGTTTTGGAGTGGAAATGAGTTTATTGGTATCAAATGATGAAATGGAAAGTTTGGGTGTTAAATTGGCTAAGGTAAAGAATGGGTGTGCAAATTGCCATTCAATCCTTTTGATGTGTTTTGGTGATATTTAGGATGTATTTGAGTGCAATTGTGCAAAAGAAATTTAAAGGAATGGATGTTATAATATTAGTTGGAATTATGGTAAAGTTGTGAAATTATTGAGTATATATATTGAATTAGAATTAAGTGATTAATTGGTGTCTTATGTGTTAAAGTTAATTGGGTGAATGGTTGGATGCTTGAATGAGTTTCAAGTGAAAATTTTGGTTGGAATGTTAGTTTGGAAGATTAGTCAAGAATATGGTATTTTGTGCATTGGTGTGTGGAAATTAGTTATGGTGTGTTTATGAATTCTAAATCAAGGTTACGGTTGGATTGAAGTGTAGGATAAATTTAAAGGCCAAAGAGGACTTGAAGAAGTGGTGAATTAGTATTGGAAGCAAATAGTGAGTGGTTATATTTTCTTAAAGTGCTTATGAGCTTTTGATGAGTTACAATTTATTAATTCCATTATTGTTTAAATACTCATTTTATAATTGTCAAAGTTACCATTTTTATTTTAATCACAAATTTTATGATTGTGATTTATTTAAACTTTAGCATGTTATTTATTTTAGTATTAAAGCAAGCTAGTATATTTAAGTAAATATATGCAAGAATTAGACATACTAAAGTAGTTTATGAAAGTTAGGTTTGGCCTTAGAAACATAAAATTTTAGTTTCAAACCATGAGTTATAAGAAAAGAAAGAGTTTTTAGTATATCTAATGAGATTTTAGATGTATTTGGTTTACCCTAATCCCCAATATACCCGGCCGAAGTACCATTGCGTGTATGACAAGATGGTTGGGATAGTCACTAACTTGGGGGGTTGAGTCTATGAGTCACCCTCTGCATGTATATGATAGTGTAAGTCTGCCTGATGTTGGGGGAGAATCGCGACCCTAATGTTTCCCTCATCTGTGACTATACATGGTAGCATTTCCGAGCTCTAGTGGCGATGAGAAATTCTGTCACAATAGAGCTAAGTTTCCTTGGGTTGCCTTTGGTGAGTTTAAAAGAGAAAAACACGTCATTAGACGTGAAGATTATTATATGAGAAATTTATTACAAGTTCAAGAAACAAATAAATGTTTATAAGCTTTATTTAGTTTCGTAGTTTAATAAAAACTATAATAAATTATTAGTTTTATAAATTATTTTTGGGAGAATATATATATTTTAGAAAAGGTTATCCACTCACTGAGTTTTATACTCACAATTCTTTTCATATTTTTGAAAAATCCTCCCCAGGTGTAGGTGCAAGTCATCAATCAGAAGAGGCTCTATCAGACGCGTAGGTGGGCTGATGCAACAAGATCACTGCATAAATTTAAATTTGAAATTGTATGTCATGCATTGCATGCACCGTTTTGGTGAATATGTTTGTAAATAATATTTTGAGTTGTATATAGTCTTTTGTGTTAATAAAGTTAAACTTTTGGTGAATTAAATTATACTTTTGTGTTAGATAAAAATGAAATGAAATTTATCGATTTCAAAATTTAGAAATTGTTTGTGGTTGGATTGTGGAAATTGGTTTGAGGGCTTGAGGCCCAGTAGTGAAGATTGATTATTATAGAAGTGTTAAATTTTCAAATTTGCGTGGTTGCATGTTCAGAAAACAACCGTTATGCTGTCCAAATTTTGATAAATCCATTTTGTAAATATTTGAAAAAGAAAATTTCTCACGTTTTTCGCATTAAAATAAAGTTTTAGAAAAGTTTTGAATAGTAAATGACGTAGCTTCATGGAAACTTTTCAATAGGATCAGATATCCACTGGAGGGCTATCGTGAGGCGGGCCGGTAGACCAAGTAGGGAGAAGGGCCTGTCATGTTGGTATCAGAGTAGGTTTTTGAATTTATTTTTATACATCATACATTGCATGACATTTTAGTATGTTTTGAATACAGTGAGTAATGCGTCATGCCGGTTGTACCTGTACACGAAGAGTCGCGACTGAGGATCCACTTGTTCCACCAGAGGGTGAAGAGAGAATAAATGAATTGGTGAATGATTGGCAACCAAAAGGTCCATCCGAACTACCTGTAGTAGAGCCTAGATCAGACTCGATGGAGAGATTAGCCCAAGTAATAGAGGGTTTGAGGTTGCGCACACCACGAGCCATTGTAGAGAGGGCAAGGAAATTAGGTGCCGAGGAATATGATGGATCAATGGGCCTATAGGTTGCTATTGATTGGTTAGACAATATAGAAAGGATATTGGAGCAAATGGAGTGCACGAATCCCTAGAAAGTATCCATTGCTTCATTCCTATTAAAAGCATCTACCAAGGATTGGTGGGATGGGACTCCATTAAGAGGAGAGTTACAGGCCCAATCACATAGGAGAAATTCAAAGAAGACTTCAATGAAAAATTCTATCCAAGAGCCTATAGGGATGTTAGAATAGAGGAATTATATAGCTTGGTTCCAGGTGACATGACAGTTGAAGAATATGAGAAGAAGTTCACCGAGCTGTCGAGAGTGGCACTATATATAGTTGATGATGAATTGAAGAAGTGCCATAAGTTAGAACAGAGCCTAAATTAGAAAATCAATGCATATGTAGTAGCGGCATAGCATAGAGAGTATGGACGATTAGTTGAGGCAACCTTGAGGGTTGAGAAGACTGTGTAGGGAGACAGAGATCCAAAGCAAAACAAAAGCATAGTCAGAGTTCAGGATCGTTTTCAGGCAGTCCCAATAAAGCCCTTAAGATTGGAGGCAAGTCCAGGTGGTTTGGTAGCAGACAACAAAGTCACGGAGCCACATCAAGTCAGGGTTTTGTTAGGCCATCATCAAGGTCCAAGAGCAGAGGTGGTGTCCAGAGTAGATTAGGGACATGCAGAAAATGTGGCTGACTACATAGAGGAGCGTGCCATATAGGTATTATTGGTTATTATCATTGTGGTCAAGAGGGACACTACATAAGGGATTGCCCACAAAGAGCCGCTGGTGATAGTGGTAAGTCGAGATTAATGACTTAAGGACAGACCAGCGGGGTTCAGTCTCAAGAGAAGAGAGATCCACAACCGAGAGGACTAGGGACTCCTACTCCCAGTCAGCCTGGCAGAGGTGCAGGTAGAAGTGCCCCATTCAGAGGGCAGTTAGGGAGACCCCGTGCACAAACCAAGGTATGTGCAGTGACACAGTAGGATGTTGAGGCTACGTCAGAGGTGGTTACAGGTATGGTGGCAGTGTTTGGTAGAGATGCCTATGCTTTGATTGACCCAGGAGCCACACACTTCTTTGTTTCTAAGAAATTTGCTAGTGAAGCTAATGTGGGGTTAGAGCCTATGAAGTGCAATATGATAGTTACTACTTCCACTTGAGGCAAGTTAGTGGCAAAAAGTGTTTTCAGAAACAGTAATATAGTTTTCCAGTTAGTCTAATTTTGCTGGACATTTATGACTTTGATATTATATTGGGCATGGATTGGTTAGCTATGCATCATGCCACTGTGGACTGTTTCAAAAAGGAAGTTAGGTTCAGTATAATAGAGGAGCCAGATACAATGTTTTGTGGAGAGCGTAGAATGCTTTCAGCTAGTATTATGTCAGTTATGGTAGCTAAAAAGATGTTAAGGAAGCAGTGTATAGGGTATCTGACTTATGTGATAGATACTACAGAGAGGGAAGTATGGCTAGAAGACATCCCGGTGGTTAATGAGTTTCCAAATGTGTTCTCAGATGATCTTCCTGGATTACCTCCTGACAGGGAGATCGAATTTGAGATTAAATTGATTCAGGGAACACCGCCCATTTCTAAAGCACCGTATAGAATGACATCCACAGAGTTAAAAGAATTGAACGTTCAGTTAGAAGAATTGATGGATAAGGGTTTCGTCCGACCAAGTGTAACTCCTTGAGGAGCACTAGTATTGTTTGTTAGAAAAAAGGATGAGAGTATGAGATTGTGTATTGATTATCGAGAATTGAATAAAGTGACTGTATAGAATCAATACCTACTCCCGAGGATAGATGATTTGTTTGATCAGCTTCAGGGGACAAAGGTGTTCTCGAAGATAGATTTGAGGTCCAGATACCATCAGTTGAAGATTAAGTCTGATGATGTCCTTAAAACTGCTTTCAGGACATGCTATGGACACTATGAGTTTTTGGTTATGCCTTTCGGGCTAACCAATGCATCAACAATTTTCATAAATCTAATGAACAAGGTATTCCATGATTTCTTAGATAAGTTTGTGATAGTGTTCATAGACAACATCTTAGTGCATTCAAGTAGCGAAGAGCAGCATATTGAGCATCTAAGAGCAGTTTTATAGAAGTTGAGAGAGTAGCGACTTTATGCCGAGTTCAGCAAGTATCAGTTTTGGTTCGACAAAGTCATGTTTCTTGGACATGTTGTTTCAGCAAACGGTGTCAGTGTTGACCCTCAGAAGATTGACGCAATTGTAAACTGGAAACAGCGACCACGGTAACAGAAGTTAGGAGTTTCCTAGGACTGACAGGATATTACAGAAAGTTTGTTGAGGGATTTTCAAAAATTGTCATCCCATTGACGAAGCTTACCAGAAAAGAAACAAAATTTAAGTGGTCAGAGGCATGTCAGAAGAGTTTTGATGAACTAAAGGCTAGATTGACTTCCGCTCATGTACTTACACTTCCTGCAGGAAATGAGGGCTTCATAATGTATAGTAATGCTTCCAGTCAATGCTTGGGTTGTGTTTTGATGCAAAATAGGAAAGTGATAGCTTATGCTTCCAGACTATTAAAGAAGCATAAGCATAATTACCCAACCCATGATCTAGAGTTAGCTGCTGTGGTGTTTGCACTGAGGATTTGAAGACATTATTTATATGGTGTTCCATGTTAGACATTCACAGATCATAAGAGCCTCCAGTATTTATTTACTTAGAAAGAATTAAACATGAGGCAAAGAAGATGGTTAGAATTGATCAAGGACTACGATTGTACCATGAGTATCATCCAGGAAAAACAAATGTAATAGCAGACACATTGAGCAGAAGACCCACCAGTTTAGTGTCACACTTAAGAGTAAGGTACATTTCGTTGTTGGTAGAGATGAGATCTTTGGAAGTCAAGTTGGAAACGATGGATACAGGTACACTGCTAGCTACATTTCAGGTTTGAACGATACTGGTAAATTGTGTCCGAGAGTTATAGGCTTAGAATCCTCAATTAGTGAAGATCAAACAGGAGGTAGAGTTAGGTCACAAGGAAGACTTTTCAGTCAGAGATAATGGCACCTTGATAATGGGACAGAGATTGTGTGTACCCGACCTAACAAAACTCAAGAAAGAGATCTTAGATGAAGTCAACTCTTCAGCCTATGTCATGCATCCAAGGAGTACTAAGAAGTACCATACCTTAAAAGAATATTACTAGTGGAAGGGTATGAAGAGGGAGATAGTTGAGTATGTATCCAAGTGTTTGATATGTTAGCAAGTTAAAGTAAAACACTAGAGACTAGTAGGACTTATTTAGCCACTCTCTATCCCTGAATGGAAATGGGAGAACATTACTATTTTTGTGGTAGGATTTTCGCAAAATCGGAATGGATATAATAGTATATGGGTGATAGTAGATCGACTTACAAAGTTAGGTCACTTCCTACCCATCCAGAATACATATTCACCGGACAGATTAGCCAAGTTGTATGTGGATGAGATTGTAAGTTTTCATAGGGCTCCAGTATCCATTGTATAAGAAAAAGATCCAAGATTTACATCCCAATTTTAGCCAAGTCTACAAAGGGTTTTATGCACTCGATTATATTTTAGTATAACATTTCATCCCCAGATAGATGGACAGTCTGAGCACACTATTCAGACCTTAGAGGATATGCTTAGATCCTGCGTGATGGAATTCGAAATGAGTAGGGATACTCACCTGCTATTGATCGAGTTTGCCTACAATAATATTTATCAGACCAGTATCGACATGGCACCATATGAAGCACTTTACAGAAGATGGTGCAGGACACCAGTATATTGGTATGAGTTGGGCGAGAGAAAGTTAATTAGACCCGAGCTTGTGCAAATGACTACAGATAAGATCAAGATTGTAAGCCCTCACCCAGATTTATTGTTTTATGGTATTAGAAATCTTCGAATTGAGTTACGGTCAAATGGTATGCCTCCAGTAGTTTATTTGAGGGTTATTATATTTTCGTATCGCAAGTTGGATGTCATTTGGTTGACCCCGGTACGAATATAAAGTGATTATGAATGATTTATGTATTAATCAAACGAGGTGAGCTCACGGAATAAAGTAAAAGACATTTTATTTCAACCAATGAGAAATGAGATAAGTGACTTTTAAAAGTAGTGGCTATGGTTGGGCCATGTGTTATCTATTGATTGATTGAAGAAATAAGTGGACTAAAGTGTGCCAAGTGGACCAATAGAATTGATCTTTATCTATTTTTGGGTACTAGTACAATTATTGAAAGTTTGAGGTGATAAAGTGAGAATTTCTTGATGGATTTTTTAGCAATTGAGCATTAGTAAATATATAAATAGATTTTGTCTCATTTGTTTCATTTTTTTTTACGGAAGAAGAAAGAAAGGAAGAGAGAGAGAGTCGTGCAAGAGAGCTACGCGTGGCTGTGAGAGAGAGAGGAAGAGAAGCTGATCTGGTCCGTATCTCACCGCGGTTTCTTCACCAAAGTTGATGCTTATCATCTCCTCTAGCTAGCCAAATGAATTTGAAGTAAAGATATCACCTATTGGGTAAGTTATTTTAATTTAAAGTTTGATGATTTCTATGAAAACCCATTTTATTTTTCGCTTCTTTTTCGAAACCGAGTTTAGGGATGACGAGAGGAAGATGTAAGGATGATTTTGGTGTGGTTTGTGAGAGGTTTAATGGAAGAAAAATAGATGACGAGAGAGAGGGAAGTACTCGGCCATGTTAGGGTTTATGTAACCCATTTTGTTTGCATCCATTTGAAGCCTAATTCATGCATTTTAGAGCCTAAGAAACCTATTAGAAGTGATAGAATTGAAAAACGTAAATAGTAGAGTAAGTTGGGAAATTTCGAGCTAGTTGAAGGGGCTGTGATCACCTGCACTAGTTGGGTATACTTGGGGTTGTTTTAGGCCTCAAAACATGCCTAAATGTCATAGAAAACCATAGAAATTGGAAGGGAATGATTTCGATAAAAATTGAAAAAGTTGTGGGCAAAATAGTGTAGGTATGTGATCGAAAAGTGAGATGTGATCATAAATGCATTTTTCGATACATGAAATGAATGTATTCGGTATAAATAAATAAAAGAATCTTAGATACGAAAGAAATGAAGTCTTTGCATGTAGGATGCAAAAATGTGCATTAAAAAGTGTTGAAAAAAATAGGCGTTTTTCATAGGTTTCAACCCCCTATACTTAGACTTTTTTGAAACCGTTTTACAGGTGACCTAAGTGTGAGTTAGGGAGATGATTAGAATGAAAACGGAGCGGAGAAAATTGCTAAGATGGGCCCTAGCATAGCCTCGGTTTTGGGGGTCCAAAAATAGTGATTTTACGTTTCAGGCTTCCGACGACCATTTTAAGCCTTCCGGAGTGTTCCAAGATAATAATAAATAAGGCTTGTGCAAAGAAATCGGAATTCGAAAGCATCGTTTGAGTAGAAACCTAATTGCGAAGGTTTCCACGTAAAAAGGCTTTTATAGAGCTAGTTGAGTTTTTAGTGGTTTCTAGCTTTTTGTTAATGATTCAAGTGATTCTAAATGAGTATTCAATGTTTTAGGGTGAAGGTGAAGTGTATCGGGGGATTTCGGAGGAGGTTCACTTTTAATCGGAGGATGTTTTGTGAGTAGAAATGCCACCTTACCAAGTGTAGTTTGAATTAAAGTTTATTTAATGATTATTTACATTTATTATATTTTTACAATTCAATTGCATATTATTGTTATATTAAGATTCTATTATATGAGCTACGCGCGACCATGAGAGAGGGAGGAAGAGAAGGTGATCTGGTCCGTATCTCACCGCGGTTTCTTCACCAAAGTTTATCCTTATCATCTCCTCTAGCTAGCCAAACGAATTTGAAGTAAAGATATCGTCTATTGGGTGAGTTATTTCAATTTAAATTTTGATGATTTCTATGAAAACCCATTTTATCTTTCGCTTCTTTTTTGAATCCAAGTTTAGGGATGATGAGAGGAAGATGTGAGGATGATTTTGGTGTGGTTTGTGAGTGGTTTATTGAAAGAAAAATAGATGATGAGAGAGAGGGAAGTACTCGGCCATGTTAGGGTTTATGTAACCCATTTTGTTTGCATCCATTTGAAGCCTAATTCATGCATTTTAGAGCCTAAGAAACCTATTAGAAGTGATAGAATTGAAAAATGTAAATAGTAGAGTAAGTTGGGAAATTTCGAGCTAGTTGAAGGGGCTGTGATGACCTGCACTAGTTGGGTATACTTGGGGTTGTTTTAGGCCTCAAAGCATGCCTAAATATCATAGGAAACCATAGAAATTGGAAGGGAATGATTTCGATAAAAATTGAAGAAATTATAGGCAAAATGGTGTAGGTATGTAATCGAAAAGTGAGATGTGATCACAAATGCATTTTTCGAGACATGAAATGAATGTATTCGGTCATAATTAAATAAAAGAATCTTAGATATGAAAGAAATGAAGTCTTTGCATGTAGGATGCAAAAATGTGCATTAAAAAGTGTTGAAAAAAATAGGTGTTTTTCATAGGTTTCAACCCCCTATACTTAGAATTTTTGAAACTGTTTTACGGGTGACCTAAGTGTGAGTTAGGGAGATGATTAGAATGAAAACAGAGCGGAGAAAATCGCTAAGATGGGCCCTAGCATAGCCTCGGTTTTGGGGGGTCTAAAAATAGTGATTTTACGTTTCAGGCTTCCGACGACCATTTTAAGCCTTCCGGAGTGTCCCAAGATGATAATAAATAAGACTTGTGCAAAGAAATTAGAATTCGAAAGCATCAGTTGAGTAGAAACCTAGTTGTGAGGGTTTACGCGTAAAAAGACTTTTATAGAGCTAGTTGTGTTTTTAGTGGTTTCTAGCTTTTTGTTAATGATTCAAGTGATTCTAAATGAGTATTCAATGTTTTAGGGTGAAGGCGGAGTGTATCGGAGGATTTCAGAGGAGGTTCGCTTTTAATCGGAGGATATTTTGTGAGTAGAAATCCCACCTTACCAAGTGTAGTTTGAATTAAAGTTTATTTAATGGTTATTTACATTTATTGTACTTTTGCAATTCAATTGCATATTATTGTTATATTAAGATTCTATTATATGAGCTACGCGCGGCCATGAGAGAGGGAGGAAGAGAAGGTGATCTGGTCCGTATCTCGCCGCGGTTTCTTCACCAAAGTTTATCCTTATCATCTCCTCTAGCTAGCCAAACGAATTTGAAGTAAAGATATCGCCTATTGGGTGAGTTATTTCAATTTAAAGTTTGATGATTTCTATGAAACCCATTTTATCTTTCGCTTCTTTTTCGAATCCGAGTTTAGGGATGAGGAGAGAAAGATGTGAGGATGATTTTGGTGTGGTTTGTGAGTGGTTTATTGGAAGAAAAATAGATGATGAGAGAGAGGGAAGTACTCGGCCATGTTAGGGTTTATGTAACCCATTTTGTTTGCATCCATTTGAAGCCTAATTCATGCATTTTAGAGCCTAAGAAACCTATTAGAAGTGATAGAATTGAAAAATGTAAATAGTAGAGTAAGTTAGAAAATTTCGAGCTAGTTGAAGGGGCTGTGATGACCTGCACTAGTTGGGCTTATTTGGGGTTGTTTTAGGCCTCAAAGAATGCCTAAATGTCATAGGAAACCATAGAAATTGGAAGGGAATGATTCCGATAAAAATTGAAGAAGTTATGGGCAAAATAGTGTAGGTATGTAATCGAAAAATGAGATGTGATCACAAATGCATTCTTCGAGTCATGAAATGAATGTATTCGGTGATAATTAAGTAAAAGAATCTTAAATACGAAATAAATGAAGTCTTTGCATGTAGGATTCAAAAATGTGCATAAAAAAGTGTTGAAAAAATAGATTTTTTTCATAGGTTTCAACCCCCTATACTTAGAATTTTTCGAAACCGTTTTACGGGTGATCTAAGTGTGAGTTAGGGAGATGATTAGAGCGAAAATGGAGCGAAGAAAATCGCTAGGATAGGCCCTAGCATAGCCTCGGTTTTGGGGGGTCCAAAAATAGTGATTTTGCGTTCCGGGTTTCCGGTGACCATTTTAAGCCTTCCGGAGTGTCTCTAGATGATAATAAATAAGGATTGTGCAAAGAAATCGGAATTCGAAAGCATCGATTGAGTAGAAACTTAGTTGCGAAGGTTTAGGAGTAGAAAGGCTTTTATAGAGCTAGTTGAGTTTTTAGTGGTTTCTAGCTTTTTGTTAATGATTCAAGTGATTCTAAATGAGTATTCAATGTTTTAGGGTGAAGGCGGAGTGTATCAGAGGATTTCGGAGGAGGTTAGCTTTTGATCGAATGGCGTTTTGTGAGTAAAAATCTCACCTTACCAAGTGTAGTTTGAATTAAAGTTTATTTAATGATTATTTACATTTATTATATTTTTGCAATTCAATTGCGTATTATTGTTATATTAAGATTTTATTATATGAGCTTTAAATTGAGTATGTGTTTATGTATAGAACCATTGAGAATTAACGTTTTTAGGCTTTTTGCCTTAAAAGCGAGTTTACTTGAGAATACTGAGAAAAAGTATTTTATACGCCGATGGTTTACCCTAACCCTAGTTAAGTATCCAGTAGAATGCTCTATGCGTGCATGGTAGATGTGAGAGAGTTACTAACTAAGAGAGAGAGAGTCGGTTGAGCGACCTTCTGCACGTATAGAGTAGTGTAGTTCAAACTGATTGCATCCTATTGTATAGCTCATCTTTTGTCATGCATATGTTGTGTGTAAATCATGATGAAAATGATGTAAATTTGTAAATAGAAATATCTGTTATTGGGTACACGTTTTATGAAAATGTTTTAAAAAGAAAATTTCAGATTTCCATCAATTTCACACATGTGATTATTTATGTTATGTTGGTTTTGGATGAGGGCCAGAGGCCCCATGGTAGTGGAGAATTGTTTGTCATATAAGTGTATTTAAATCTACTTTGAATTTGTAGGGTGGCATAGTCCAATAAACAGCTGGCATGCTGCCGGATTTTCATCGGAAAAACGAAAATTTTTTACCTTTGCCACCAAGTAAATGATTTACAAAATGGGTCTAAAGTGAGTCACGGTGCTCTGACAAAACTTCTCCTGGCCAAAGCTAGGGTTTGCTGGAGCTCTGTCAGAGTGCTACAAGGTCTTTCACGGGTTTAGAGTAGGGATTCGGGAAAGGTCGCGTCAAATATTATCCAGGATAGATTGAAAATCGCCCAGGATCGACAGAAAAGCTACGCGGATAAGCGTAGAAAGGATTTGGAGTTCTAGGTTGGAGAGAAGGTATTCTTGAAAGTAATACCATGGAAAGGGATCATTCGTTTTGGACGATATGGTAAGTTAAGTCCACGTTACATTAGTCCTTATGAGGTGATCGACAGAGTGGGTAAAATGGCATATAGACTTGAGGTGCCAGCAGAACTGTTCAAGATTCACAATGTATTCCATGTCTCGATGCTCCGCAAGTATTTATCAGATCCTTCACATGTTTTGACAGAATAGCCAGTGAAACTTAAAAAGAACTTGACATATGAAAAGGTACTAGTTCTGTAACACTCTGAATTTTCTCTATTTAAAAAAAATGAAAATATATCTGAATGAATGGTATTTTCGAAATGAATAGTATTTTCGGATGAAAAGCATCCGTGTGAATATTAACTTTTGGAAAACGGTTCTCGTATATTAAAAGATTTGAAAAGTATATTAAAATTAAAGGAAACTGAAACGGGTCGAAAATGAGTTCGTTTGAGTGGATTTTAAGAGTTCCGAAGATTTACTGATAAAAATCTTTTCGTTGGAAATGTTACGAAATTTAGTGAGTTCATAACCAATTGAAATTCTTTCGAAGCTTGAGATTGAAGGTTAAGACACCCAATTAAAGTATTACATGGTCAATTTAATGATTGGATGGCCATGGAATATTTTAGAATTTATGTAGGTGTGAATGACAATTAAAAATGCATTAAAGGGCAATTGGTAAACTCCATTTCAAATATCTATGGATTTGGTGTGAGTATTACATGGAAATAAATTGAATAAGAAGCACAATCTATGTCATGTAACATCAACCAATAAAAGAGTGACACATCTCACTAAATTAATGCACAATTAGTGGTCATGCACCAAAGTCATTAATGCATCAATGATTGAATGTCAAAACTGCCCTTGATTAAATTGATTGCCATGAATTATAATGAAGGGCCTATTAGTCAAATAAATTAAGAGATTTAATGGTCAATTGGAGGATAGATTAGGGGCATTTTCGTCCAACAAAATGGTGACTATATAAAGTTGAGTGTTGGTGATATTTTGGAGGTGTTTGGACGGCAATCAAAGGGAGAAATCGTGAGGTGTAGGGCTGTCCAATTCGGAAGCACAGAGAAGGGGGAAAAGCAAGGTTTTGATCTCATTTCTCATGCCAAAACCCATTAATTATCATCAAGCAAGAGGCTAGGGTGAAAATCAAGCAAGAAAGTGAAGAGAATAGGTAAGAAAGTGTTGTTTTTCATGATATTTTTGATGGGTTTTTATGGTGAGTGGTTAGAATGATGTATTTATGAATTTCTTGGTGTAAATAGAGTTTGATTATCTTTTATGTGAGCTTGGATTTGGAAGAAAATATAAAGGAAGTGGTGGATCAAGAATTTAGTAAGGTAAAGTTAGGGTTTGATTTATGGATTGGATGAAATTAAATTGATTTTGTAGTCTAAGGCTTTGGTTGAATTTAACTGGTTATTTTAGTTGATACATTGGTGTAGATTTGTTATTTGGGAGTAAAAGAATGCGACAAATGATTGATTAGTCATCTATGCTTCAAGTAGTTAAATGTTGTGAATTTGACATTCTCTAATAATTTGGAAACCGTTTAAATGTTCTAGAGAAGTTTTGGACCAAGCTTGAAGTCTCTTTGTGACGATTTTGGATTGCCTCACACAGTCAGTCACACACCAATCACAATATATTTAATTTAAACAAATATCATTTGATTTCACGGATGTGTGTGTAAGTGACTATGTAAGGGTGTATGATGCTTCTATATATTAGTGGACTATTGTGGGTGCCGAACTTGGAAGATATTTAATATTATATCTTTTAATAAGTGTGGAGGTGTAGACTACCGAGTCAGAAGTCAGTGTGAGTGATTTTTTTTTTATGTTGGATAGGATTGATTATTATTTGTAGGTTCAAATATTTAATATAATTATTTGTGGCATCCATTGTTATTTTTCACTGTATTTGTTATGCATGTTGTGCCGCTTTTCTTGTTTGAATTCTAATTTGTACCGACTGTTGTGCACAAATTAGAATTCCAATTGTCATATAAATGTATTCTAACACTGATTTTTAATCCCAAGCATATATTCATCCTTGGTTCGTAAACATCTTTTATTATGGATTGCAGGTCCTTTTCACAAGTCAATTAGGGCTTAACCATATTGTATAGAAATTGGCTTCATTCGTTTGTCTAGTTAGTCCTCTAAAAACATGTTGTACTCATGAGTTTTGTTCTTTTTTTTTTGTTTTTTTTTTTTTAACCAAAAAACAACAGTTATTGTTATAGCTAAGATAACAAAATTTGCAGCAAGATGCGCCTTTGCTATGTTAAAATTCATTTTGCTAAAATTTTATCCCTTTTTATTGTATTATGGTGTTTATGTTTTGATGGTAGATTGGTGGAATTTACCCTGAGACAAGTTGCTAAAACAGACTCTTCTACTAATTATTCTATTTCCCTAGATTTACTTACTTAAGCAATCTCTCATGACCTTGACATTGGATTGATAGCCTTCTTTTTATGTGCCATAGTAAATGATTTAGTAGTAATGTTTTTTTTTATCTTTCTTATTATACCTTTCTGTCGACGATGGTTCAAAGCTCAATACCTGCAATCAATGTGAAACAAAGCAAAACATAAGAGAAAAATAAAGGGAAGAGAAGAAGAACAAATGTGCAAAAGGAATTTTTACGTGGTTCAGCAAGTGTGCCTATGTCCACGGCTGTGTTCTTTGGTTATTTTGCACAGAAACGGTCTATTATTGCTTCTGTGTCTGTATATGTTACAGTGAGTTTTAGCCTCTATTTATAGGGAGAGGCGTTTACAATCTAGTTAAAATAAAACAGGAAAAGAATCATGTATTAACTATACTTCCTGATCGGTTAACACTGATTCAGGAATCTGTTCCACTAAATCAGAGATTACATTTATCAATGTTTAAATTTGAATTTATTTTCAATTCTGGTAGAAAAATCATGATTAATTTGAGTTACTGTCTTTCTGGAAGATTTCCTTATTGAATAGGTTATTATGCGAGCTATAGATTGTATTAGACGATCTCGAGCTAGACCTCGCTTTGAGGAACGAACTGTGCATAATGCGAGCTGAGTAATACTAGCAGTGACCTGTGATTAACTGTGATACGAGCTCGCTCATGCGAGCTTAAGAACTCGTATGGACCGAGCATTGACGAACCAGGCCTTGTCTACTGGGCCACTTCATTGGGTTGACTTGTTGGGCTTCTACCAGATTTTTACCAACGCATTTGTTGAATCAGAAAAATACCCATAACACCAGCCCTCCAGCTCTCAGTTCGTTCTGCGAATTGGAAGCTCGAGCTCGCTGGTAAAAGCTAACTTGTCCTACGCCTTTTCAAATTCCATCCCTTCAGTTCTGACACGTGGCGACAATTTAGGCGATAGCCCAATCGGCACTGGCATGTCTCGTGCCATGTACATTTAATGTGCACGTCTTTCAATTGACGGCCCCATGATACAAAAGTCGTAATTTGTGCTGCACCGTTAGTTTCAAGGCGGTTACACAACTTCTAGATCGAACGGTTAGAGCGCGAGCTCAGCCGCCTATATAAATCAATGGAGCCATTTCACTTTTCTTCTCACTTGTCATTTTCTTCCCTAGCCATCGAGTCTCTTTTTGTTGCACTTTTTCACCAGTTCTTTTCAGACTCTTCATCTTCAGTCACCGGGTTTCTCATTTCTCGACAAGGACTTATAGTAAGTTTCGTTTCTGACTTCAAGTTCTTGGTTTTTTGGTCTGTTCTCATTGCGTTTGCATTGCGTTATGCTTGCATTATACTTTCTAGGCTTGAAATAAGTTTAAATGTTTCGTATTCTTAATGTTGAGTTTTTACAATCTTACGTTTCTTATTGATCACGACTTTTCATTTCCTATTGGTTTGATCATGTTGCTTGTTTATTTGTGATCTATTTACTGTTTGTGTTTATCATGCATGTGAACTGTAGGATAAGATACCTGTAGATTACTAGCTTGTAGGTTGTTCCCCTCATAGGTTAAGCCCCCCATTATATTAGCAATTTGTGTGGCGTTTGCGATCTGTAGAGCAGGGAACTTCCTTATTAGGAAACTTAAACATTTAGGTATGGTTTGCTTGCAGCGACCTAACTATATCCTCTTTATGTGTAGATGGCCTCAAGTCCCGACCGCCGAACACACAGAGTAGGGGATAATGAGTCATCTAGCTCAGAAGAGCTTGCTTCGGGTGGAGTACGTAATGTTGGTGAGGCAACTTTTCAAAGCGGGGAGATCCCAGAACAATTCATAGTTTAGGTTGATCCAACAATAGCTCGTTAGCTCGAAAAGGAGTGGCGAGCTCACGAGGTGTTCATACATCATTCCTCCACGGTGGATTATGCCGAGATAGGGGGAATTGTTTTGCAATACCATATTTCCAAGGGTCGCCGCGTGATGTCTCCTGCTTGTGATGACCACGAGTGCTATCCTCCCAAAGGATACATCGCTATTAGCACCCTACATCTAAAGCACGGGCTCAAGTTTTCAATTCCTGCCTACCTTATAGAGTTGCTGAACAGGCTCAAGCTCTCATCATTTCAGCTGACTCCGAATTCGTATTCCCAGCTGACATCATTAGCTTTAGTTTTTCTAAAAAATAATCTTCCTCCCTCAACTCCAAAAGTCCTTAGCCACCTCTTCAGCATCAAAGGTGCTAGTGGCGTAAAAGATGAAATGCGAGAGGGAATCTACTACCTCCCAGCTCGTCAATCAGATTATAAGAACCTCCTACCCCGAGGTGAAGCAAAGGGCAAGTCCAATGCAAGAGCCTACAAGACGAGCTAGTTCTTCATTTCCTGCCCTTCCCTCAGACATCTTGACAACTTTTCTTTCGTTTTAAGTCTAGGTAGATAGAAACGAGAATACCTGCAAGCTAAAGTTTTTTTTTTTTTTTTGAGTTGACATTCTTTGTTTTGCAAACATAAAAGAGGATAAGCCTACCCTTAACAACGAGGAGGAAAGGGTCCTCAGGGAGCTTGCAGACTCAAACAAGGCAATTCTCAACAATGCGCTTGATGATGACCTTCTCAATACTTATGGGCTAGCTCATTCTCGTGACTGCGAGCTGTTAGACAATAAGAAAGACATAGGAAGTAGGGGAGAGTTCGATTTTCCTTCTGTGTTTGAAACTGATAACGAGGAAGAGACTGCTCCTGCCTCACCAAAGAATTAGGCTTCTGCTCCTATTCCCCAAGAAATCCCAGCTCCAGTTCCAGCTCAAACTCAAACAACTCTAACTTAAGCAGTTCCAGCTTCATCTTCTGCTCAATCGGATCGATCTTTAACTTTTGTTCAAAGAGATTCAATTCCAGCTCCTGCTCAAGTAACTCCGGCTCCAGCTCGTTCCTCGCAAACAGATTCAGCTCCACAACCAGGTTCAGCTTCTGCCCCTAAACGAGCTCTAAATATAAGAAAGCTCTCTCTTCTAAAAGCTCCTCATAAGCAACTTGTTGATTCAGCAGCCCCTCCAGCTGATACTTCTAAGCGACCCACCAAGACTAAAACTTCCTCAGTCGCTACTCCCAACGAGGTGTCGCCTTCAGCACCAATAATAGTTTATCCATAAGTCCTAGCCCCCAGCTCGCAGCCAGAAACTGGCGAAGTTCAGTTCGAGACCCCATCTCGTGAAACCCAGACTGGTTCCAGTAGGGGTGGTAGGAGAAAATCAACGCTCGGTCCATCAGTCAAGCGACGTCGAATGAACAAGAGTAAAAAGCTTGAGGTCGCGCAAGTTGAGGAGACTATTCCATCAGCTAGACCTCGACCTGAAAGTGGACCAGGAGGAAAATACTTGAGATCCTTCATCGACAACTGGTTCGACATTATGCTGACCCATACAAGGGCTTTCGAAAATAATGCCCTTAGCGGCTGAACTTGGCTAAATATCTAGGTCACCATTCTATGCTGCTAACTGTGTAAACCTCTAGTCTCGATTTCTTTAACCTCCTAGTGTTAGACACTAGATTATAATGTTTGAATAACAAATCTAGCTAATGTTAGTGTAAATCGAATCATCGAAGAGCGAACGATCGTTCTAGGATTACACAATAATTAATTTAATGAGGAAAAGGTCAATAAAGGGTAGAATAGTCTGTCCCCAGATAAGAGATAAATTATAAACAACAATATGATTGAGTGCACAAATGAGAATTTTAAGATTTGTATATAGAATAAATAGCTAATCACTAATTAAATTTAGTTAAAGATATGGATGATAGTCAAAACAAGTCAAGGGACAAGCTTGGCATTCTATAAATTTTTAATGAAATATATATACAAATCAATTAGAAGCAAAAATTGAATGAAACAAAGAGGATGTAGCCGTGAATTAGAAAGGAAGTGGAGAGATTGGCGTGAAATGCATATAAAAGAGGACATAGATGTCATTTATGAAATGTTAAGTGTATAAATACCACACTTAGAGTGAAATTGAGAGAACAAAAAGCAAGAGCAGTCGTGAATAACAAGAACCAAAACAGATCAGACGTGAGAAGCAGAGCAGAAACGTGAGGTGAAGGGCAGAAGTAGACGGTAGGAAGAAAAGGGTGAAGAAACAACCATCCAAGCAACCATCCATGCTTCAAACCACTTCTCTAAGACCTCTTCTAAGTTAATCACACCCTTCTAAACAAGAAACAAGGTGAGATATCACCTCTTCTCTTCATCTTGATTTCTAATTGGTGTGGTATGTGTTGGATGAAAAATTGTGTTGGTGTTAGTGTATTGTGTTGGGTATTTTACCCTCAAAATTTGTATAGAACCCTAAGAGGGAGTTATGTAAACTTTAATGATAAGTTTTTGTAGGTAAATCTAAGATTAGGGTTCTTGTATGGTAATCTTTAAAGCATGGGTTAAAGTATTAAAAGTTACACAAGGTGTAGAGTAGTTGTTTGATGAAAAGCTTGTGAGATATAGTTTTGTAAAAACTTAAAAGTTTTACTCTAGAATGAATGTGTGGGTGTGTTATGGACATGAAGAGCAGTAGATGACCTCTGAATTTAGATGGTTTTGAACTCAAATTTAAGCATGAATAAGGTTAGAAAAACATCTAGAAATGATAGAGTTGTCAAAGAACTAGTTTTAGACAATTTGGGAATCCCGAGCTCAAACCATGAGATAGAGATAACCTGTGCAAGTCTGACATATATGGGGTTGTTCTACACCTCAAATGATGCCTAGGAGTCATAAAAAACCATAGGTTTTGGAACGGATCGATTCCGATAAAAATTACACAAGTTATGATCAAAATAGTGCCGTTAGAGAGTCAATAAGTGAAATAACTATGTAAATGCAATTTTTATTACATAGAATGAATTTAGTTGATCATAATTAGGTAAAAGAACCTTTGATATGAAAGAAAAACCATCGTCGCTCATCCGATGCGAAAACGCACATCAAAAAGTGCCCAAAACATGACGTTTTTCTTAGATTAGGCATAGCAAATGATAGAATTTTTGGACGAAATTTTACGTGTGACCAGAATGTGAGATAAGAGGACCGTAGGAAAAAGAACGAAGAAAAACGGAGTCTCGAATAGGTCGCTGCACTACATTCTGTTATAGGGTGTCAATAGAGGCTTAAATTTGTGATTTTTCGTTTCGGACCTCTAAAAATTATACGGACTACGTGAGGGTGTCCCTAGCGCTGTAAAACTAAAAATTTTGTGAATAAATCGAAATTAGAGAGTCTCGATTGAGTTAAAATCGAGTTGGGAAAGTTATTGCGTAAAAGAATTGTTAAAAGAGTTAATTGTATTAAAGCTTTGGTTTTAGTTGCAAGTACTTCAAGTTAGTGGAAATTGAGTAAGTTTGTAATGTGTAGGTGAGACGCAAGCGAGTGGAGCGAGAGAAGCCCACTAGAGCTCATTAGCACGCGCAGATCCGAGGTGAGTGTCACTAACTCACACTATGAGTAATTACGTTTTATTTCAATTTCCTTGTTATTAAAATAATTGTGAATGGTGTAATATATTAATATGTGTCAAAGAAGTATTCAAAGAAAAGTGATTTATTTTATGCGAAATGGAACTTAAGAGCTCTAGTTAAAAGTTCATAAAGAAAAGTCGTTTTAGTGCTTAGAAGCACTCAGAAGAAAAGATATTTTAGCCCATGCGTGGACCCTTAGAATTGAGAGTTTCTTAAGTGACTAATTGCGATGCAAAAAATTCCACAATATAGTTGCCGAGATTAGATAGTAAGTTGCGCTACAGGTTGCGATGCAGAAAATTCCGTACGTAGTCGCTAGAGTTAAAGAAAACCTCTCACTACGTTGCGACGCAGAAAATCCCGCTCGTAGTTATTGAGGAGTCTCAGTAATGTCACGGTTGGTGTCAGTTAAAAATCGCCACGTGACTTAGAAATTGAGAGAACGCTTGGTATTTTGAGAAAGAAAAGATTTTTGTGACAATTTGTGCATGACTAAATAAGCTTAAAAATTTTTAGTCAAGATTGTCCCATTATTTGATAGCGTCAAGATTTCTTTGTTTTTGGTGTGATATCGTACAACTATTTTCAGGTAATTGCGTGGACGACTCAAGCAAACATTTTCCGGGCCATTATAGGTGGGACTACTTTTGGAGGATGTATTATATATCATATGTTGTATTTGGATGATACCTTGCATCTTGAAATACTTATGTAGAAATATCACATAAATACATTTTGTAATGTAAATATTGCTTGTACATATTTTGATGACATGAGAATTGATTTATATTTATGATTTTGTGGAAGTGGTGAATTGATGTTGAAATGTATGTTTGTGGAAGAAGTTGGTTGATAATAGAAATGAATTGGGAGTGTAATTTTACTTTCAAGAAATTTGGTTACCTTACAATTGCAGCCGTTATGCTGTCGGATTTTCATTAAAAATGGTTTTCCGATTTCGTAAACAAAAACAGTCATTTTCAAAATTTTAGCTAACTTTCCAAATCAACAAATTGAATATAAATCATAATTAACCCAACTAATTTTAAATAATGAAATTACTTGAGTTTCGAAGTAAAGTAAACGGGAAATTTCAGGGTTCGCTCCACGAATCCCATTAGCCGACCAGTCGAGCTTAAGAGGGGTTCGTCGGAGTGTCAGGCAAGACCCACCAAGTACTAGCCTAGAGGGAAACCGGATTAGGTCTTGTCAAACTGACTTCTCTTTTTCTCTCTCACCTCTTTGTCTTGTCAAATACTAACTCACTGCATTTCAGGCCGCATTGGCGTCAATAAAGCAAAGGCAAGAAACAAAAACCTCTGAAGACCGAATAATAAGGTTAGAGAGCGAGCTGGAGAAAGTAAAAGAAGAGTTCAAGTTCTTGACCGAAGAGGCTCTGAACGCCAGAAGGCACTAGGAAGCTCATGTGACACAACTAATGGATGCTAATATAGCTAGAAGGGAAGCTCATGAGGCCTTGATGCTCGCGGAAAGGGGCTATGTAGTTTCGAGGTCGCATCTCAACGCCTTACTCCGTAACAGTGAAGATGAATTGAACAAGGCAAAGGATGAGCTGAAGGGTTTGAATAGCGAGCTGAAACTGCAGAGAAGCGAGCTGAGATGGCTAAACAGCAAGTAGAGGCTGCAACAAAACGAGCTAAAACGACCGAGCAGCAAATAGATACCACTGCAAAGCGAGCTGAGGTCACTAAGCTCCATGCAGAGGTCGCTTATTTAGAGGTTGTGTTTTGAAAGAGAAATTTTCCAAAGAAGTGGAAGTGCAGGTCGCTAGAGCCAGAGAAGAGGCTGAAATAGAAATGGGTATTGATTTCCTCTTCACCCTGTGGAAGGCCCATCCCGAGCTGGATTTTTCAATCTTTAGTGAGGGGGGACTCCAAGAGGTGGAAAAATTCAAAGCTGAAACTGCTTCATCTCCAGTCGTGTCAGACGCGCTTCCCTTGGCTATGGAATTGCCTGGTGTGACCTCTCAAGCTGAGCCCGCTCAGGTCACCGAGCTTTCTAGCAATGAGTCTCTTTCAGGGTCAGCTCCTCATGATCAAGGCAACTAGCAGCTCGCCTTGTTTCTTGCCTTTTGAATTCAGTTTCTACATTTTAGCCCTATACTCAATTTATTTCGACCTTCGAGGTCATTTGCTTTGAACTTTATGAACTTAATGAAATTTCTTTGTTAAGACTTGTATGTTGAATGCGCTTGAATTTCTTCATTTATTGTTATATATTTTTCATATCTTCATTTTACAAGTTGTGAAACTTCTCAACGAGCTGCAATAATACCTGGCCCAAGATCGTGAAGCTATTGACTTTAATAAGCTGAAACTTGAAAATTTTGATTAACAATTTACTAGTAGAATATGATAATCTCAAGTTGGATAGTGGGTCGCAACTTCGACTTCCATGTTGATAATTTTGTGAACTATGCAGGGGGTCGTAACCTCCCCTGTCATAGCAATATTTTTGTGACCTATGTAGGGGGTCGTAACCTCACCTGTTATAGCAATAATTTTACGAGCTATGCAGGGGGACGTGACCTCGTCTGCCATAACTATAATTTTGCGAGCTATGCAGGGGATCGTAACCTCGCCTGTCATAGCAATAATTTTGCGAGCTATGTAGGGGGTCATAACCTCATCTGCCATATGAATAATTTTGTGAGCTGTGCAAAGGGTCGTAACCTCGCCTACAATGACAATAATTTTGCGAGCTATGGGTGTGACAAAGAGCTAATAGGATGGAACCTTCTAGCTCAATAACTCATAAAATTTGGAGAATATGTAAATAAATTATCAGATCAATCACTCAAGTGATGTGAGGAACTTGGAATTTTTATTAACTTTGATAAAATTGGATTACAAATTAAACATATGTAATCAAAGAGTTACTGATAGTATGGACAAAGATGCTCAACGTTCTAAGCTCGAGGGACTTTAACTCCATTCACATTTGCCAGACGGTAAGCTCCATTTCCAAAATTCTCTTTGATAACATAGGGACCTTCCCAATTTGGGCCTAAGGACCCATTGCTGGCTTTGCGAGCTCCATGCAAAATAAGACGTAGTACTAGATCTCCCACGTTAAAACTTCAAACTCAGGCTTTTCTATTATAGTACACTGCAATCCTTTGCTGATAAACTGCTACCTTTAATTGTGCTGCTTCTTTTGCCTCTTCAAGTAGGTCAAGGTTTGTGGTAAGTAGCTGGTTGCTGTCTTCTGGATTGACGGTTGCTCTACGTTGCGAGGTCACTTTTAGCTCTACTGGGATCATAGCTTCGGATCCGTACACCATTGAAAAAGACTTTTCACCTGTGGTGCTATGAGTTGTGGTCCTATAAGCCCATAACACCTTTTGTAGCTCGTCTACCTATGCTTCTTTCTTTGCTTCTAGTTTTGTCTTCAAGGTTTGTTTTATTATCTTATTTTCAGCTTCAACCTGGCCATTGGCTTATGGATGGTCCACTGCTGAGAAGCTTTTGACGATCTTCAGGTCATTGCAAAACTTGATAAACTGGTTGCTGCTGAACTGAGTCTCATTATCTATTATGATCTGCTAAGGAACCTCGAACCTGCAAATAATATTATTCCACACAAATTTTTCTATCTTCGTCGTGGAGATTTCTGCCAACTCTTTAACCTCTACCCACTTGGTGAAATAATCCACAGTGACCACATCATGCTTACACCTTCCGCGAGCTATTCGTAGGGGTCCAATCAGATTCATTCCCCAGATCGCAAAGGGCCACGGGCTCACCATTTGTTGGAGATAGGCTGGTGGAGCTCGTGGAACCTGAGCGAACCTTTGGCACTTGCCACACTTCTTGACTAGGTTGATGGCATCCTGCTTCATACTGGGCTAGTATAACCCCTGCCGGAGAGCCTTTTAAGCTAGAGATAACCCTCCGACATGATTTCCACAATGACCCTCATGCATTGGCTTCATTAACGTCTCACAATCCTGGCCATCAATGCACCTCAAAAGCAGGGCTGAAAGCCCTTTCTTATACAACACGTCGTCATAGATGCAATATCGGACTGCCCTAGCTCCCAAGCGTCGTGCTTCCAATTTGTCACTTTGCAGCTTTTCATCCTACAAATAACTCAAAATCGGGTCAATCCAGGAGTTAGGTTGTATAGCTATGGCCATCATTGAATCTTTCTCTTCTATACTTGGAACTGGTAGGAACTCCACTGGGATTGCCCCTAGAAAGTCTGTATCTCGGGTGGTTGCCAGACGAGCTAGTGCGTCTGCATGCGAGTTCTGAGCTCGTGGGATCTGCCTAACTTCGTACTTCTGAAAAGTACTTAGCATCTCATGGACTTTCTGGAAATACATAGCCATCTTGGGTCTCTTGGTCTGATACTCCCCCCATATATGATAAACCACAAACTGAGAGTCGCTGAAAACCCTCAATCGTTAGGCTCACATCTCCCTAGCCAGGCACAGACCTGCAAGCAGTGCCTCATACTCAACTTCATTATTGGTGGCCTAGAACCCAAATCTCAAGGCACAAAGGATTTTATGGCCTTCAGGATTGATTAACAAAATTCCAGCTCCAGCTTTCTACTCACTAGACGACCCATCAACATATAATTCCCAGGTCGGACCTTCAAAGGATTCGGCCTCATTTGCAGGCCCAGTAAATTCTACAATGAAATATGCTAGAGCTTGGGCCTTGATTGCCCTCCTTAGCTTAAACTGGATATCAAATTGCGTGAGCTCTACTGCCCATTTGAGCAACCGACTTAAGGTATCTATTCTGAAGCATCTGCTTCAACGGATATTGGGTAAGGACTTAAATTCTGTGGGCCTGAAAATAAGGGCGTAGCTTTCTAGATGCAACTACCAGGCAATAGGCGAGCTTCTCTATCTACAAGTACCTGGTTTCAACATCAAGTAGCCTGTTACTTACATAGTACACAGGAAGCAGGGTATTCTCTTCCTCTCTCACTAAAGCATCACTCAAAACCTGTTGAGGTACTCCCAAGTATAGAATGAGCTTCTCTCCTTCTTTGGGCTTGGAAATGAATGGAGCTCGTCTTATATATTCTTTCAATTGCTGGAAAGCCATCTCGCATTGCTCAGTCCACTCGAAGTTCTTTGCCTTCTTCAAAACATTAAAGAACATGATGCACTTGCCAATTGCCTTCGAGATGAACCTATTAAGTGCTGCGACCTGACAATCAAGGTTTTGCACGTCTTTAACTTGAGTAGGAGACCTCATATCAATTAACGCCCTAATCTTCTCTGGATTGGCCTCAATGCCTCTATTATTCACCATGAAGCCAAGGAATTTCCTTGAGGCTACCTCAAATGCACACTTATGCGAGTTCAGTTTCATTTGGTAGCTCCTCAGAATCTGGAACATTTCCTCAAGGTCGCGCACATAATCACCCACCTACTTGGATTTCACCAACATATCATTTATGTAAACCTCCATAGTCTTCCCAATTTGTTCTTCGAACATCATGTTCATCAAGCGCTGATAGGTCGCTCCTACATTCTTCAGCCCGAAGGGCATCACCTTGTAACAATATAGGCTGTTCCAAACGAGGTGTGACAGGACCCTTCCCAGACCTTATCTAAGCTCTTGTCTGGAGGATCCTGTCGGACACTTCAACGGACTCATCGAACCCGACTTGTCGGATTGAAGACATCCAAGAAGCGAATCCTAACTTCTTCTCCGGTTTACTCGTTAAAACTTAGTGATTTGAATTTTCTGTAACTGGTTGGGAGTGATAAAATTTTTCGCTTTTCTATTTCAAATACTTTTTATAAAATTTTCGGCAGCATAATGGCTGCATTTTTTATAAAACCAAAATTTCACCTGTAATGAAAATACACTTCAACTATATCTGATCACCTCCCAACTTCTTTATTCACAATTTCCACAATATAAACAACTTATAATACAATGTATAATCATATATCATATGAAGATATAAGAACCATTAAATATTTACAACATACAGTTCTAATTACATGTGTATCTCAAAAAAAAATATATATAATCAATACATTACAAAGTTCAAATAATATAATGTCGTGGAGACTCGGCCCACCTATACAAATGCAAAATAATATCGATGTCTCGTCCGGCAGTGACACGCAATGAAACTAAATAAGCTACAAAATAAACAATAAGTTAGTGCAACAAAGATATATATAATATCACATACACTAACATAGTCATTTACTATTTATTCAAGTTTTACAATTTCTTTAAAAACCCCCATGTATATCCTTTAAACATTCTAACCATCACGGGCGATTTTAACTAACGCCAACGTGAAGCTTACTGAGATATCTCAACCACTACGTTACGGAATTTATTGCATCGTACGTAGGGCGCTAAATCTTATCACTGAGCAACTACAATGCCGGATTTTCTGCATCGCAAGTGTAATGCTAAAACTCTAGGCAACTACGAGCGGAATTTACTGCATCGCTTCGTAGCGCTAACTGTTAATTAACCAACTACGTGCGGAATTTTCTGCATGACAACGTAGCGCTTATATTTTCTAGGAAACTGAGCAACTACGGACGGAATTTTCTGCGTCGTCTCGTAGTGCTAATCTCTCTATACTCTGAGCGACTACGGACGGAATTTTCTGCGTCGTCACGTAGCGCTAACTCTCATAAACTCTTAACGCATATACATGGGTTTTATAATCAATTTCTTCAAGTGCAAAAGCACAAAACTCACTAGTTTTACATCTTCTGAAAACTTTCTCATTTTACTCTTTCTATAACAACTTAGTATTAGTTTCTAGTACAATATAGATTCCATAGGAATCTATATGCTTAACTTGGACATTAACATTGAAAATCCTTTTCATTTTCATTTATTACTTAGTTACGATATCCATTACGAATAATCATAAATTGATATAGAATTTAAACACTCATAAGTGGCGAACCACTTACCTCGAAGCCGCGTCACTCCGTGTCAAGCGTCTCGACGAGGCTCGTCACCTACACAATATTTTCTCATCATTATTAATAACAAAACTCAATTCTCAACTATAAGGTCAAGAATCTCAACTAAGACCATTTTTCTCTATATATCCTCCTAGCTTGTTTCTACTCAATCGAGACTCTCTAATCCCGATTCTTGTGGAAAAGTTTTAGTTTTGGACCCCTAGGGATATCCCCACACGGTCCGTTTACTTGTCGGAGGCTTAAAATGAAAAATCACAATTTTATTTAAAATGGACAGCCCTTGACAGAACAGACGATAACCCGCAGCTCGGGGCTCCGTTTTCCTTCGTTCTTTTTCCTATGACTCACTTATATCACATTCTAGTCACAGGACAAATTTCATTGAGAAATATTATCGTTTGCTATGTCAAATCTAATGAAAACGTCCGTTTTAGACACTTTCTGGTGCAATTTAATGCACGCTTTGTAAACTCTTGGTTTCGGATTAGCGACACTAGATTTTATTCCATAACTAAGCTTCATTTAACTTATAATGACTAACTAAACTCATTTCGTGCCATAAAAATTGCATTAAGCTAGCCGTTTCACTTCTCAAAGCTCTAACGGCACTATATTGTGCATAACTTGCACAATTTTTATCGGATTCGATCCGTTCCAAAACCTATGGTTTTCTATGGTTCCTAGGCATCATTTGAGGTGTAGAACACCCCCAAATAAGCCAAATACGGTCAGGTCTCCTCTAGCTCAAATTTGAGCTCGGGTTCACCAATATTGTCAAATTTTTCCCTTTTTGCAACTCTAAATTTCCTTTAACTTTTCCAACCTCTTTAAGGCTTGAAATTGGTTTCAAAACCATCTAATTTCAAGGTCTAACTACTGCCCTTCAAGTCTCTAATACATACATAAATCTAACTTAGTCATTAGAGTGCTCAAAATTCACTCAAAACTTTTCTCAATCACTTGATGTGCATAAAACACCATTTTCGGTTTCTATTTTGAGGGAGGGTGTAACAGCCCATTTACATCAATTTAAGGCAGCTATTACACTCAAAACTCATCCTTGATGATTCTATAACAATCTCATGAGGTTCTAACAAGATTTAAAAGCAATCTAATCAACCAAATCAACAACACAACAACAACAACAAGAGCTGTCACAATTTCTGTTCTGTTTCAGCAGCAAATTGAAGAAAATAGATTGTAATCTCACTTAGAGCTTGCTTGGAGAGTTTAGATGACTTACTAGGGACCCTAAGAGGTGGATTGAGGCGATGGAAGGCTGGTTGGGAGGTTCTTTCTTCCCTGGCCGACCAGCTCGTCGCGATTCTGCTCGCGGATGCGCTCGCGATTCAGCTCGCGTTCTGGTCCGTTTCTGCTCTGTTTCTGCTCGACCAGACCTGCACCTCTCCTTCTTCTGCTCGTCCTCTTCCTTTGCTGCCCAGATACTGCAGTTTTACTGCCTTGGATCGCCCTCACGCGAGCTGTCCTGCTCGAACTCGCGTCAGTTCCTCGCGCGACTGGTTCTGCTCGCGACCAGCTCGCGTTCTGCTGCCGTCCTGCTCTACTCCTTTGCTGTTCTGGACGGTTTCTGCTGCTGATCACTTCCTTCTTCACTTGACTTCTTCTTCTTTCTTCTGGTTCTCTCTTCCTTGGTCACGGCAGCAGCTATTCTCTCTTTCTCGAAGTCTCTCGTTCACTCGGCTGAAAGGGCTGAAATTTCTGCTGAAAAATCAGCTAAGTATTGATATTTATATTGACCAACTTGTCTTAATCACATCTTGCCCCAATAACTCATTAATTTCATTTCACCCATCATCTTCTTGGTGCTCTTTCACGATTACCCCTCATTATTCTCCCTTGTCTATTTCGCTTCCATTCGGTTAATTTTCGTCTCGCAAGAATTTATTTTAAAACAAACGCTAAGCTTGTTTTATTAATCTTGGCTCTCTCTTTTAAATCGAATTTTAATTCGATTATCATTTACTAAAATCTTGGATCTCCTAACTTGAATTTTCATTGGGACGTTACTAAACTTTTTTAATGCGACGAATTTCGTCGTATTCTAAATGAATAAATTTCGGAGGCTATGAAATTAAATCAATTAAACGTAGAGAGTTATATATTATCTCTCTAACTAAATTCCTAACATTGGGACTTTAGAAGTCGGAGCTAAGAGCTTACAAGGTGTGCTCTTCATCCTCGGGATTCATTAGAATCTGGTTATAGCCCGAGTATGCATTCATGAAGCTCAGGAGCTGATGACCAGCTGTTGCATCCACGAGCTGGTCTATTCTGGGCAAGGGGAAGCAATCCTTTAGGCATGCCTTGTTTAAATCTGTGAAGTCAATACAAGTCCTCCACTTACCATTTTTCTTTTTTACCAGCATAGGGTTGGCGACCCAAATTGGGTAGATCGCGGATAAACTTATTTTTCAATAGCTTATCTATCTCTTCCTTCAATGCAAAGTAACGTTCCCCCGTCATAGGTCTCCTCTTTTGGCGAACTGGCCTGTAGTGGGGGTTGATGTTCAATCTGTGCAACATGACTTTGGGGTTTATCCCCACCATATCTTCATGATTCCTGACAAAAACATCTAAGTTCGTCTTAAGAAAGTCAACGAGTTGGGCTTTTAACTCTGGAGTTAAGCCTCTTCCCAGCTTCAAGCATCTCTCATGATCTATTTCGCTGACTTGAACATCCTCCAACTCCTCAATTGGCCCAGTGGCTCGGTCCGCATCCACCTCGCGAGGGTCAAGATCATGACTTACTCCTTTTTCACTCATAGCTCTTGGCTCACCCCTCGAAACCACGTTCGCCTTCTTTCCTCTGATGCCCATCTTCACAACATCTTTATACCAATGTCTGGCTAAGTGCTGCTTTCCCCGAACACACTCTATGCCATTGGGGTTGGAAACTTGACTGTGAGGGTCCTGGTTAAGATGACTACGTCCAGGTCGTTCATTGCAGGTCTTCCCAGGACCATATTGTAGGCTAATGGGGCAGTTGATGATTAGAAAATCCGCCAACACAGTAGCTTGATGACCTGATTCCCCGACTGTGAGTGGCAACTTAATCTGGCCCATTGGTGTGATGGCATCTCCAGTGAAGCCATAAAGAGATTCTGGGGAAAGCTTCAATTGTTCTGCTCCTAGCCCCATCTGGTCGAAGCAACTCCTATACATGACATTGACCAAGCTCACAGTGTCGGTCATGATTCGTCGCACCTCCATATTACTGATCTTGGCCCGGATGACAAGTGCATCATTATGAGGTCAGCACACGCCTCTAGCATCTTCCTTGGTGAACACAATATCATTCGAGGTCGTCTTCGCCTTCTTCATAGGTCCCTCAGACCCACTGATTTGCAAGACATGATTTGCTTCCCGAACATACCTTTCATGCGACCTGTTTGATGTACCTATAATATGGGAGCCATCATGAATAGTAAAAATCGTCCTTACTGCAAGTTCGTGCTCTTGCTCGGGAGCTTGCTGGGGCTACTATTGTGTTGGCTGTTGTTGCTGCTGAGGTCGTTGTCGCGAAGGTCGCGCATCTACTAGTCTCATCATGTAATCTCTCAAGTGACCTCTCTTAATCAACCTTTCAATAACGTCCTTCAATGCCCAACAATCCAAAGTATTGTGCTCAACCTCGTTATGACAAGCACAAAACTTATTCCTGTCTCTATGCTCAACAAGGGCTCTTAAAGGTTGTGGCTTTCTGAAATCCTTCCTGTTCATTTCTGATGTCAAAATCCTATCCTGTAAATCTGACAGGATACTGTAGTTACTATAGCGACCTTGATGCTGAGGCCGCTCATTCCTTAGCTCTCTCCTAGCCTTTTTGGCAACCTGGTTGCTACTACCTCGACTTTCACTGTAAACCCCTAGTCTCGATTGATAACCTCATAGTGTTAAAATCTAGATTAGAGAGTTAAAATAAATCTCGACACTAAATTAATTGGACTTCATGGCCTCAGAGATTTATTAATTTAAGAGTTATGACGAAATTCGTCAACCATAAAGAGTTAAGTAGCATTTCAAAAAAAAAAAAAAATTCCAAGTTAAGAAATTGAAAATTTTGGTCAATGATAGTCAAATTAAAATTTAATTAAAGAGAGAGTCAAGGGGTCAATAAGACAAGCTTGATGATCTAAAACAAATTCTAACGAGACGAACAATTGAATCAAATAGAAATGAAATAGACAAGAAAGAACCAAGAGGGGTATTGCCGTGAGAGAGTATCAAGAAAATAGGTTTGGAGTGAAATTAAAAGATGATGGGGCAAGGATGCAAATTAGAGAAGTGTAACTAGTATATATATGAACACTTAGCTGAAATTTTTTTCAGCAAACAAGAAGAAATCAGTCGAGAAGCATGTAGAAGCCGTGAGAAACAAGAAGAAGCTGCGAGAACCAAAGACAGCAGCGCGGCTGCAGCGACCAGACGTGAGAAACCAAACCAGAACCGAAAAAGATCAAGAGCAGAAGTGAAAGGCCAGAAGAAGAGAAGAAGAAGGCACGAAAAGGAGAAGAAAAACAGCAGCTGGTCGTGCTCAAGAGGAAGCAACCAGCAGCAGCAGCAAGAGCAGAAGCTGAAGCGAAAAATCAGGACAGCAAAGGTGTTGGACGCCAAACCAGAAAAGTGGAAGAATAAGCAACCATTCCAGCCCTTTCAGACCTCAAATACACTTCTCTAAGACCTCTCTCAAGTCCCTCTCACTCATCTAAATAAGGATCAAGTGATATATATCTTCCATCTTCTTTTTAATTGCTGAAAACTGCAGTAGGCTACTGAAATTGTTATTGTGCATAATTGTTTTTAGTTGTGTTGGTGTTCTACACTACAATTAAGTGTGGAACCTAACTAGATGATGATGGGCTTTAAATAAAATGTTGTTGTGTGTAAATGATGCATTAGAATTGTATTTATGGGCTGCCACACTCTTGATTTAAGTGGAAACAAAATCAGCTCTCACACCCTCCATCTAGTTGATGAAAAGTGTGAGGAAGTTTGAGTGTTTGAATGACAAAATTTTGTTTGTGTGTGTGCTAAAGACTTGAAGAGCAGTAGATAAGCTTTGGGATTAAGTGATTTTGAACCCAAGTTTGAGCATAAAAAGAGCTAGGAAAGCTTAGAGAATTGTTAGAGTTGCAAAGAGATAGTTTTAGGTAATTTTATGAAACCCGAACTGAAATTTTATGCTAGAGAAAACCTGACTAAGTCTGACTTATATGGGGGTGTTCTACACCTCAAATGATGCCTAGGAACCATAGAAAACTATAGGTTTTGGAACAGATCTAATCCGATAAAAATTGCACAAGTTGTGCGCAAAATAGTGTCATTAGAGCTTTGAGAAGTGAAATAGCTATGTAAATGCAATTTTTATTGCATGGTTTGAGTTTAGTTGGTCATAATTAGTTAAATGAAGCTTAGCTATGGAAGAAAAACTAGCGCCGCTAAGCCGAAACGAAAAAGTGCACAAAATGCACACTAAAAGTGCTCGAAAGTGCCCGAAAACGAGCGTTTTCCTTAGATTTGACCTAGCAAACGATAATATTTTTCAACGAAATTTGATGTGTGACTAGAATGTGAGATAAGTGAATCGTAGAAAAAAAAACGAAGGAAAACGGAGCCCCGAACAGTGCGCAGCAGTGCGCTCTGTTATGGGCTGTCATTTTCGCTTAAAAATGTGACTTTTTGTTTCGGGCCTCTAACAAGTATATGGACCACATGGGGGTATCCCTAGGGGTCTAAAACTGAAACTTTTGCTAAGAAATCGGGGTTAGAGAACCTCGGTTGAATTAGAAACAAGTTAGAAGGTTATATAGAGAAAAAGGGCCTTAGTTGAGAATTCTTAGCTTATAGTTGAGAATTTATATTGTCACTAATAATGATGAGAAAATATTGTGTAGGTGAAGAGCAAGACACCGAGGCCCCTGAGATTCGTCGAGGCACTTGACGTGGCTCCGAGGTAAGTGGTTCGCCACTTATGAGTACTTAAATTCTATGTCAATTCATGATTGTTTGTAATACATATGGTATGTAAGAAATAAATGAGAATGAATATGATTTTCAATATTAAGGTTAAAGTTTGAGTGTATAGGTTCCTATGGAACCTATATAGTAATTGAAATTGATACTAAGTTGTCTTAGAAAGAGTGAAATGAGAAGAGTTTTTAGAAGTTTTAAAACTAGAAAGTTTTGTGCTTTTGCACTTGAAGAGTTGAATATAAAACCCATGTATATGCCTTAAAAGTTTATGAAATTTAGCGTTACGTGACGACGCAAAGAATTTCGTCCATAGTCGCTCAGATTATAGAAAAGTATAGCGCTACGTTGCGATGCAGACAATTCCGCACGTAGTTGGTTAATTGATAGTTTGCGCTACGTAACGATGCAGAAAATTCCGCTCGTAGTCGCCTAGAGTTTTAGCACTACATTTGCGATGCAGAAAATCCCGCATTGTAGTTGCTTAGTTATGAGAATTAGCACCCTACGTGCGATACAGTAAATTCCGTAACGTAGTGGTTGAGATACCTCAGTAAACTTCACGTTGGTGTTAGTTATAATCATCCGTGATGGTTAGAATATTTAAAGGATATACATGGGGGTTTTGAAAGAAATCATAAAACTTGAACAAATGGTAAATTGTCATGTTAGTGTATATGATATTATATCTTCGTTGCACTAACTTATTGTTTATTTTGTAGCTTATTTACTTTCATTGTGTGCTACCGTTGGACGAGACGATGATCCTTTCGCTTTGTATATATATATAGGTGGGCGAGTTGCGCAGGACACTTGGATACATTTGTGTATATGTAATTGATATATTACATTTTGAATTACAATGATGTTTGAAATCGTAAATTTGTAAATATTCATGCATTTTATATATAAATGATGCATATACGCATTTTGTGGATTTGAGTTCATGTTCAATTGTGATGATAATGCTTGGTTGTAAATAAAGAAGTTGGGAGGATATTGAGATCATACTTGAAGCATAATTTTTATTACAGGTAAATTTTGGCTTTATAAAAAATGCAGTCGTTATGCTGTCGAAAATTTTACAAAAGTATTTAAAATAAAATCAAGAAAAGGTTTTATCACTCTCAACTAGCCTAAAGAGAACCAAATCACTAAGTTTTAAACGAGTAAACCGGAGAAAGAAAGTTAGGGTTCGCTTCTCGGATTTCTTCGATCCGACGAGTCGAGTTCGATGAATCCGTTGAAGTGCCCGGCAGGATCCTCCAGACAAGAGCCTAAATAAGGTCTGGGAAGGGTCCTGTCATTCACCTTCGTTCTTTTGATTGGACTTCTTTGGGTCGAAGGTCTCATTCCATCTGATCTCCTTCGCAGCTCGCTCATAGAATTCTCTCAAATCCTTTACCGGAGACTTATAAATCCTTTCATACAATTTTCCATCCTTGCGAAGCCTGGCTAAGATTGCAGTCAAAACACTTTAGTTTGATGGGCTCTCCATATTGGCGACTTCGTACTGAACCTAATGATGTAATCCTTTAATGATTCGTTCTAACGCTGGAAGATAGTGGCCAGATGGTAGGATGGTGCGAGCTGCCTTGACAGAACCCTTCCCAGATCTTATCTAAGCTCTTGTCTGGAGGATCCTGCCGGGCACTTCAACGGACTCATCGAACCCGACTTGTCGGATCGAAGACATCTGAGAAGCGAACCCTAACTTCTTCTTCGGTTTACTCGTTAAAACTTAGTGATTTGAATTTTCTGTAACTGGTTGGGAGTGATAAAATTTTTCGCTTTTCTATTTCAAATACTTTTTATAAAATTTTCGGCAGCATAATGACTGCGTTTTTAATAAAACCAAAATTTCACCTGTAATGAAAATACACTTCAGCTATATCCGATCACCTCCCAACTTCTTTATTCACAATTTCCACAATATAAGCAACTTTTAATACAATGTATAATCATATATCATATGAAAATATAAGAACCATTAAATATTTACAACATACAGTTCTAATTACATGTATATCTCAAAAAAATAATATAATCAATACATTACAAAGTTCAAATAATATAATGTCGTGGAGACTCGGCCCACCTATACAAACGCAAAACAATGTCGATGTCTCATCCGACGGTGACACGCAATGAAACTAAATAAGCTACAAAATAAACAATAAGTTAGTGCAACAAAGATATATATAATATCATATACAATAACATAGTCATTTTGTCAGGACCCTTCCCAGACCTTATCTAAGCTCTCGTCTGGAGGATCCTGCCGGGCACTTCAACGGATTCCTCGTAACCGACTCGTCGGATAGAAGACATCCGGGAAGCGAACCCTATCTTTCTTCAACCGGTTTACTCGTTTAGCCTCAAAAATTCCGTTTTCTTTTAAACTAGTTGGGAGTGATAAAATTTTTCTCTATTCTATTTCAAATATTTTTATAAAATTTTCAACAGCATAACGGCTGCATTTTTTATAAACCAAAATTTACCTGTCAAGAAATTTACATTTCGACTAAAACCTCAATTTCTCCCAACTTCTTTATTCCCAAACATGCATCATTCATCACAGTTTCATAAACATAAACAATTCATAAGATACACAAGTGCACCAAATGTATAAATGCAAGAATACTTATCACTTTTACAAGCCCTACAGCATTCAAATTCAAAATATACGCGATTAAATACATATACAAAATATATCCCAGCGTCTTGCGCGATTGCCCACCTATAGATATATATATATATAAGCAAAAGTCGGTCTCGTCCGGCGGTGGCACGAAATGAAAACAAACAAGCTACAAAACGAACAACAAGTTAGTGCGATAACATCATAAGATATCATATCACACATACTAACATACAATTTATAAGTCTTAAAATTTTCTTTAAAACTCTCCATGTATACTCTTGACTCGTTCTAACGATTACGGGCGATTTTAACTAACGCCAACGTGAAGCTTACTAATGCATCTCAACCACTACGTTACGGAATTTACTCCATCGTACGTAGGGTGCTAAATCTTATCACTGAGCAACTACAATGCGGGATTTTCTGCATCGCAAGTGTAGTGCTAAAACTCTGGGCGACTACGAGCGGAATTTACTGCATCGCTTCGTAGCGCTAACTGTCAACTAACCAACTACGTGCGGAATTTTCTGCATCGCAACGTAGCGCTTACATTTTCTAGGAAACTGAGCAACTACGGACGGAATTTTATGCGTCGTCACGTAGCGCTAACTCTCATAAACTTTTAAGGCATATACATGGGTTTTATAATCAATTTCTTCAAGTGCAAAAGCACAAAATTCACTAGTTTTATATCTTCTGAAAACTTTCTCATTTTACTCTTTCTATAACAACTTAGTATTAGTTTCTAGTACAATATAGATTCCATAGAAATCTATATGCTTAACTTGAACATTAACATTGAAAATCCTTTTCATTTTCATTTATTACTTAGTTACAATATCCATTACAAATAATCATGAATTGATATAGAATTTAAACACTCATAAGTGGCGAACCACTTACCTCGAAGCCGCGTCACTCCGTGTCAAGTGTCTCGACGAGGCTCGTCACCTACACAATATTTTCTCATCATTACTATTAACAAAAACCTCCATTTCTCAACTATATACTAGGAATTCCCAACTATGCCCAACTCTCTCTATATAGCTCCTAACTCGTTTCTAAATCAACCGAGACTCTTAAATCCCGATTTTTGTAGAAAAGTTTTAGTTTTAGACCCTTAGGGATTACCCCACGCGGTCCGTTTAATTGTTGAAGGTTTAAAACGAAAAATCACATTTTTAATTTAAACGGACAGCCCTTGACAGTGTGCACTGCTACGCACTGCCCGGGACTCCGTTTTCCTTCGTTCTTTTTCCTACGGCTCACTTATATCCCATTCTAGTCACACGACAAATTTCATTGAGAAATATTATCGTTTGCTATGTCAAATCTAAGGAAAACATCCGTTTTGGACACTTTCGGGCGCAATTAAGTGCCCGTTTTGCAAACTCTTGGTTTCGAGTTAGCGACGCTAGATTTTATTCCATAACTAAGCTTCATTTAACTTATAATGACTAACTAAACTCATTTCGTCCCATAAAAATTGCATTAAGCTAGCCGTTTCACTTCTCAGAACTCTAACGGCACTATATTGCCCATAACTTGGACAATTTTTATCGAAATCAATCCGTTCCAAAACCTATGGTTTTCTATGGCTCCTAGGCATCATTTGAGGTGTAGAACACTCCCAAATAATTGAAATAATGTCAGGTCTCTTATAGCTCAAGATTTGAGCTCGGGAATTACTTATCTTGGCAAACAAGCTCTATTGAGCCTCTCATCTTTCTACATGCTTTCTTACCCTTTTTCATGTCAAATCTTGGGTGCAAAATCATCTAATTTCAAAGTCTAACTACTGCCCTTCAAGTCTCTAATACATACATAAATCTAACTTGGTCATTAGAGTGCTCAAAATTCACTCAAAACTTTTCTCAATCACTTGGTGTTCATAAAACACTAATCTCGGTTTTTATTTTGAGGGAGGGTGTAACAGCCCATTTACATCAATTTAAGGCAGCAATTACACACAAAAACTCATCCTTCAAGAGTCTATTTCAATTACATAAAGTTCTAACAAGATTTGAAGAGCAATCATCCAACAAATCAACAACAATCTCACCAACTGTCACCATTTTCGTTTCTGCAGAAAATAAAAAGAAAATGGAGTTGAAACCTTACTTTGGGCTTGGCTTAGGGAGTTAAGAGAGGTCTAAGAAGGATGCTTGAGGGCTTGGAAGGCAGCTTGGGTAGTGGTTCTTCCCCTTTTCCTCCTGACCGACCAGACTTGTCGCGATTCAGCTCGCGACTGTGCTTCGCGGTTCTGTTCGCGACCAGTTCGCGTTCTGCTCGTCTGGTTCTGCTGCTGCTCGTACCTCCCACGTCCAGCAAGGGCTAGAGCACCTCCTTCCTTGTCCTTGGCTGTCCAGCTGCTGCAGTTCGCAGTCAACAGCCCCTCATCCGCGATCGTTCTCGCGTGAACAAATCTGCTCGTGACCTGGCTTCAGCTTCTGCCGTTGCTGCTGCTGGTGTTTTCTTCTTCCTCTCTTGCTATGATTCACGACCAGCAGCTGCTCCTCTTGGTTTCACTTCCTGGTTGCTTCTGTCACGGCAGCAGAAATCTGATTTTTCTTTCTCTCGAACTTTCTCGGTTTCTCTCGACTGAAGGGCTGTAATTTCTGCCGAAAAATCAGCTTAAGTGTTGGTTTATATTCTCATCAACTATTGTTATTTACATCTTGCCCC
Source organism: Litchi chinensis (assembly GCA_019925255.1). Classification (NCBI taxonomy): domain Eukaryota; kingdom Viridiplantae; phylum Streptophyta; class Magnoliopsida; order Sapindales; family Sapindaceae; genus Litchi; species Litchi chinensis. The sequence continues at coordinate 29,993,435 of CM034463.1, read as the reverse complement.
AACTCTCTTTAATTTCATTAAACTCTCATTTCCTTTCTTTAATTCTCATATTAGCCCCTCTATACTTGTTTTAAATTCTCATTTCATTAACATTTTCCTTCGATCGTCAAGCTTGAATTATATATAAAAAAAAAAACTAAGCTTATTTTATTAATCTTGACTCTCTCTTTTTAATGGAATTTTAATTCGATTATCATTTACTAACATCTTGGATTTCTCGACTTAGATTTTCATTGGGACGTTACTAAACTTTTTAATACGACGAATTTCATCGTATTCTAAATGAATATATTTCGGAGGTTATGAAATTAAATCAATTAAACATAGAGAGTTATATATTATCTCTCTACCTTAGTTTCTCACGTTGGGACTTTATAAGTCGGAGCTAGGAGTTTACACATTTACTATTTATTCAAGTTTTACAATTTCTTTAAAAACCTCCATGTATATCCTTTAAACATTCTAACCATCACGGGCGATTTTAACTAACGCCAACGTGAAGCTTACTGAGGTATCTCAACCACTACGTTACGGAATTTACTGCATCGTACGTAGGGCGCTAAATCTTATCACTGAGCAACTACAATGCGAAATTTTCTGCATCGCAAGTGTAGTGCTAAAACTCTAGGCAACTACGAGCGGAATTTACTGCATCGCTTCGTAGCGCTAACTGTTAATTAACCAACTACGTGCGGAATTTTCTGCATCGCAACGTAGCGCTTATATTTTCTAGGAAACTGAGCAACTACGGACGGAATTTTCTGCGTCGTCTCGTAGTGCTAATTTCTCTATACTCTGAGCGACTACGGACGGAATTTTCTACGTCGTCACGTAGCGCTAACTCTCATAAACTCTTAAGGCATATACATGGGTTTTATAATCAATTTCTTCAAGTGCAAAAGCACAAAACTCACTAGTTTTACATCTTCTGAAAACTTTCTCATTTTACTCTTTCTATAACAACTTAGTATTAGTTTCTAGTACAATATAGATTTCATAGGAATCTATATGCTTAACTTGAACATTAACATTGAAAATCTTTTTCATTTTCATTTCTTACTTAGTTACAATATCCATTATGAATAATCATGAATTGATATAGAATTTAAACACTCATAAGTGGCGAACCACTTACCTCGAAGCCGCGTCACTCCGTGTCAAGCGTCTCGACGAGGCTCGTCACCTACACAATATTTTCTCATCATTATTAATAACAAAACTCAATTCTCAACTATAAGGTCAAGAATCTCAACTAAGACCATTTTTCTCTATATATCCTCTTAACTTGTTTCTACTCAATCGAGACTCTCTAATCCCGATTCTTGTGGAAAATTTTTAGTTTTGGACCCCTAGGGATATCTCCACACGGTCCGTTTACTTGTCAGAGGCTTAAAACGAAAAATCACAATTTTATTTAAAATGGACAGCCCTTGACAGAACAGACGATAACCTGCTGCTCGGGGCTCCGTTTTCCTTTGTTCTTTTTCCTATGCCTCACTTATATCCCATTCTAGTCACACGTCAAATTTCGTTGAGAAATATTATCGTTTGCTATGTCAAATCTAAGGAAAACGTCCGTTTTGGACACTTTCGGGCGCAATTTAATGCACGTTTTGCAAACTCTTGGTTTCGGGTTAGCGACGCTAGATTTTCTTCCATAACTAAACTTCATTTAACTAATAATGACTAACCAAACTCATTTCAAGCCATAAAAATTACATTAAGCTAGCCGTTTCACTTCTCAGAGCTCTAACGGCACTATATTGTGCATAACTTGCACAATTTTTATCGGATTCGATCTGTTCCAAAACCTATGGTTTTCTATGGTTCCTAGGCATCATTTGAGGTGTAGAACACTCCCAAATAAGCCAAATACGGTCAGGTCTCCTCTAGCTCAAATTTGAGCTCGGGTTCACCAATATTGTCAAATTTTCCCCTTTTTGCAACTCTAAATCTCCTCTAACTTTTCCAACCTCTTTAAGGCTTGAAATTGATTTCAAAACCATCTAATTTCAAGGTCTAACTACTGCCCTTCAAGTCTCTAATACATACATAAATCTAACTTAGTCATTAGAGTGCTCAAAATTCACTCAAAACTTTTCTCAATCACTTGGTGTTCATAAAACACCATTTTCGGTTTTTATTTTGAGGGAGGGTGTAACAGCCCATTTACATCAATTTAAGGCAGCTATTACACTCAAAACTCATCCTTGATGATTCTATAACAATCTCATGAGGTTCTAACAAGATTTAAAAGCAATCTAATCAACCAAATCAACAACACAACAACAACAACAAGAGCTGTCACAATTTCTGTTCTGTTTCAGCAGCAAATTGAAGAAAATAGATTGTAATCTCACTTAGAGCTTGCTTGGAGAGTTTAGATGACTTACTAGGGACCCTAAGAGGTGGATTGAGGGGATGGAAGGCTGGTTGGGAGGTTCTTTCTTCCCTGGCCGACCAGCTCGTCGCGATTCTGCTCGCGGATGCGCTCGTGATTCAGCTCGCGTTCTGGTCCGTTTCTGCTCTGTTTCTGCTCGACCAGACCTGCACCTCTCCTTCTTCTGCTCGTCCTCTTCCTTTGCTGCCCAGATACTGCAGTTTTACTGCCTTGGATCGCCCTCACGCGAGCTGTCCTGCTCGAACTCGCGTCATTTCCTCGCGCGACTGGTTCTGCTCGCGACCAGCTCGCGTTCTGCTGCCGTCTTGCTCTACTCCTTTGCTGTTCTGGACGGTTTCTGCTGCTGATCACTTCCTTCTTCTTCTTTCTTTTGGTTCTCTCTTCCTTGGTCACGGCAGCAGCTATTCTCTCTCTCTCTCTCTCGAACTCTCTCGACTAATAACTGAAAGGAGCTGTGTGTTTGCTGAAAATTTCAGCTTAAGTGTGATATATATAGTCATCAATTTCTCTTAATTACAACTTGGCCCAACTCTCTTAAATTTTATCTAAATCTCATCTCTTTCTTTTGATTCTCATATTAGCCCATCCATAATTGTTTCCAAGTTAGCTTTCATCGTTTAATTTACTTCTCGTTTCGTTAGAATTTATCTTACAAACGCTAAGCTTATTTCATTTACCTTGACTCTCTCTTTTAATCGAATTTTAATTCGATTATCCTTTACTAAAATCTTGGATCTCCTAACTTGAATTTTCATTGGGACGTTACTAAACTTTTTTAATGCGACGAATTTTGTCGTATTCTAAATAAATAAATTTCGGAGGCTATGAAATTAAATCAATTAAACGTAGAGAGTTATATATTATCTCTCTAACTAAATTCCTAACATTGGGACTTTAGAAGTCGAAGCTAGGAGCTTACATGCCTACTCAAAGCTCTGTACTGGCTAACAAACTTTTGCTGGCAATCTTCCCAACTTTCTATACTGCAAGCTAGGAGATTCTTAAACCAAGTCCACGGAATGTCCCCTAGGGTGGCTAGAAAGACGTGAAACTTCACCGGTGGGTTGTCCGTCTGAAGGTCTATCTGGACACTAAATGCGTCAAGGTGGTCGTAGGGATCACTATCCCTATTGTATTATGGGATACTTGGGACCTAGAATCTAGGGGGAGAGGTTACGTCCCAATCTCCTCGAAAAATAGAGTCCTTTCTCCGTAATAATCACGCTGGTCCGAAGCGCCAGGTTGCACTTCGAGCTGCTACACCCTCTGAATAAGCTCTTCTATTTGCAGATCTTGAGGCATGTGTCTCCTTCTGTGATCACGACCTGGGGAGCGGCGTTCTGGCTCATATCTCTAGCTTTCTCTAAACGAGCCGCCAGCTCGATACGACCTTGCATGTCGCTGATTATCTACCTCGTCCTCATGCCGAGATGCAGCTCGGACTTTATCATGGCCAGCTTCCACACGACGGCTTCCATCCTGACTCACGCTCATTACCAAGCTCGCAGAACGTGCGACCTCTCTTTCCTCACGAACTTGGCGACCTCTAGCTCTAGAGCATGAATTAGAAGAACGGGTTGAATCGGTAGGTCGGGTTACCTCTCTAACTAGCCTTTCTGGCACCTGCACTTCTTCATGCTGCGGATATGCTTGCCTTGGAGCAGCAGCCTCGATCCTGGTCACATTCTGCACTTAGGACTAAACCAATGCATTTACTACACCTGCAAGCTGTCAAACCGTAACCTTCAAAGCCTCCTACCTCTGATGCCACGCTTGTAGCCCCTCAACTGGGCCATTGATACTGGTTGGCGAGGGGGCAGGGAAGGCATGCCTTCTGCAGCACCAACTGCCTAGCCATAAGACGTGCTTGTTGCAGGCATGGATGCGTCTTCCATCAATTGCGTATTACGTTGGTACTGATTTAACAAGACTTGAATCGGATTCTCTCTAGGCTCTTATCTGAAGGGTCTTGCCGGGCACTCCAACGAACCTTTTATAACCCTGCTCTCAGTCAAGAGAGACCCACGGAGCGAACCCCTAAGATATTTTGCCCATTTACTTTACTTTGACTAACTTAATTTCTATTTCTTTGAAAATAGTTGGGTTAGTATAAATTTTTCGTGTTTAATTGAAGAAAATTTTTACTAAAAATTTGATAGCATAACGACTGTATTTTTAAGGTTTCCAAAATTTTCCTACAAGAATTTACACTTCTAACTATTCCCAATCACCACCCAACTTCTTTTGTCTACAAACATACATTTTCACAATCAATTTTACAATCATTATACATAACAATCATAGTGGAATATATATATATGTATCATATATAAAATTTACAAGTTCATACAACATGGTTTAAAAAAGTTACAAGTTTCCAAATATATATTACCAAAGTTGCAATGTAACACATGCACTTCATAGATTTCTTATTCACAAAATATAACATGTTATATATATATATATATATATAATGTGTCCTTTGGTTTCGCCCACCTAATTTAATGAGAATTTCTTCGAGTTGATCACTTACAACAATTTCTTGAAGAGTTTGTACACTACAATAAAGAAAACTTGTTAGCTCAACTAAATATAACAATTAGGAAAATACATAACCAATAATCATAATTGATTTAAAATATTGATGGATTTTAACAAATATTTTTTTTCTAAAAACACCATGTGTAAACCCACATGCTCTAACCATTCTCAACGTGGTACGTCACGTGGCGATTTTTCAATTGACACCAACTGTGACTCTACTGAGATATCTCGGTCACTACGCGTAAAATTTGTTGCATCGCAAATATAGTGTGAAACAATCTCAAATCTGAGCAACTATATACGGAATTTTCTGCATCGCATATTGTAGTGCTAATAAACTATAACTTTTTGCAACTACAACCAGAATTTTCTACGTCGCTTATCATAATGCAATTTGAGCTATAACTATTGGCGATTACGTGCAGAATTTTTTGTATCGCATGCGTAGCGCTAGATAGTATGAAAACTGAGGAAATACACATGGTCTTTGAAACTCTTTTTACTAAGTGTACAAAACACAAACTCATTTATCTTTCAACGCTTTTAACTAAAACTTGATACTCAAGTTTTTTTAAAACAACTTTATTTTCGATTCTCATAACTAAATCCAATAGAGGGTTTTTTACAAAAACCTGAACTTGTATTTGGAAAATCATTTTATAAATCTTTTAATAATAATACTTACATTTTAAAGTAAGATTGAAATAGTGTAAGTGATGTAATACTTACCTTAGCTCATGATGACAGGACCCTTCCCAGACCTTATCTAAGCTCTCGTCTGGAGGATCCTGCCGGGCACTTCAACGGATTCCTCGTAACCGACTCGTCGGATAGAAGACATCCGGGAAGCGAACCCTATCTTTCTTCAACCGGTTTACTCGTTTAGTCTCAAAATTTCCGTTTTCTTTTAATCTAGTTGGGAGTGATAAAATTTTTCTCGATTCTTTTTCAAATATTTTTATAAAATTTTCGGCAGCATAACGACTGCATTTTTGATAAACCAAAATTTTTCTGTCAAGAAATTTACACTTCGACTAAAACCTCAATTCCTCCCAACTTCTTTATTCCCAAACATGCACAAATCAACACCCAATTCTCTTTTCATAAGCACGAACTCATGTAGAATGTATCTAGATGCATCATATATATAAAATGCATGAATATTTACAAATATACAATTTCAAAATATGAATATTTGTTTCTCAATTACATATCCATCTCATACATAAAGGTTTACATTCATCACATATCATAGATCGCCCAACTATATATATATACAACAAAATGATGACGTCCTGTCGTCCGCGGTGGCATACAATGAAATATAAACAACTACAAAATAAACAAATAAGTTAGTGCAACGAAGATATAATATCACATACACTAACATGACAATTTATCATTTGTTTTATGATTTCTTTCAAAACCCCCATGTATATCCTTTAAACATTCTAACCATCACGGGCGATTAAAACTAACGCCAACGTGAAGCTTACTAAGTCATCTCAACCACTACGTTACGGAATTTACTGCATCGCACGTAGGGCGCTAAAGCTTATCGCTGAGCAATTACAATGCGGGATTTTCTGCATCGCAATTGTAGTGCTAAAACTCTGGGCAACTACGAGCGGAATTTACTGCATCGCTTCGTAGCGCTAACTATCAACTAACCAACTACGTGCGGAATTTTCTGCATCGCAACGTAGCGCTAATTGTCAACTAACCAACTACGTGCGGAATTTTCTGCATCGCAACGTAGCGCTTATATTTTCTAGGAAACTGAGCAACTACGGACGGAATTTTCTGCGTCGTCTCGTAGTGTTAATTTCTCTATACTCTGAGCGACTACGGACGGAATTTTCTGCGTCGTCACGTAGCGCTAACTCTCATAAGCTCTTAAGGCATATACATGGGTTTTATAATCAATTTCTTCAAGTGCAAAAGCACAAAACTCACTAGTTTTACATCTTCTGAAAACTTTCTTAGTTCATTTTCTCTACATACAACTCATAATCATTTTCTAGAAACATATGGATTACATCGGAATCCATACGCTTAACTTTTAACTATATCATTATATATTATTTCCAATTTCCTTTATTACATAGCTACTATAGTCATTTAACATCATCAAGAAATTGCATGACCATTTAAAAAGCTATTAAGTGGCGAACCACTTACCTCGAGGCCACGCCAAGCGTCTGGACGAGGCTCCTGGACGCCGCTCACGTGCTCGTCACCTACACAACATGATCTCATCATCACTAGTGATAATTTGAAAAGTTGAGAATCTCAACTTCAAGGTTAATAATCTCAATTAAGACCCATTTTCTCTATACAATCTCCTAACTTGTTTTTAACTCAACCGAGACTCTCTAACTTCGATTTCTTTGTAAAAGTTTTACTTCTAGACCCCTAGGATCATCCCCATATGTTTCGTTTGGTCTCCAAAAGCTTAAAACAAAAAGTCAACTTTTTTAATTATACGGTTGACCACGAAAAACAGAATTGAAACCAGCCCTGGTTTCACCTCCGTTCCTTTTTCTAGCGTCTCCTTATCACATAACTAAGTCGTCCGTAAAATTTCGTCAAGAAACTCCATCGTTTGCTATGTCAAATCTAAGAAAAACGTCCGTTTTGGACACTTTCGGGCGCAATTAAGTGCCCGTTTTGCAAACTCTTGGTTTTAAGTTAGCGACGCTAGTTTTTCTTCCATAGCTAAGCTTCATTTAACTAATAATGATGAATCAAACTCAAACCATGCAATAAAAATTGCATTCGGATAGCCATTTCACTTCTCAAAGCTCTAACGGCACTATATTGGGCATAACTTGCACAATTTTTATCGGATTCGATCCGTTCCAAAACCTATGGTTTTCTATGGTTCCTAGGCATCATTTGAGGTGTAGAACATCCCCAAATAAGCCAAACATGGTCAGGTCTCTTATAGCTCAAGATTTGAGCTCGGGTTCTCACATTGTCAATTTTTCCTCTTTTTCAACTTCAACAATTTCTTATCTTATCTAACCTCTTTTATACTTGAAATTGGTTTCGAAACCATCTAATTTCCATGTCTAACTACTGCCCTTCAAGTGTCTAACACAAACATAAATCTAACTTGGTCATTAGAGTGCTCAAAATTCACTCAAAACTTTTCTCAATCACTTGGTGTTCCTAAAACTCTACTCTCGGTTTTCATTTTGAGGGAGGGTGTAACAGCCCATTTACATCAAGCTATGGCATCAATTACACCCAAAACTCATCCTTGATGATTCTATAACAATCTCCTAAGGTTCTAACAAGATTTACAAGCAATCTAATCACATAAACCAACAAAAATTCTGCAGTAACTTCTCAGCAGCACTGCTGAAATTTTCAGCAAGAAAATATTAAGAAACTTGCTTCTCTTACTTGGTTCTTTGTTTGGGGAGTTGAGAGAGACTTACTAGGGACCCTAAGAGGTTGATTGAGGGGATGGAAGGCTGGTTGGGAGGTTGTTTCTTCCCTGACCGACCCGCTCACTGCACCCTGTCGCTACTCTGTTCCAGCTCGCGTCTGGTGCCGTTTCTGCTCTGTTTTCTGCTCGACCTCGCAGCAGCTGGTGTTCCTTCTCCTTCATGTCTCCTCCCTCTTCTCTTCCTTTGCTGCCCAGTTTGCTGCAGTTCACGGCCTCTGAATCCTCCTCACGCGAGCTGCCCGAAATCGCGACCTGCACTGTCGCGCGAGCTACTGGTGCGCGGGAGTCTGCTTTGGTTGCTGCTGCTGTCTTCTTCTTCCTTGCCTCCAGCCTTTCCCTTCTGGTCTGCTTCTCTTCTCCCTTCTGGTCTTCTCTTTTGGTTCCCGGCAGCAGCCCCTGCTCTCTTTCTCTCGACTCCTCTCGGTTTCTCTCGAAGGAAGGCTGCTGGTGACTGAATGGGCTGAAATTTTCTGCTGAAAATTCAGCCCTAAGTCTTGTTATTTATATTGACCATCTTCTAATATTTGCATCTTGTCCCATTTCTTTTCTTTAATTCTCATTCAACTCATCATCTTCTTAGTGCTCTTTCACGATTACCCCTCATGGTCTCCCGTGTCTATTTCGCTTCTATTCGATTCAAATTCTCGTCTCGCAAGAATTTATTTTACAAACGCTAAGCTTATTTCATTTACCTTGACTCTCTCTTTTTAATCGAATTTTAATTCGATTATTCTTTACTAAAATTTTGGATTTCCTAATTTGGATTTTCATTGGGACGTTACTAAACTTTTTAATACGACGAATTTTATCGTATTCTAAATGAATAAATTTCGGAGGCTATGAAATTAAATCAATTAAACATAGAGAGTTATATATTATCTCTCTAACTTAATTTCTAATGTTGGGACTTTAGAAGTCGGAGCTAGGAGTTTACACATGACCCACTAAAAATTTCAACGGCCTACTTATGCTCCTTTTGCTTGCTCGTCAGCTGCACATCACATTCTTAT